>BLBF01000040.1:28568384-28586739 GCA_015471245.1 Laticauda colubrina
TTCTTTCTTTCTTTCTTTCTTTCTTTCTTTCTTTCTTTCTTTCTTTCTTTCTTCTTTTCTTTCTCTTTCTCTCTCTCTCAACAACCCAGAGAGTTACTTCTTGAAGCCAAACTATTTGTCCATCTGAGCAACTTGCAGGTGTGCAATAACCCCCTTGGAATTCTTTTTTATTTACCATCCCTTGAGATTATTCTGTCCAGGCTACCATTATTCTGTCCAGGCTTCTGTTGGTGGCACTTCACTGAAAAATCAACAGTGCTATTTCCTGCCATTTTGAGGAAGGAAACACATGAACACTGGAATGCAAGCAAGCTGTAGCATAGCTTAAAAAGATGAGGCAAAAAAAAACCTTTCACCAAAAAGTTTAGAAAACAAAAACCTTGAGATATTGGACTTGGTGATGTGTGCAGCATGGCTTGCCCTACTTTGAACTATATATTGCATCTGGGTCATCTACCAATAATATTAAGTATAGTCTTTAGCCATTAAAAATATTATCCAACTGACTATTATTGAATACTTTCACCATCAACAGATCTCAAGACTCCCCTGTAATTTCAGTCTGTTTAGAAAGAGTCTAACCTTTAGGTTAACAGAGTAGAAATTTGCACTGCTAGCTATGTGTCACCCTTTCAATTAGCTGAAGATGTCTATAATCTCCACTATCAATGTCCAATCCTTTAAATTTGTCCAAGTGGCATTAAATGGAAGCACTTAACCTAAGTTAGTGGGGAAAAACCTCAGGAAAATTCGATCTGATTATTACTTGGACTTGATTAATAATTAGTACCAGGATTGTAGGTTGGACTGGGAAATCAAAATACTCCTAAAAGAAGGCTATGGAATACCTCTTAGGCCAAGCAAACAACATGGATGTCTCCATGAAATCAAGAAGAACAGCTCAACAGAAACAGACCCTGCTTTTATATTGGATGTTAGGCTCCTGCCCTTCTCAATCATTGTTGCCCATATATGAGCAAAGAGCAGCTTATTAATATCCTCCCAAAGAGGCATTACTCATTTGATCTTGTACTGTTCCTTATTTTTCTTAGTGTTAATAAGACTAGAATAAAATGTTTTCCTTATTCGTATTCTGTCATGGGAGCAGAATTCAAAACAGTGATAAATTAGAATAACTGAATGATAGCCAGCATGTCCACATAACAAGTTCTCCCCAGCAACCAACAGCTCTAAGCCAAAAGGTACTATAGGCAGACCTGCTTTCCTCAGCAAAGTTAAGAAAGAAGAATAGACCATAAATTTCTTGTCTCTTAAAGGGGTTTTAGCATGAAGAAAAACCAATGGGAGAAAATATATCATGATTTAGTTTTAATTCTAAGCATGCGTGCCTGTCTGCAAACACATACATACACTAAATCAGTAAAAGGTTTGCAGGTGTTCAAGCAAAAGAAATGTCTTTGAATCTTACAAGAAACTGTCTTGCCTTATGTTGAAATTTTGGCTGTTCCAGAACCTCATTTAATGAACCCAAAATATTAATTTTATTGAAGAAAGACAAGCTTCAACATTTACATACTGATAGATAAACAATGTCTGCTGCTTCGTTTCTTACAAAGGCATGCAAGTATATAAATAGCATTAAAAATTATAGCTATTCCTTGCTCCATAGCAAGAATTTTGCCTGAAAATAGACTTCTTCTCCTGTGCGTAATTTGATATGTACATTTGATTTGGCTTAGTTTTTGTTTAAATACATATGCACTCAGATATCTGATAATAGCATGACACCTGATAGCAGTTCACATTAACAATTATTTGTCTTTTACCATTGTTTTTCAAATAACAACCTGCCTTTTGGGGGCCAAAGTGGATGCTTGATGATTTAGGATTGGATCATTGGAGGGCTTTTATTTAATTTGAAAGAAGTGTGAAATAAGACAGTCTTCTCCCAGTCCTTTGATTATGTTGAAATACAATTCCCTTTATCTCCATAATAGAAAATCTGGGCTATATCAGTGCGAGTTAGGATATTATAAAAACACTCTTCTGATAGATAGGGCATGGAGAAAAATTTACCTGTTTCTGTACTCCATTTTCCTAACTTAAGGCTAGGTCCTACTGGCCAACAGATGCAAAACGTATGCATAAAGGACACAGCAGACGAGCAAAATTTCGGGGGTGGCTCCATCCATTGTCATCCGCTCCAAAAAGTGGTGAAAATTTGCATAAACAAAACAAAAAAGAACAGACGTGGGTAGTACGTAGCGGGGATGTTAAACGGATGTTCATAGGAAGCCTAGCAGATGACAGCGGATGGAAGCGGATGACACGAAGGGGTTCCGGGGGAGAATTGCAAAGCAGACGCATAGTGGAAGGGGCGGATGCACAGCGGATGATGCAGATGCATCACGGACGCCTAGAGGAAACAAAGTAGATGCCGAGCAGATGTATATCGGATGCAAAGCGTTCATTGCACATGCAGGGAGTATGAATTGCGTCAGCTCCGCGGATATAAAAGGATGCAGCTTGCACGTGGTCAGCATTCAGAGGAAAGACGTGCTGCCACATACATCTTGAAAGAACACCATGGTTCATCAGTCAGGGAAGAAGAGGAAGCCGGTGCCTACTCATGCCAGCCCTGGCAAGAAGGACAGAACCAGCATCCCACCCCCTAGCACTGACTCTGAAGCTGCTGGTGCTGCTGGTGCTGCTGCTGGTGCTGCTACTGCTGCTACTGCTGCTGCTATTGCAGCTGCTGCTGCTAATGCTACTGTGGTGGACCAGCCCCAAAGCCCTCAAAACCCTGCTGCTGAAGGCCCTGCTGCTCAAGCCCTTGAAGGCCCTGCTGAAGCCCCTGCCAGAGGGAGGAAGAGGCAAGGGAAGGAGAAGGGAAAGAGGAAACAGTACACCATTTCCGAGGACCATGAGGAGGAGGTGCTGGAATGGCTGAGGGAGAACGAGTACCTGTGGAGAAAGAGCCACAGACTGTATCGCGACACCAAAAAGAAACAGGCAGCTTGGAGAGACAAGGCAGAGAGCCTGGGCTACACTGCAGATGTACTCCTGGGATGGTGGAAGCACATGCACACCTGGTATGGCAAGCTACACCTCAAAAAATCTGGGCAGGCCACTGTCAAGCTCACTGACCAGGAGATGTATGTCATGGCCAAGTGCAGCTTCCTGGAGGGTGAGGTCCGCCACCGAGGAATAGCCCCTCTGACACCCCTCTCCCTCAGACAGCACACAGACAGCCAGTCCTCTTCCATCCAGGAGCCAGCTACACTGTGCAGGCAGGTGTCTTCAGAGGGGCCCTTGGCAGGGACCCCCCCCCCGACAGCTGCACTCCCCATGCTGGCAGACTTGGAGGATCCCCTGTCACAAATGGAGGAAGAAGTGGCAGCCACCAGAGACTAGCGCACCCCCAGCCCCAGCTCCACAGGATGCAGGCAGAGAGGCAGACTGGAGGGCCAGAGCCACACTTTCCTGTTGGAGATCAGGGACACGATGAAGACCAGCACAGAATTTCTCTCTCAGCTGGTCCACTTGGACAGAGGATCCTCCAGCCGCCACACTTTCATCACCTACGTGAGCCACACCCTGAGGGATATGCCCGAGGCCCAGTACCAGGTGATGAAGGAGAAGATCACAACACTTCTGCACAGCCCTCAAGGCCCAGCTGAAGCTGCTCCTACCCAGTCCAGGTCTGCTTCTCCACCCCAGGCGATGTCACAGCCCTTCCACGGATTTCAACAGCCCCTCACCTACCAAGCCTACCACTACCAGGACTTCCCACAGCAGAAGCAGACCTTCCCAGTCCAGACCCAGGTTCATCGCATGCCACAGAGTCCAGTCCTCACCCAGCTGCAGACCAGACAGCCCCACTACACTCTTCCTTCCTCCACCCCACAGCCAAGCCCCTCAATGGACAATCTGTCATCAGTCTTGTGCCTGACATCCAGGTACTTGATGAAGGGCCTCTCAACCTCACGGGACTGAGTCAACTCTCTGAGAGCTTCCTGAACACACCATCCCCTGTTGTACTCTCTGGGCCCAGCACCCCAATGGCATCTCAGACCAGCACTCTAGCCACAGCCACCTCCACAGTCCCTGCCCACTTAACAGCTGAGTCCATAGACATGACTCAGAGTGACTGAGAATAGTGCCAGAGACTGAGTTGTTACTTGTTCACTTTATCTTTGCTTAAGACACTTTACTTGGTTCATTTTGCTTTTTTAATAAAGTCATACAGTTTACTTAAGACAGTTAATAAAGGTTATCTTTGCTTAACACACTTAATTCAGTTTACTTGGTTCATTTTGCTTATTTAACAAAGTCATAAAGGTTACCTAAGAAAGTTAATAAAGGTTATCTTTGCTTGAGACACTTAGTTCATTTTTTTTTACTTAATAAAGTGTTGGTGAAAACCTTGAACAAATGGTTAAGCCTTTGCATGCTTGTGGGATAGATAAGGATAGTTGTGGGATAGATAAGGATAGTTGTGGGATAGATAAACCTCCTGTGCAAGCATAGTGGGACTGTATGGTCCACACTCCCAGCTGCCACACCTATGGCCCTTTATTATCAATAACAATTTATTCATTGATCAATACATTTCAAAATAAAGAAAGCTCTTTATTAATGCCCTATTCATTGTAGGACCACTCAACATACATGACACAATCTCATCAGTGTTATGAGACAGGCTCAAGGAATCATCCATTAATCATCTATCATCCTGTCTTGCCACTCCACTGCTCCAGCTGGGGAGTTGCACCAGTGTCTCAGTAGGTTGCGCTGCTTCTTCCCTTCACGTGAAGCTCTGTTGGGGCCTTGTACATCCACAGTGTCTATCAGGTTTCATCCTTGCCTCCATTCACCAGGCTCCATGTCCCCATTCTCTTGTTGACGGTCCACAAGTCTGTTCTGCAACACTGGGTAGCGGGTGCGCATGAGATTGTGCAGGATGCAGCAAGCTTCCACGATGCTCCTCACAGTCTCTGGGTGATGCTGCATGGTGGTGAGAAGTATCTGGAACCTGTTGGCCAGGATGCCACCACCCGTCTTGCCCTGGACAGCCTGTAGTTGAAGATCCTCTCTTCACGGGTGAGGTATCTGGAGGTGTAGGGCTTCCTGAGGTAGTTTCTGAGGAAGAAGGCGTCATCCCCCACGATGAAGTAGGGCACATCTTGTGTGTCGTTGGGCAGGGGGTCTGGATCTGGGAAGCCCATGATGAGGTTGCATTCCAGCCCCTCCTTGAGGTGACTGGCGTTGTATACCTGGGCATCTGAAGCTGACCCGTTGCCTGAAGCATCGATGTACATGAACTTGTAGTCAGCATCGACCATGGTGAAGGGTATGATGCTGAAGAAGCCCTTGAAGTTGAAATAAGTGGACCCTGCCTTGGCTGGACCTTTACAGGCCACGTGCTTCCCATCTATGTTGGCCAGAATGCCAAAGGTGTTCTCCACCACCTGTCTTGCCCTGGACAGCCTGTAGTTGAAGATCCTCTCTTCACGGGTGAGGTATCTGGAACTGTAGGGCTTCATGAGGTAGGTTCTGAGGGAGAAAGCGTCATCACCAACAATGCAGTAGGGCACATCTTGTGTGTCATTGGGTAGGGGGTCTGGATCTGGAAAACCCATGATGAGGTTGTGTTCCAGCCCATCCTTGAGGTCACTGGCATATACCTGGCTATCTGAAGCTGACCCGTTGCCTGAAGCATCGATGTAGATGAACTTATGGTCAGCATCAACCATGGCAAAGAGGATGATACTGAAGAAGCCCTTGTAGTTGAAATAAGTGGACCCTGAGTTGGCTGGAGATTTTCAGGCCACGTGCTTGCCATCTATGGCTCCAACGGTGTGGGGAAAGTTCCACCTCTGATACCACTCTTCTGCAAGTTTACTCCAGCCTTGTTTAGTGGTGGGACACTTGAGGAGCTCCTCCACGTATTCTTCGGTGATGGCCTGCACCACTTCTCTGACCACTTTGCTGATGGTGTTGTGTGGCACCCTCCATGCATACTGCATGTTTTTGTATGTGGTTCCAGAGGCCAGGTGGTGCAGAGTCAGTGCCACCTTCAGTCCAGGGTCCAGGCTGGAACGGAAGTTGGTGTTTGCGTTGGTCAACCTGGGTCTCAGACGCTGTACAGTTTCTTCAAAAATGGCTGGTGGCATCCTCATGAAGTGATGGTATGCACGAGGGTCTTCATTCCTCAGCTCCACCATCAACTGGTCACAGAGTCCAAACTCCACTCTTCTCACGATCCATCCTCGGACCCACACAGCTCTTGGATGTCTCCTTCTTCTCCTTGTGTATAAAAGGTGAAACAGCAGCAGCAGGAGAAGCACCACCGGCAGCAACACCAGGAGCAGCAGCAGCAGCAGCAGAAGCACCAGCAGCTTCAGAGTCAGCGCCAGGGGGTGGGATGGTGGTTCTGTCCTTCTTGCCAGGGCTGGGAGGAGTAGGCACAGGCTTCCTCTTCTTCCCCATGGTGTTCTCTCAAGATATCTCTGGCAGCAGGTCTTTCCTCTGAATGCTGACTGCTTGCGAGCTGCATCCTTTTATATCTGCGGAGCTGACGCAATTCATCCTCCCCGCATGCGCAGTGAATGCTTTGCATCCGCTACGCATCCGCTATGCATCCTATAGGCGTCTGTGATGCATCCGCATCATCCACTACGCATCCGCTCCTTCCGCTATGCGTCCGCTTCGCTGTTCTCCCCCAGAAGCCCTGCGGATGTGTCATCCGCTTCCATCTGCTGTCATCCGCTAGGCTTCTTATGAACATCCGCTTACCATCCTCGCTATATCCTCCCTATGTCCGTTCCTTTCCATTGTTTTCCATTCTGTTTATGCAAATTTGGGGCACTTTTGAGAGCAGATAACAACGGATGGAGCCACCCCTGAAATTTTGCTTGTCCGCTGTGTCCTTTTTGCATACGTTTTGCATCCGTCAGCCAGTGTGACCTAGCCTTTACATCCTTTCTATTTCCGTGCTACTCACGCTTTGTGGACGTTCCGTGCACCTTTCATTTCCTCCCTCTTTCCATTTTCAGCTGCAGTGGACGTGAGTTGAGGGGATGGCCAGAGGATGCCGAGAGGATACAGCGGACGTTTAACGGATGATAACGGACATAGAATGTTTGTTGCCCGTATATGCCGCGGATGTACATCATATGCAGCGGAAAGTTCATCCGCTCAAAAGGTTTTGTGCAGCTCAAAACATTTCGCGTGGATGAAATCCCAGTGGATGGATGCTCGAGGGATAGAGCGTATGAAACACGTATGCAGTGAGTACACAACGGATGCATCACGCTTTCCAATGGATGGCAAGCTTTTTTTAAAGGCCATGTCACACTGCCCAACTGATGCAAAAAGGACACAACGGACGAGCAAAATGTTCCATCCGTTGTCATCCACTCTCAAAAGGGGCAAAAATTTGCATAAGCAGAGCGGATAACACGGAAAGGAACGGACGTGGGGAGGACGCAGAGCGGATGTGTAGAGGATGCAGAGCAGATGCGTAGAGGATTCAGAGCGGATGCAGAGCGGATGCGTAGAGGATGCGTAGAGGATGCAGAGCGGATGCGTAGAGGATGCAGAGCAGATGCAGAGAGGATGAGCTGCATCCGCTTTCATCTTTTCTCCATCCGTGCTACTAACGCTGCATGTCCGTTCTGCTTCCTCCCTGCGTCCGCTTACTGCTGGAACGGATTTTAGTTGTGCAGATGCACAGCGGATGCCTATCGGATATAGCAGATGCGTAATGGATGCAGAACGGATGTCCCCCGTATGCCTAGAGGATGCAGAATGGATGCATTGGATACATTTTCCGCTCAAAAGTTTGGGGCGGCTCAAAACTTTCTGAGCAGATGAAACGTCAATAAACGGATGCTGGACCGATAGAGAGGAAGCAAAACTAAGGCAGTGAGTACATCGCGTTAACCAACGGATGGCAAGCTTTTTTGTCCGTTTTACATCCTCTTTGCATCCGTTGGTGCAGTGTGACATGGGCTTAAGGTTTTACATCCTCTTTGCATCCGTTGGTGCAGTGGGACAGGGGCTTTAAATGCCTGCCCTTTATTTCAAGCCAGAAAACCCATACATTTTGCTATACAAGCTTTCTACTCCAGGACTAAGAGAATCTCAAACACAACACACAGCGATTTAGAACACATCTCACAGAATTAAGGAAGTTTCAATAATTTTTTCAGCTTCGAATATATAAATACACTAAATGAAAAGACTTCCTCCTGTGCATTGCAGTTAAATATTAACTAGGATTGGGAATAGATAGGCAGCTACCACTGAGCAAGGCTGACTGGACAATTTCCCTTTATTTCAATTTGTCTTAGCTAGATGTTCACAGATCTTCCAATGATGTTCCATCCACTGGCCTTACCCATTGCTTCTGATTCTTCTGTTTTCCATAATCCTGCCATGTACAGTTGTATTTTCTGTTTCATCCACTATCATGTGCCTCAAGATACCTTCCTTGTACATTTGTAAATTCATATTTAGCAAAACAAATATGAATTAAAAATAAAATAAATGTGAATTACATTTTTTTAAAAAATATTGTGGATAGATGACTAAAAATGCCAAACCCAGTTTAAATACCTGGCTGATTGTGCGACCAACCATAATAATAATAACAACTGACAAAAATGATATACTGTTTGATTGCCAAAAGCTTCCGATAATATATAGTCCCCTCCCCAACTAAGCATTTGTAGGTTTTATCAACGTGAATTGACAATTGAATATTTTTAAAGTATTCTAATAAGTCAAACTGGATGCTAAGATTTTACAAATGGAAAAAAAATATCCAATCTATTCTTATTACAAAAATGATTACTGTAGTGGATATTCTGAAACTGCTGGTTGGGTATTTTTAAATAAAGTTGATGATGATGATTCATTTTTTATATTTTCTCAACTGTAGGGGGGAGAGAAAGTATTTCAATAGCAGAATAACAGAGCCAATCTTTAAGGATGTTGGTTTCATTTTTGCAGCACGATGAGGACATTACTGTTAGCAATCTATTTCATACCAGGAGATCAAATCATTATTAATGCTTTTGTAATTAATTTCAGTTTTCAGAGTATTACCTTTTATGAAATATTGAGATGGGTAATGACCTACCCTGATCAACTAGCAATTAATCTAATTAAGCAAGGAAATCCTAATGAAGCAATGCTGTGGTCCACTGTTGGAGAAAACATTTGGGATAGCCTCCTTCAATCTAGTGCCGTTCAGGCAGGTGATGTTGGTAATGGGCAATTACGGAAATTGTACTCCCAGACATGTACACACATCTCAGGAAGCAGGTTGAGGATCTAAATGCCCTACCTATTTATGCTTCCAATTTATATTCCACATGACTTGCAATTTAAGAACATGACTTAAGAACATATTACCTATAACCAAATTCAACTCCATGAAGTCAGAAAAAGTATTACTAAATCCAGCTTTACACAAGAAAGAAAGTTGACATAGCATTTGGAAAGCTGATATAAGAGAGAGTACATTAAACCTAGGCATCACTTCAAGTGAAATTCATTGGCAATTTTTATTCCATACTGAATGGAAGTTCCTTTTAACAATACTGAAGTCTGAGAATTCTAACTACTTTTTTTTTTGAGGGGGATTTCCAGATGCAGAAATGCAGAATAAAAAGAAAGTGTGATCCATTTTGGTATGTAAATGAATTAGGTAACTAACCATTTATAATCCTCCTGTGAATTCTTGGTACTTTTTTCTTTTTTCCTTTAATGCAGAAAGTCCTGTTCTATAATTTTCATAGCATACTGCTTCCTTTATATTTTGTTTTTTGTTATTTTATTTTATTGTTGCTGCTTGCCACACAGAGCTGGCTTTAGTTTGATTAGATAGATAGATAGATAGATAGATAGATAGATAGATAGATAGATAGATAGATAGATAGATAGATAGATAGAGCTAGCAATCTATGAAAAAATACAGAGAGATAAGTAGACACATGCATTATCTTTGTTTTAGATGGTCTTTATTATCAGGCTCTCTAGTAGTAATGAGTTGTTCTAATTCTAAACAATACAATGTGAATTAATTATAGTTCATAAGAACATAAATGCCCTGCCATTCAATTGCTATGAGACATTCATAGCAGAGAGTACAAGGACAATAGCCACTCTGTAGCTTGCATTCTCTGCAGCTCATGTTCAGAAGCATTCTGTTCCCTGATGAAAAACACACAAACGTATAGGCATTCATATTTATTTATTGCATTTGCATGCATATACTCAATGTGTGTATATAGGTTTCTGTTAAAATATCCATATTAAACAGAATCAGGAAAACATCCATGGTGAACTGGATGAATCTAGGGAGTTTGCTTCAATAAATAATGATTTATGATGATTAATCATGGTTATACAATCACTGCCAGTATTTTTAAAATATTGCCTGAAAAGCACTCCCCTTCCCCTCACACACATTGGAGTTCACAGGAATTGGAACTTTGCCATTCCAACTTATGACAGTGGAGTTATGGCATATAACATGATGAACATAAAGAGAAAATTAGATATCCCTAATAGTGTGAAAACTCTTTTAACATCTGTTCTTTGTCTCATAGGGGCAAGTGTCTTTCAATATTTATTAGAGACAAATTTAAGCAATTGCTAAGGTTTTTTCCTCCAACCATATGGGGAAGTACTATATGCTCCCACTTTGTGTCAGCAAAATTTGATGAATCCTGAAAATGTTTTCCTCTAAGAGGACATTAATCAAAGTTACTCTTGAATATAATGCAATCTGCTTCTCATTGGACATACTTAACATGTTATAACCAGACCATGTTCACTGTTATAAATGGTGCCCACAGCAGAACCTGCATTTGAAGAGAAATGGTTTTTTATCCTGAAAAGAGGAACCAGAACAATGGCAGACTTATGCTTTCAAGCCACCATCCTGGCTTCTCAAGTTATGGACAAAAATAATCCAATGATCAAAAACACTTTTCCACAGACAAGATGTCCAGTTTTCAACTTTCAAATCTAATTGTATATATTTTTTTTCTTCATAACTGGTAAGCAGTATCTGGAGCAGCCCTGAAGGTAGTAGAGAAGCTTAGAGGATGCATAGATCTCTTCTCTACTGCTTTGAGGTTTTACCTAAAATTCACTACCTGGTTACCAAACTAACTGACCTATTTTGCCTTATAGTAAAGCTGAATGTTTTTAACATAGTTATTGAGTATCATAAAATCTTGAGGCATGATGACGTGCAAGATAAGAAAATCCAACATAAGAAATAAATTGTTTTCTTTTACTGTTTTCCAGACAAATAGTGGAAAAGTAAAGTGCTTATCTCCCTCCCTCCCTCCCCCTATTAGTGTTCTTTAAAATAATGGGAATTATTTAATAATGGGAATTATTTAATTATTTAATAATAGTATCTGATAAAATAAGCCAGCAGTAGAATCTTAAAGAATTATTTATAGTTATTATATAGTGGCTAGAAATAGCCAGTGAGTATGGATGTTCAAAACTTTTGTATATATGCTTCCAATTTGGTTTAATATTAGCTTTTGAACTTTTTTGGGCTGAAGAATTGGTTTGTAGTATTTTTTGTGGGGTAGAATCTTTTCTAGAAAAAAAAACTTTACTGAAATATAATAATATAATTTCACGTAGCAGCTGAAGAAAAAAAGGGTTGGAGAAGCACATAAAACTGAGTTAAGCTTAGCCCCTGGTCCCTTTCTCCAAATCCTGAACAGGATTCAGAAATCACACAGTATCCTAACAGCAATTAAATATCCTTCCGTTTTATTCTCCATATTTTCTTTATTTTGACTATCTTGATCTACTCCCACTTATTGATTCATCTAAATTTTAACTCAGAATCTAGTATGCCCTTCATTTTTTGAACAATAAGGGAATGCTTTTGTATTTCAACACCATGTCTTGCTCTCCCTTCTTATTGAGCTTCTTGTTTAATCTAGAAGTCCTGAGGATTTAAAAGCTTGTTTGCAAGTTGGCAACATTTTACTTTGATGAAAAGCGAAGTATTTTAACATATTTTAAAGGGAAAATATGTTGCAACAGATCAGTTTACAATGTTTCCACCTCCTTTCTTCCTCTCCAGGCACTAATTTGTGTGTTTTCATTTTGTTCTCACAAATGGCAATGTCTTTAAAGAATGTACTCTTGCTTTGAAAATATGTCAAGAGATGCATGCATTAAGTTTTAACTTCTTTTTTATTTTTCGTTTTCAGTTTTTATAGCTATCTACATGGATTTAAAGAAGTAGGGCACTAAGAATTGATTCCTTTGAGCTTGGGTGTTAGAGAAGACTCCTCAGAATATATTGAATAGCCAATGAAACTTTTATTTATTTATTTTATTTGTCAAACATTTACAAGGTAGCACGTTTAAGTATGAACATAAACATGAACAAGGAAGTAAATATAGATAAATGGGGACAGTAAGACAGGGACAGTAGGCACGCTGGTCCCTATGCCACCTTTACGGACCTCTTTGGAATGGGGTGAGGTCCACGATAGACAGTTTTAGGTTCAATCTGTGAGGGTTTGAGGTTGTAACAATGGAGTTGGATAGAGCATTCCATATGTTGACCACACTGTTGCCGAAGTCGTATTTTCTGCAATTGAATTTGAAGTAGTTTACCTTGAGTTTGTATTGATTGTTTGCCTGTGTATTATTGTGATTGAAGCTGAAGAAATCATTGACAGGTAAGACATTGTAGCAGACAATTTTGTGTACTATACTTATATCAAACCATAGGCAGCGCAGTTCCAGATTGTCCAAGCCCAAAATTTCAAGCCTGGTGGCATAAGGGATTCTATTGTGAGTAGAGTAGTTGAATACTCTGAACCCGGTCAATTATGTTAATGTCTGATATACAGTATGGATTCCAGGTGGGAAGGCTGTATTCAAGAATTGGTCTGGTAAAGGTTTTGTATGCCCTAGTTAACATTATAGTAGAGTTCTCACTAGAGGCACAAATGACCAGGCTCAATTATCCTAGTTTGGACATACATGCTCTAATGTTGGGAGTGGTAAAAGGAAAAACAAGAAGACAATGACCAGCAGCAAGGTGGTAGGACTCAGTTTCAGTGAGAATGAGTGGACCATTGAGAGACATTAAATAATGATTTAGGAATCGTTCATCATGAAGATTATCTATCTATCTATCTATCTATCTATCTATCTATCTATCTATCTATCATCTATCTGGTCACAAGAGGTGAGAAATAACTTGATGGTACATAATCAATTATTTTCCCATTTCTCTATTGTGTTATTGCTTTCTGGGTTGTGAAATCAAAACGGGAAAGTGGTTACAAAATACATGAAAATTAGAAGAAGAAACTGAAGAAATCTAATCAAATATTGTTCACATCAAAACCACTGCATCTTTCTATCTCCCCAAATCCCCTTGGTTTCTACCATGTTTGGAATCTAAATACTGTTTTTTGTTCTTGAAGCTTCTCACCTCTCTCTTTTTGAGTAGCTCATCAGTGCCATCCAACCACAAGAAATCTTTTCTTGACACATTTGTTCCTTCATGTATTCATTTTCTAACTAGATCTTTATTTTCCACATAGAATCAATGAAAGTTTTTTATTTTGGTTACCAATTTCATATTGAAATCACATTTATTCCTCTCCTACTCATTTTTCTTCCTATTTTTTCTCGCCCTGCCACAAAATTGTCTTATATTACCAATTTTACATTTCTTTTCTTAGCTTCTTCTAACTTACCCACCTCTCATTTTCATATAACCAAGTGGGAATAGGCACACTTATATATACATAGATATTTGGTTCTTTAAATAAGCATATTTTCTTCATATCAGATTACATACTACCCATTACCTTTTTACCAGCATTCATATGCCTTAAAATATTTTTATTAATTCCTTACATCTTTTGTAAACATCCTATTGTGGTATGTAAAATCACCTTCCTTTCCCTTCCCTTCCCTCTCCTTTCCTTTCCCTCTCTTCTCCTCTCCTCTCTTCTCCTTTTGCCTTTATGTATAACTTTCAATAATTCACTCTCAGACACTATTATTTTAGTTCTTCAGACATTATTCTTCTGATCAATATTCATTGCATCATACAATCTAAGTAACCTTTGCTGCAATCCTTTAGGTTGGCAGCCAAAATACAGCTTTATCTGCAAACAGACATTCACATCGCTATTTCACTATTGTATCACAAAAAACATTCCTTATGTATTTATTCATACATACACTAAAAACACAAGCAAGATGTCAAACATTCTAGTCTTACCTTTGGTTCAATGTTGAGCCGTTTATTAAACTTTAAGTATTATCTTCTACCTGCCTGACTTTCCTCATATGCTTCTCTGATCACATTTAGAAAACATCCTTTAAGTTCATTTTTGTGCAGAACAATAACTGGAGCCTATTCACTTTTCAATAAATAGACTGGGAATAAACTTTATTGGATTCAATGAATTGCAAAATACTGGCCTTCACATCCACTGCCCAGCTTAAAACAGCACTGCACTTTATAAATGTTGCCCAGTAGCACTTCTTCCATTCTTCCAATTAGAATCTGCTGAACATTTCCCCAAACTTAGAAAATTAGTTGTTATTTTTTTTAAAATTCTTGTTACCTTTCTCTTTGTATAGGGGAACAGTAATACCATTTTTTTCTATCATTAGCATGGATCCAACCATCATGTAGGTTAAAGAAGCCATGCAATCACTGCATAAGCAGACTAGAATTGTATTTTAATGTTATTCATCGGTTGCATCATCTATATGCAACCTTTACAATTTTTCAAAAACAATATTTTTGATTTATTATTATTAGTTTTATGATATTCACTTCAACTCCACTATGCTATATACCATCTCTATACAAATCTATAGAATACCCCTCAGCATTTTCTTGTTTTCATTTCATCCCAAATTATTTAACTATTACTTTCATTCATCCCTGTAGTCTCCTTCTTTAGTTCCTTTCACCCTCTTCCCATCCAAAACAGTTTTTAAGAATAATTATTTCCATCAACAACCCAAATCACAAGCTTTGTAATTTCAATGATTCTTTTAATCTGATTCTTTTAATTGTTCTCTGTACAGCTATCTGTATTATTCTATATATATTATTCAATGTCTTTCTCTCATCTTCATTCTACACAGGAACTATTCTCATGCATTCTCATCCATGATACTTTTTACTTTGTATCTTTTCCATTGGTGTAATATCACATTTATTTCTAACACAATTTTTATTTTGTTCAAAGCAGCATCTACATCTTCTTTTCTTGTATCCACTTTTTTGAGATATTAATTTATGGATACATTTTCATATAAAACCATACTTTCTCTTGTCTGCTTTCATTCTTGTTTCTTTCATTTATTTTCTTCCATATTTATTTTTGGTTGGTGGCAAGCTGCATTCTTTTTATTGTTGGTTTTAGTCTATTTTATTTATTTATTTATTTAGAAAACAACTCAAGCCACAGATATAGAGAATGGGAATTACTTGGAAATAGTGTAGATAATAAAAGATACTGTGAAAACAATGCAATCATGTATGTAAGTATGTATGTATGTATGTATGTATGTATGTATGTATGTATGAATGTAGGTCTAGGTGTGTTCAGGTCTTTTCCCATGTGAGATTAAGAGTATCTTGGTGACATTTCAGCAAGGTCCCACTCGCCATCCTCAGGCTGGTGCTTTTGGCTTCCTGCCAGTGCAAGCAGTGTGTGATCAGAGCTGCCGTCTCTCTATATATACTCGTGGTGGGGGCTGGTGTGCTGGGCTGGTTGACTGCACTGCTGCTTCTTGATTGGTTGATGGAGTTGATGTTGGTATAATGAGCTGTGTGATGGCCTTGTGAGTTTTGCTGTGGAGATATCCTGGATCTTGTGTTGTAATCTCCTGGGTTGTTTGTTTTGTGGCAATCTTTTTTCCATTAGCCTCTCGTGTTTTAATGGCTTGGGTAATGGGTTGTGTGATGGGCTTGCAAGTTCTTTTGTTGTGGCATCCTGGGTTCTGCATTGTAATCTCCTGGGTCGTTTGTGTTTTGATCTCTTTTCCATTAGTCTCCTGTGTAGTAAAGGCTTGGGTAATGGGTTGTATGATGATCTTGTGAGATTTATTGCTGTGGTATCCTTGGTCTTATGCTGTGATATCCTGGGTCATTTGCTGTGTTGCAACTTCTTGAGTTCTTGTGGTGTAATTTCCTGAGCTTTCCAATGTGATGTCCTGAGTGGGTGGCTATATATAGAGAGATGGCAGCTCCGATCACACACTGCTTGCACTGGCATGAAGCCGAAAGCACCACCCTGAGGATGGTGAGTGGGACCTCACTGAAACTTCACCAAGATACTCTTAATCTTACATTGGAAAAGATCTGAACACACCTAGACCTACATACCTGTACCCGTGAAAATCTATGAAAACAAATGTGTGTGTGTGTGTGTGTGTGTGTGTGTGTGTGGTATTCAGCTTTGTTTGGGTATTTTCCCATGTCATTATAGTTGTGCTTTTAAAGTTGTAGCAATGTTTTGGCAGAATCTCATCTGCCATCATCAGACTTGTATATTGTGTTCGTCTGTGAGTCAGGCTTTCCCAGCCATTTCTGTTTTAAATTTGGTGCTAGCCTACTGCTGTGTTAGAATGGTTTTTTTCTTCATCCTGATTGGTTAGGTGTCTTGGTCTGTTTATTGGTCTTGGAGTTTGCTGTGTTCTTCTTGATTAGTGTTTCTAATATCTTCTGCCTGATTTGTAGCATTTTTTTGTCTTGATTAGCTGGCAACATTGTGTTTCCTTTGTTGGAGGCTTTTAGTGCGGCTTGGCTTCCAGGAAACAAACGGCTATCCTTTATTAGGAAGCTAGGTTTCATCTGGGTGCCTGGTTGGGGTATGTTTGAGCTGGAGATATCAGGGGGATCTGTTTGTGCCCAGGTGTTTGCTTGGCTTGTGGTGTGGAGATTTTTTTTGTTTGTGAGTGCAGGCTTCCAAATAATTAACAGTCTGGTGGAATCATCTCTTCTATTCATGCTTTTAGGTCTTTTTTCAATCTCTATGGCTTCTCTGATAATTCTGTGGCTGGGGTTTTCTGTAGTGGCTAGGGTTTTGGTGCAATTGAAGTTGATTCTATGATCTGTGGCTTTCATGTGTTGGACTAATGAGTAAATGTGTTCCATCTTTTTTTCTGCATTTTTGTGTTCATCCAGGCGGGTACTTATTCTTCCATTGGTCTGTCCGATGTATGCAGCAGGGCATGATGCACAGGGGACTTCATATATGCCTTGGTTTTCCAGGTCAACTTTATCTTTGGGGTTTCTTTGGATGGCTGCTATATTTCTGTCTGTTTTGAAGGCAGTCTTGATGTGATGCCTGTGTAGATTTTTTCTATAGTACCTCTTATGTAGGGCAGAACAGCTGTTCCATAGGTCTGTTCATCTTCTAGGTCTCCATTATGTCTCAGTGTGTTTTTGTGGATCAGGCCTGTGATTTTGCTTTTGTGGAAGCCGTTGGCTGTCAGTACTTTAGTCAGGGTGCATAGTTCAGTCTTTATATGTGTCTTGTCTGCCAGGCATTTGGTTCTGGTGATTAGTATTTTGGCCACAGAGTTTGTCTGTGCTGGGTGGTGGTGGGATTGGGCATTGAGGTAGCGGTTGGTGTGTGTTTTCTTCTGGTATATGGTGTGTCCTAGTGTGCCATCTGTTTTTTTGTAGATTAGTACATCTAGAAATGGTAGTTGTTTGTTTGTTTCCATTTCCATGGTGAATTTGATTATGGGGTGTGTGCTGTTTAGGTGTGTTAGGAAATTGTTTAGGTTTTCTTTTCCATGAGTCCAAATAACAAATGTGTCATCGATGTATCTTAGCCATAGTTTGGGTTTGTGGGTGGTGTTAGGGATAACATTGTTCACCCTAACTGTTTTAGGTGAAATACTAACTATGAATCATAGTTAGTGTATGCAGCTTTAACTGTAAAATGGCAACTATGGGTGTGGTTATGAAAACCATATAAAAGTAGCAAGGCTACGGCTTGCTCTCTCTCTCTCTGGCTTTGATGATCACTGATTACTGCTTGGAAGCAAGACTGCATTGCTCGAACGGGAGAGACAACAACGGACTGATTTATGTGAACTGACAATAGGATATTCTACATGGACTTTGCTAACTGAATATCCCTGAATGGACTGACTACATGGTAAATGAATATTGGACTGTTTTTGACTATGCTATAAACTTATACTGGAATAAAATATATTCTTGATAGCACAAGCGTATCTGTTATTTTTACTGTATGTTAATAAACATACAAGCTTAGCTCACTCATTTATCTGTGTGCCTATCTGACTAACGCTGCACATTCTGTTTAGCTTG
>BLBF01000040.1:28590824-28734589 GCA_015471245.1 Laticauda colubrina
GGCTTAACCTAGGTTCTGAATAAACAATCACCCTCTTTTGAATGAGCTTGTACCCAGCCATTCTGGGCGCACTCATCTCGAGGAACTTCGTCTCCTGTCGTTTTTCTCTCCTTCGCTCCCTGTCATGAGACGCCCATCTGATGCGGGATAGCAGATACCGCAGAGTTGTTTTTTTTAAATGTTAGCACAAAGAATTTAGGACTAATCATACTACACATAATGTCCATGATTTTCCAAGTAAGTGACATATAAAGTGTTCTGTATGAAATAGTTTACTCCAAATCCTCGATTGTGATTGGCTAGAAAAGCCAGCATAGGGATTGGTTCACTAGGAATCAATCCAAAAGAGCTGCAAAAAGGCGGCAAAACCAAGTAACCATATATATAAAGGCTGCCACAGCAAGAGCCAAACTGTTCCGTTTTCACTTAACTGTTGAAATAAAGACATTTACTGTTGGAACCCAGTCTACCTCACGTTTTTCCGGACGGAGCACTGGTGACAAAGGTGGGATTGTCCTAAAACGTGAGACTGTGCACACGGCGAATTGAAACCCAGGCTTGAAGCGATGGCCAGAAATAATGCACCGCCCGAACCCTTCAACCCCAATGAAGAAGATTGGGAATCCTATGTGGACCGTTTCCAAATGTACTTAGAAAGTAACGAGATGGAAGACATCTCAGACCAGTGTAAGAGGGCTGTCTTCTTAATGCATTGCGGACCAACGGTATTCAAAATGGCCAAGGCATTGGCGAAGCCCAGAGACGTAAAACAAATGACCTGGCCCGAACTCCAGCAAATGTTGAAGGCTCATTATGCATCAGTTGTGTCAAATCTCATCAAACGGCACAAATTCTACCAAAGGGACCAAAAAGAAGGTGAGACCATCGCTGATTTTGTGGCAGCCCTCCGACAACTGGGGGGAGCATATGAGTTCCTGAACTTAGATGAAGCCATGCGAGATCGAATAGTATTGGGTTTAAAAGACTCTAATTTACAAAATAAATTGCTAAATATACCCAACATAACCGTGGCTGAAGCAATCGCAGAAGCCACAGCTGCAGAAGCCGTGAAAAAGTCAGCGGCCACCATGAAACAAATGAATGCGAACAATGACAAAACGAGACTAACCAGAGGGAAGAAGCAATTTCCCACCACCACACACCATGAAGATTTTGACGAGACATCAGAATCCGCAAAGGAAGACGATGAGGTCCACCGCCTATACGCCAACAAAAAAAGGCACGAAAAAAGAAACTGGCGGGAATGCGCCGGTTGCGGAGGAAACCACCCTCGAGCCGATTGCAGATTCCCTGATGCCATCTGCAGAGCTTGTAAAAAAGGGGACACATCGAGAAGGTCTGTAGGAATGGAAAAAATAACAGCCCTAACAGATGCAGTAACTCTCCCCCACAAGCTGAATCTAAACAAGCCGAGAGAAAGTGGGAGCGCAACAAACGAGCCAGTAACCGAGAAAAGACCCATCAAACTGTCACTATCGGAAGCGCTCAGACAGAAAGCGGAAAAAAAGTTAAAATCATCGTAAAAATCGAAGGCAGCCCCTGTGAGATGGAGGTCAATTCAGGGTCTTTCCTGTCAATGGTGTCATGGGACACAATCAGACAACTGGTCCCAAATATTAAACTAAAAGAGCTCCAGAAACAAAAATTAACTCTGAAGGACTAACAAGGGAATCGAATCCCTGTGGTAGGTCTAGGACATTTCCGAGTCGCTTACAAGCAGCATGTCGAAGTCCTGCCTCTGACAATAGTCGACCGAGACCGACCCAGCCTCCTGGGCATCGAATGGTTCGCACCATTGGGCATCGGAATGACCGGAGTAGACCGAGTGGCCGCAACCGACTGGGAAGAAAACCTGATCCACGAGTTCCAGGACGTTTTCGATGGCTCCCTAGGCAGGTATCAGGGGACCCCAATTTCCTTTAGCTTAGACCCCCAGGTGGCCCCTAGAAGATTAAAGGCCAGACAAGTTCCCTTTGCATTAAAAGCAAAAATAGAGGAACAATTGGATAAATTAATTGACCAAGGGGTTTTGGAACCTGTTGACCATGCTAAATGGGAGACGCCAATAGTAACACCGGTTAAACCTGATGGGTCGGTACGTATCTGCGGAGACTACAAGGCTACCCTGAACCATGCACTGCAACAATGCGCATACCCGGTGCCAGTCGTACAACATTTGCTACACTCACTCGTGGGAAGAAAATTTTTGCTAAACTAGATCTAGCACAAGTTTACCAACAGCTTCCAGTAGATCCCTTAACGGCCGAGGCACAGACAATAGTGACTCACAAAGGGGCATTCAAGTGTAACAGACTCCAGTTTGGAGTGAGTGTGGTCCCAGGCATTTTCCAAAGCCTCATGGAACACCTATTAAATGGAATAAAAGGGGTCGTACCATATTTTGATGATGTCCTGATTTCGGCTAAAGATATGACCCAACTAGAAAAAAGACTAAGAAATGTACTAACAAAATTTAGAGAATCCGGTCTTAAAGTTAAAAAAGAAAAGTGCTGCTTAATGACTGATCGCATCGAATTTCTGGGCTACTTAATTGACAGAGAGGGTATACACTCTACTGAAAAAAAAGTCAAAGCCATTAAAGACGCACCACAGCCAAAAATCAAAATGGAAGTGCAGGCATTTTTGGGTCTAATAAATTTCTATAACGTATTCCTCTCCCACAAAGCAACAATAGCGGAACCATTACACCGTTTGCTGGATAAGAAAACTAATTGGACTTGGGGTCATAGAGAGCAAAAAGCATTCCAGAAAATAAAAAAATTATTTACATCAAACACTGTTCTTATCCAGTTTAGTAACACACTTCCATTGACAGTAACCTGCGACGCCTCACCGTTTGTAGTCGGTGCCATCCTGAGCCACCAATTGCCAGATGGGAGAGAGGCACCCGTCGCTTATTACTCAAAGACTCTGTCTAAAGCAGAACGTAACTGTAGTCAACTAGACAGAGAAGCCCTGGCAATCGTCGCCGGAGTGAAACATTTTCACGAATACCTTTATGGAAGAACATTTTTGATCGTAACGGACCATAAACCATTGCTAGGAATTCTGGTGGGAAACAAACCTACACTGAACATTTTATCCCTGTGGATGACTAGATGGTCAGAATTCCTTGCAGCATACTCTTATACATTGACATATCGACCCGGGAAGCAAATCTCCCATGCAGACGCATTAAGCAGAGCACCACTGCCGATGATGGAGGAAGACCCGGCGCCAACAATGACAACCCTGCAAATAGAAACATGCCCCAAACTACCAATATCTGCAAACGATGTTGCCAGAGCCACCGCAAAGGACCCAGTGACTGCCCACATATTAAATTGGGTAGGTAAAAGCTGTCCGGAAAACCAAAAAACTGAAAACTTTAAACCTTTCCGGACCAGACAAACTGAACTCTCAATTCAAAAAGGTTGTTTATTGTGGGGTGATCAGGTAGTAATCCCTCCTAAACTACAGACTAGGGTGATGAGTATGCTTCACGAAGGCCACCCTGGTATTGTAAAAATGAAAAGCCTCGCTAGAAGCTATGTCTGGTGGCCTGGTTTAGATAAAGATATCGAATATTGGGTTGCCACTTGCACTAAATGTCAGAAAACCTGGCCTTCCCCACCACAAGCACCTATAAGGGACTGGGAGACTCCACAAGGCCCTTGGTCTTGGATCCACATTGATTTCGCGGGTCCTACTAGGGGGCATTCCTTTTTAATTGTCGTAGATGCATACTCAAATTGGCTGGAGGTTGCAGTAATGTCATCTACAACAACCGAGGCGGTCATTAAACAACTTAACAAGCTTTTTGCAACCCATGGATTGCCGGACGTCCTAGTGTCCGACAACGGGCCACAATTAACCGCCATTCAATTTGAACAATACCTAGCCTCCCTAGGTATACACCATGCACTGACCACGCTGGCCCACCCGGCAGCAAATGGTAGGGTGGAGAGAATGGTCAGGTTTACCAAAGAGGGTTTAGAGAAAATGGACCTTGGGGATGTCCAGGATAAAATCAACCTTCTACTCACCCTCCAACATATGACACCCAGCACCGT
This sequence comes from Laticauda colubrina, assembly GCA_015471245.1. Classification (NCBI taxonomy): domain Eukaryota; kingdom Metazoa; phylum Chordata; class Lepidosauria; order Squamata; family Elapidae; genus Laticauda; species Laticauda colubrina. The sequence continues at coordinate 28,594,919 of BLBF01000040.1, forward strand.
AACCAACAAAAGCCCAGCGGAGTTATTAATGGGAAGAAAACTTAGGTCACAATTAGACAGGTTGCACCCAAATTACACATTGGAAAGACCCCCCGACTCCTCCAGCCGTTGCCGAACATTTGAAATCGGTGACCTAGTCTACGCAAAAAAATTTTACCGGGTAACCCCTAAGGCTTCCAGCCACAATCACACAACTCACAGGCCCCCGGTCCTAATGACTAACCATAGACGATGGCAGGGAATGGAAGTGGCACATAGACCAGCTTCGTTCCCGAAACATTGAAAGAAATACAAACGCACAACCACAAATAATAAAAATTGCCGAAAACAAAACCAAAGAAGGGGGGGAAATACAAGAAAATAATAAAGAACTTTTAAAAATAAACCCAGAACATCTAACAAATCAAAAAGAGCAAAAAGGAAACTTACGGTTAGATGAAACTTGCGAAAATAATCCAGACGAAGGGGCCAGCCAAGCCAGCTCGACCTGCCCGGAGAAACCAGGAGGGAGCGGCAAAACCACCGGCTTGAGAAACTCAAGCGGTAGCAAAATGGCCGACTCACCCTTCCAGGCGGTTCCATGAAAAAGAGCCGGAGAGATAGCAACCCCATCCGAACTGGTTGAAGTCTCCAGTGAAAATGAACCATGCAAGTCCAGTAGAATCAGAAGAAGTCCCACCTACCTGCGCAACTACGTCACCAAGTAGGACTAAACCAAGGGGGGAGGGGTGTTCTGTATAAAATAGTTTACTCCAAATCCTTGATTGTGATTCGCTAGAAAAGCCAGCATAGGGATTGGTTCACTAGGAACCAATCCAAAAGAGCTGCCAAAAGGCGGCAAAACCAAGTAACCGTCATTGGCTACAAGCCGTCAGGCAAGCCGTATATAAAGGCTACCGCGGCAAGAGCCAAACTGTTCTGTTTTCAGTTAACTGTTGAAATAAAGACATTTACTGTTGGAACCCGGTCTACCTCACGTTTTTCCGGATGGAACATAAAGCTTTCTTGGAAAATCATGGACATTATGTATAGTATGATTAGTCCTAAATTATTTGTGGTAACATTTTAAAAAAACCTCTGTAATAGCAGTATATAGGCAATAACTTCATCGGTAATAAAAGGCTGCAAAATATATTTCTAACTAGGCAGATATAATTCATACCATTAGCAAAATTGCATGATGTCCACTGGGTATCATTGGCTACCTTAATTTTGTTTTAAAAGGAAGCTTTTCCATTTCTTCTTGAATGGCATATAACTTCAAAAACATTTAACATTGAAAAAACCAGACAGGTGCCATATGACACACTCTAGTTGGAAACAATCCAACTAGTTATAATGTGTGTATTTACCTCCTTTTTTTTCCATATCTACAGTAGCACTACCATAACCATTAACAGCTCAGCAGAGTTTTACAAATGAAGGTTGGGGCTGAATTAGACACAGAATATAATTTTTTTCTTAATTGTCCTGCTTTGCTTAATCCAGATCTATAATGAGAACAGTTCTGCTTGTTCAGCCCTTCCTATTTCCTTTCAATTTAATCCAAGTTAGAGGTACCCCAAAGTCAGCTTAAAGCACCATTTTAGGAGATAGCTAAGGGATTTTGAAGGAAGCTTTGCACTCCATGATTAGCAAAATGTCTTTAGCTAATTCTTTATATGCCCACATGAGTTCTCTTAGTTGTCATCCTTCAAGGTAGCAGAGCATGGTACCTATGTTAGAGACTGAAGCACTATCCTCTAACAGATGCTGCTAAGGATCCCAGAAACACCCCAAGTCACTGCATCAGGAGACTTGCCTAATGAATCTCACTATCTCAGTTGTAGGACAGAAGGTATTCTTATTATTTTTTGCCATTTTTGAGATACAACTGAATTATTTATCCAACCATGAACAGTAAAGGGCAGGCACAAAATAACTTAAGCTGAGCTGGTAAGGAAGTCATAATTTGACAAAGAAATGGCTGCTACTCTTTTTTTTTTTTTTTTAATATGAAGTGAAGGCAAATCTTTTTTCTTAAAGGAAAGCTGAAAGGGCCAAGCTGCAATTTGCTTAAACAACAGAAGTAGGGGGATTGTCTCATGAAAGGAAGGAGTTAACATTTTCCACATAGTTATGAGAAAAATCACAAACACAGCCATTTGCCATTGTGTTAATAGCAACTTTCCTTCTAAATAGCAGTTTGGGATATTTTTTTTAAACATAGCAAGAAGGAAAGGAAGTTTATTCTCTCTCCTATGTACTGAAGGACTAACCTCAATTAACTGAAGGTCATTATTATAAAAAGAGTGGTGTGGGTGAGAGAGTAATATACATGTTAAATGCACATAGAATTGTCTTAAAAAGAGAAACATATTTTTCCAGAAAAACTTCTTGCAGAAGTTTTGAATAATGTTTAAAAAGCCCATTGGAAGAAAAGGTGTGATTCTTGGACTATCATATCTGGGCTGGGAAACTCTGGATGATTATCAGATGTCAGTAAAAAAAACAGTGACAGTTCTTTGCAATCATGGAGTGGTTATCCCAAAGCTTTTTCAAGAGGCAATGGGATTTTCTGGTTTGTTTTTTTTTGAAGATGTTTTGCTTCTCACCCAAGAAGCTTCTTCATTCCAGTTGACCCTTGAAAAAGCATCTCTGGGACAACCAGAGATGAATGGGTGGCTGACAATCTTCATAGACGTATAGAGTGGTTATTTGGAATCTTGCAATCATGGCACAATAATCTTACAAAACAGAAGTTTCTCTTGAAATTTAATGAATTTATGTCATATTAGCAAATATAAGTAACCTGGAGAGGAGCAAATTTCAGATACAAGGCATTTGGGACAGTGCCTCTCCCACCCCAAATATGTACAATAATATTAGAGGATTTAATACTTTTTTGAATCTGTTAAAATCCTGCTGAATATCATTCCTTCCAATCTAGTCTTACCTGAGAACAGGACCCTTCATCCCATCTCAGGGCTCCATCCAATTAATAAACTAATAATTCTGATTTGAATGGTCTAGTTTTAGGGCAATTATACTACACCATTCAAGGAGCTGAACCTCAACTTCCAGTTTGTTTCTCATCAGTGTCGGAATGGAATCCATGATTGTGCATGGTTTCGCCCAAGCTCAGGGTGAAGAATCCATGATTGTGTGTGATTTCGTCCTCAGGGTGCTGGAGGGTCCCGATTGGAACCAGAACCAACCTGGTGGGGTGGTGAAGAAGGGGTAATTGCCTGGAGGGACAAGGGGAGTCACAACTCCCCTCCCTGACAGGAAAATCCCTCCCAAAGGCAAGCTGCAGTAGTGGTCCTAAAATGGCCACCACGAAGACAAAGAACACTCCGGGAAACTATATTTTGTGCTGGAGCAGAGCAGTAGCGATCAGAGTGTGAACCAGGCAAAGGACATCACTTTTGAGGTACCCCAATATTTAAAAAAAGGGCTATCTTGGAGGGAAGTGCGTGGAAGCGGCGACCAGAGAAAGTGAGAAAGAAATTGGATGTTATAAAAGTTGGCTTGGATTAATTTGGAGGAGAAAATTTAAAGGAAAATAAATTTTATTTTATAATACAACAAAGGTTTAGAAATTAAACTGGATTACTTTTGAATTATGGGCACTTAAAGGGCATAATTAAATGCTGAAATTGAGTGTGTTGAAAAGAAAAGAATAGCTAATGATTGAAATTAGCAAACTTAATAAAAGTATTATATTCAATACAGAAAGTTAAAGGTAAAAAGACTCAAGAGTGCCACCTGATGACAGAGGAAAACTTCAGTATGTTTTAAAAAGTGTCTGGTCTTCTCTAGAGGTTGGATTTTGGAACTTAAAAGAAAATAAAATTATTGTTATAGAACCATCCAAACAATACTCAAGAGTATGGATTGTTGAAAATACAGTAAATTCAAAAGATATTGGCAGAAATAATATACTGGACTCTGGGATTGAATATATATATTAAAAAAGAGGATTTTAACTATTAAGGAAGAGGAAAGAAAAGGAAAAAGGAGAAGATATAATGGAGAAACTATTTGTTAATATAAGATTGGACTTACAAGAGTCAAGATTGGATTTTCAAGATATAGAGGACATGATGAAAATTAAATTAAACTTGAAATGTGCAATTATGTACTACAGAATTTAGAAATGGTGACTCAGCATACACAAGAACAAAATAAGCCAGAGGGGGAGTAGTTCTATAAAGAAGAAACCAATATTGAAGGACAAAATGAACAACAATTATTTAAGCAGGGGGCAGGAAAGGAATTAGAATTAAAAAATTGTGGTCTGATGGGATGATAAAAGGGAGAATGGTTCAGAAAATGGATAAAGGGAGAGGGAAAAAGCAGAAAAAGGAAGAGCAAAAGAAAAATCAAAAGAGGCAGAGAGAAAAGTTTAATAACTGGAATGAGAAATGGAGGGGAATAAGAAGGGGAAAAATGGGAATTAAGAGAAAGGACCAGAAAACAAAGAGGAAGAGGAAACAAACAAGGATGAAAAGAAAGTACATTGTTCAAAGAATGAGAGATAATGGGTGAAAAAAAAGGATAAGGAAGGAGATTCCGCAAGGTAATATGTTGTGATGTATAAGAATATATTGAAAATAGTATTTTGTAATGTATAGATGATTCATCAGGTGTTTGAGAAAATAAAATATAATGCGGAATCTGAGAAATATATATATATATATGTGTGTGTGTGTGTGTGTGTGTGTGTGTGTGTGTGTGTGTGTGTGTTTTCTTAGGCTTTCGCGGGTACTTACATGTGTGCTGTTTAGCTTCCTTTGGGTATTATCCCACGTCATTGTAGTTCTGTTAAAGTTGTAGCAACGTTTCAGCAGAATCTCATCTGCCATCCTCAGGCTTCTGTATAGAGTTAGTTCCTGGTTTCAAATTTGAGGCTGGTCCATTCTGATTGGTTGGGAGCCTGGATCTGTATTCATTGGACTTGGAGTTTGATTGATTGGTGTTTCTGGTTTCTTCTGTCTGTTTTGTGGCTTTGATTGGCTGGCAACACTCTGTTCTTGTGTTGGAGGCTTTCAGTGCAGCTTGGCTCCGTGTGAAGGGATGGCTGCTCTTCATTAGCAAGCTGCTATTCATTAGCAAGCTGGGTTTCACCTGGGTGCCTGGTGGGGGGGGTGTTTGGGTTGGAGCTATCAGAGGGAGGCATCAGCTGCGAATCCACGGAACTCGCATCCGCCTGGACGCAGGGAGGAAGCGGAACGGACGCGGAACAGATGCAGAACGGATGCAGAATGGATGCAGCACGGAAACAAAGCGTTTAAAGCGGAAAAAACATTCTCAGAGGGGACCTATCTTGGATATTAAGGATGTCTACAGGATGCCTAGAGGATGCCTAGCAGAAAACCTATACTGCCTATAAAAAGGGGGAGCACCTTGCCTGCATCTCACTTTCAGAACAGCAGCCCAGCGGTGCAGACCTCTGCAGCCTTCATCTGGCTCTTCCTCTTCCACAGCATCCAGTCATGTCCACCGTGGATTGTAACAAAGTCCTTTCGGCAGCCACCATCGTTCTACAACAGTGCGAAGCCATCTGCAGGCTCTGTGAACACTACTGCGAGAAGAAAAGGAGCCACTCAAAAAGAGTCTGGGTCCGAAGATGGTTCGCCAGTAGAGCGGAGGACAGACTGTACAACAAGCTGATGGTGGAGCTCAGGAGCGAAGACACTTGGGCATTCCAGAACTTCATGAGGATGCCTCAAGCCATGTTTGACGAAGTTGTGCAGCGCCTGACACCCAGGTTGACCAAGGCAGACACCAGCTTCCGGCCCAGCCTGGAACCTGGGCTCAAGGTGGCACTCACTCTGCGCCACCTGGCCTCAGGGACCTCCTACAGGAGCATGCAGAACGGCTGGAGGGTGCCATCCAACACCATCAGTATTGTGGTCAGAGAAGTGGTGCAGGCCATCATCGAAGAATACAAGGAGGACCTCCTCCAGTACCCCTCCACTGAAGAAGGATGGAAGAAAGTTGCAGAGCAGTGGTATCAGAAGTAGAACTTCCCCCACACCGTTGGAGCCATAGATGGCAAGCACATGGCCTGCAAATCTCCAGCCAAGTTGGGGTCCACTTACTTCAACTCCATGGGCTTCTTCAGCATCATCCTCTTTGCCATGGTCGATGCTGACTATAAGTTCATGTACATCGATGCTTCAGGCAGCGGCTCATGTTCAGATGCCCAGGTATGCAACGCCAGTCACCTCAAGGAGGGGCTGGAAGGCAACCTCATCATGAGCTTTCCAGATCCAGATCCCCTGCCCAACGACACGGAAGATGTGCCCTACTTCATCGTGGGGGATGACGACTTCTCCCTCACAACCTACCTCATGAAGCCCTACACCTCCAGACTCCTCGCCCGTGAAGAGAGGATCTTCAACTACAGGCTGTCCAGGGCAAGGCGGGTGGTGGAGAACACCTTTGGCATCCTGGACAACAGGTTCCAGGTACTTCTCACCACCATGCAGCATTGCCCAGAGACCGTGAGGAGGATCATGGAAGCTTGCTGTATCCTGCACAATCTCATGCGCACCCGCTACCCAGTCTTGCAGAACAGGCTCGTGGACCTCCAACAAGCCAATGGGGTCATGGAGCCTGGGGAATGGAGGCAAGGGCGAAACCTGATCGACACTGAGGATGTGCTAGGCCCCAACAGAGCCTCAAATGAAGCAAAGAAGCAGCGCAACCTCCTGAGACAATGGTGCAACTCCCCAGCTGGAGCAGTGGAGTGGCAAGACAGGACGGTAGATGTTTAATGGATGCTTCCTTCAGCCTGTCTCATCACACGGATGAGATTGGGCCATGTATGTTTGGTTGGCCCACAATGAACAGGGCGTTTAATAAAGAGTTGTGTTTATGTTGACATGTGTGGATAATTGATTACATTATTATTGATAATAAAGGGCCATAGGTGTGGCACAGGTGTGGCACCTGGGTGGGTGGACCATACAGTCCCACTATGCTTGCACTGGAGGTTTATCTATCCCCACAGCTATTACCCATCCCAAGGGTATCCCTGCCCATCCCACAGCTATGCAAAGGCTTAAACCATTTCTAAAAGTTTCCAGCAAGACTTTATACAAAAAAAGAAATGAAGCAATCCATTCCACAAGCATGCAAAGGCTTAAACCATTTCTAAAAGTTTCCACCAAGACTTTATACAAAAAAAGAAATGAAGCAAGTGTGTGAATCAAAAATAGACTTTATTAACAACAAGCTATAAGACAAAAAAGAGTCTCTGGCACTCCTCTTGGTTGCTCAGTCTCAGGGGTGAAGGGTCCAGGTGCTGTGGAGGTGGCTGGTGCTGGAGTGCTTGTCATCAGCTCCTCCAGAAGCAGAAGCAGCAGATATGATAGCTAAAAGAGGATTTTGCTTTAAGTATTATACATAATATATATTTCAACAAACAGAATAAATGAACTATTTACATGGCTTAAATCTAATTGCCCTTTATGGCATCCTTAAAAAAAAAAAGATAAACTGAGCTCAACTTCTAGAAAACTCTGCAATTTCTTGGCAACATCATAGAAATGGTTTGCAGTCTTCAGGTTTCTTTCAGGTTGACAAGTGTGCCAAAAGTATGTGTCTGCACACATAATGCAATGCATGTGCAACCCCCCGCCCCCTGTGCATGCACATGGTGATCTCCCACTGCACTATGTGCCTCTGCGCATGCACGCACATCTCCCCCCATGCATGCATGGCAGATACCCAACAATCAGCTGGCTGGTGGGTAGGGCGTGCCCACAGTGGATCAGTTCCAGCTGACGGCACATGTGCCGGGACAAATGGCTCTGTGTACCACTTCTGGCACACATGCAATAGGTTTGCCATTATGGGTCATATGCATACACACACACACAAAAAAAATATCCATATACATACATACACACACATACACATTCACATGCCAACATATATACATTTAGCTGCTTTCATTATTTTTGTTTCCTTCTTTGTTGCACCTGACATATAAATCATCTCAACAAAAGGCAGAAAACTGACTTAATGGCCATAACATTACTTATAGCCCTTTTGTTGACATCTGCTGCTTTAAGATCCTCTCTCTGAACATTTGGGAGATGTTTCCATATCCTTTCCACAAATTTCGCTGCTGTCCTTCTCTGCCATATGTAGATTTTTCACAGGACTTTGCAGATGATGTCATGCAATTAATTAAGAAGGTATTCATCTCATGCTCATATTCTTGTTTGATATTGGTATTAATCTGGGGACCTGACCAAAAGAATTATTCTCAACATACTTTATGCTGTGAAAAAGGAAAGTCAGTATTTATTTGTTTAGGGATAAGAGAAGCCTTAATTGCTAATTTGTAAATGGTAAAGGCAATCTGTATTTGTCTGTACAGCTAGTTCTCGACTTACAACCACAATTGATCCCAAAATTTATGATGCTATGTAAACATTTGTTAAATGAGTCTTGTCTCATTTTATGAGATTTCTTTCCACAGTTGTTAAGTGAATCTGGCTTCCACATTGACTTTACTTGTCAAGACGTTGCAAAAAGACCCTGGGGCACTGCAACAGTCATAAGTATGAACCAGTTGTTAAATATATGAATTTTGATCACATGATCATGGATGCTGCAAAGATTGTAATTGTGAAAAATGGTCATAAGTCACTTTTTTCAGTGCTGTTGTAACTTTGAACGATCACTAAATGAACTGTTGTAAATCGAAGTCCACCTTTACTATATTTGTGTCTGAATGCATTGGTGGCACCACCGGGTCAGCCCATCATTCTTCATGCTCAAATCTACATCCCCAAAAAGAGGTAGCTGCCAATGATGGCGGTAGAAGGTCAGCCATAGAAAGGAGTTTCATATTAACTCTCCCACAATAGCAACGTTAACTTCCATTAAATCTATTACAAGTAAAATGATATTTCTTACAAATTTACTTTCATGTTTGAAAGGCAAGGAGTCTTTCAAACAATTTAGTGCAGCAGTAGCCAGCAGTAGCCAGACTAATTTGAAGTATGCTTTGAATGACTTCACTTTTAAGTCTTTATTCTTTTTCTCCTTCTCAGAGGGACAGCAGTTGAGCTTTGAGGAAAGCAGCAGAAAAGGTCAAAACAATTCTCTTTCCTAAACTTGTGGCCTTACAGAGGTAAAATTAGCTGTTTGCAGAAACATAATTTAGCAGGAACCAAGCAAAATAACTGTGGATTGATTTTTTTAAAAAAAAGTCGAGAAGATATTTTTATTTATTCTTTTTAAAAAATCGAGGTTATTTTTGTCTTTCAACTGTACTTCAAAATATATAACAATATGTATAATTTAAAATATGAAAATTGTTTGTTTTTTGTCTTAAACCAGGACTGTCTAATATTCGCAACTCCGAGACCTGTAAATTTCAACTCCCAGCTATGCTGGCTGGGAATTCTGGGAGTTGAAATCCACAAGTCTTAAAGTTGCCAAGGTTGGAAGGTTTGCCTTAGATCCAACCAATTCAAGATGTTTATCATTTGATCTAATTGCTAATCTGACCACTGATATCTGCCCTACAACCTATACCAACCAACTGACAAGAACATCAGAAGTTCTTGGAAAAGCTGTATTTTCCCCTCCCCCTGCTTTGTTCTGAGGCTCTTCCTTCCTCTTCATGTGTCAGCAACTGATAAAAAACTTGCAAAACTGAAACTGCTGCTAACTACAAGCTAATTCCCACTGCAGAGCAGGTGCAAGGCTTGGCAGTTTCTATAACCTGATATTTTACAGATATTGAACTCTTTTACAGCCAACAGTGGCAGAAAGTAGAGAGAAAGAAACTGAGCCAACATAGGCCACTGAGAAACAAGAGTAGATATTAACATGCTCAGGGAAGTTGAAATTTGCAAAAGTGAGAACAGAAAATGAAAGACATAATCTGAAAGTGGCAATCTTCCACCCTCAATCCCTTCCCCCTCAACCCCTCCCCCCACAAATCAACCCTCTCAGGGACTAATTGTGGGCATCAGCCTCAAAGTGCACATTGACAGTTAGTATGAAAAACACAAAAAGGGGTGGGGAACAAGTGTTATTTGCCATCTTTCACTTGTTGCAGCTCATGCTACTAGTGGAAACAAGATTGCTGCCTGAAATCCAAAAAGGAGGTTTCCTTCCTAATTGTAAATCTACAATCTCCTACTTGTAGATTTGTCATGCTTGTTTTATTTATATGCTAGCTGCCATGACAAGACTTTGTTTTCTAAACATGTACATGGGGAGACAAACCAGAAGTTGTAGCCTCTCATAGTTTCTAGTAATTCAGTTTTACTTGTCTTCTCGACAAAATGGGACATTTAAAAAGACATACCATCTATTACTTTTCATATAGTTGCTGGAAGGCTGAGAAGGTGTCATCTAAGCCATGCTGAGCATCTTGGGAAAGAAAACCCTACTGTTCTGTTTATCTCTCAAACTATTTTTGGAAAGGTGCAACAATTGCCCATGATCACTGAAATCCGTAGCATAGATTCCTATTGTTTCCTAATGTATATCTTAAAACTGGATTAGATTCATTTTTAGAAAAATCTCACCCATTTGTGTGATGTCACTACCTAAGCCCTCTATAGTTCCCATATCAAGAAAAGCCATGACATCACTGTACAAGTTATGACATTAATTATATCATTTGCTTCAGTTTAATTACATAATTTGTGTAATTTGTATGATGGTGTTATATTGCACTTATAACTTTATTTCTGTGTTCATTCCTATGAGTCCCCAGTGGCTGAAAATATGAAGCAGCAGCCATTAGTTGCAAAACATTTGCCCACCTGCACTGCAAATGCATACATAGTGCAGAAGTTCAACTGAAATCAAAGAGTTTTTCTTAACAAACTTTGGGACAGTTACTTTTTCTCAGCCCACCCACCTCATAAGGTTACTGTCACTTCTGTTCAAAGTATGAAGAAAGTAGGCATATCAAAGCCAGAAAATGAGAAATGTATTTTATCAACACATTATAATTGTTTTATTTTAATCATGCTCTCATTTTTGCATGGTCTTAAGAAACCAAGATTCAATATTTTTACCAGATATAATAAATGTAATTTGGATAGTATGCTTGCTTGTCTATTAAAATATATGCATAACAACACCTTCTTCTCTGATTGGCCACTTTCACATCTATTTTTATCACTATGTTATACCTCTGTGTTAGAAGTATTTTGGTGACATGGTGAAAGGATTAGCCATTGATATCACCATTGTTACCCTTTTATCACTACAAGTCTACATGACTGCTTCTTGAAATCTGATTGTTTGTATGGTTCCAGAGTCAAACTTTTAAACCGACCATGGTTTTGACAAAAGTAGCAAAAGAGTTAAAGTAATCCCTCCATAGGAATGTGCACTGTAAAAGAGTAATTTTAATTTTCGTCAGCAACCAACATCTGGCATAGACCTGCATCCAAATGACTAAATTTAGATGCTTAGTCATGCAAGATGTGATGATAAAGAAAATATAAATTAACTCATAATCCATGTCAAGTTTTAATTATAACAAAATATTGGGTGACATATCAAGAATGGTTACAACTTTTAGAATTAATTACTAGTTTGGGTCTGCTGACCCACAGATATTACTGCAGCATCCTTGGGAAGACCTACTGCAATGATTAAGAATCACCCCAATAAATCTGTATCATCAACTGATCTGTGTGGAAAGCATTTGAATGAACCAGCCTATAAGAAAGTGACAAAAATATGGCAAGGTTTTCACTGCAGACTTTTGATCATTGAAAAAAAAAAAACCCAGAAAGAACACATTTTATAGCAGCCTCTCAAACTGCAGCATGAGTTGGCATGGAAGCAGACTCTCTGGTGTCAAAATACTGGCAGAAATTCTTCAACCTCCTGGCACCTAATCTGTTGTTCTTTAGTCGATGCTAAAGGCAAAAATGCAAACTAATTATTGCAAGTCTACAAAGCCTGTTACAAAGGTTTCCTAGAAGTGATATTGCTACCAATTGATCTATTCAGTAATGTCCTGCCAAAAAACAAAAAAACAAAAAACACCTGCTTTCCATTTTAGCTTTGTTAACTGTCATATTTCAAGGTTGTAGCATTTCTCATTAGCAGCAGCACCCAAATATACGTTTATCCAGTCTTGTGCACAATGGTGAGACAGCTTATGGCACACAAAATTCCCATCTATAGAGCTGTCAGAGAATTAAAATTTTAAACTTTCTCTTCAGGTTTCCTTATTCAAATCATTACACCAGATCCCATTTGTAGTGATAATATGACATAGGCAGAAATTCTGCAATCTCCTAGCAGAAAACGTAATGCTTCCTTAATCAAAGTTGAAGTCAGAAATGCTGACTACTTACTGAAGGATTACAGATACTCTTATGACTTACCAAGAGACTTGGATAATTCTGGGTTTGCTGGAAATCTGCCGAATGTGAGATACTTGACTTTACAAAGGGTCTCCATTCTCACAGACCTTTGTATTAAGCCTTGTGAAATATTTTGCTCAATGGCTACTTTCTCATCTAGTCCTTGGATCTGAAGGGGATTAGGCTGTGACTTCTGTCACCCCATTGATGGCCAGGGTTGATCAGCTGATTTGACTGGCTAGGTGGGTGTCCCCTTCTTTCTTCATTGCTCCATTTACATCTTTCCCAAAGCTGCATGCTTGGTGGAAGAGGATGAACAGAATAACATAGCTGGAAGGGACCTTAGAGATCTCCTAGTCCAACTCCTTGCTCAAACAAGATCCTATACCATTTCAAATCAATGTCTCTCCAATTTCTTCTTAAAAACCTTCAGTGATTGACCATCCCAGATAGAAGGAGTGTACCCTGTCTATATGATACAATTGCTGTAACTCTCGTGCTAGAATCTCCATCTAATAATTTGTTTACCTTGCTAACAATCAAGGTACTATTTAAGAAGTTAATTGCAACTTCATTTTAAAAATGTAAGCTTAACATGTTAGTTAGCTCAGATCTAAGCCTTGGCTCCAAGACTGCCACTAGCTTTTAAATCTGGACTTACTTAAAGCCCAATAATCCTAAATGAAATCCAGACAAGTTGTAGTAGTTGCCCTGTATATTTAAGCATTTTGGGATTTTCATTGTAAGCTCAAGCAAAACATTAGATGAGCACTTTGCTGGCACAGCTGCCATGCTGCTCTGGCAGTCCAGAAGAAATATTTTCAGTGGTTGGAGATATGCATACAAATTTGAAAGCCTAAGTAGCTATACTGAACATTCCAGAGAACATAGGTTACACAATGAATCCCAATAGGGCCACTTTGTTCACACAAACACTCTTTATGAAGCAGTGCTTCAAGTGCTTCACTTAGACCTATATCCATGACGATCCCTGAGTTGTATGAATATTATAAAAAAACTGAAAAATAGTACAAAAGCATGCAATATATTAGAACAAAGTGCATTTGGAGGTAACAGAACTGAAGTCTCCTTGAAGTCAGACTTGTCTCTCCTCATTTACTTAGTACTCTTGGCAAGAAGGTTCGCCATTGCTTTGTTCTGCATTGGCTTTGACTACCCACTTCAGCCTACAGTCATAATCATTCCTGGTGGTTTCTCATAAAAATATTAACTTGGTCTTAACTTATTTAGCTTTCAAGATCAACCAAAGTTAGCAATTAATTAGTGTTTCATTTCCAAAAGGGGAAATTACAGAATGATATAAACATTTGGCTGATCGAAGTTGCAACTAAGTCCAAGAACACTGTATAGATAGATGTAGATATAGACAAAGACCTAGACCTAGATATAGATATGACAATAAAAACAATTACAAACTAATATAAAGTAATTAAGAAAAAAAGAATGAATAGAGAAAGCAATTTTCTTGTGCAAGAAATTTTTAAAAGGTTAAAAAAATAGAAAAGAAAAAAAGAGAAAGAAGTAACTTTTAATATTATTCATACAGCAAAAAGTCCATAAGGGGTTTCCAGTCACTAATAAATATAGTGTCTTTAATCAAAAAAGTGTATATATCTCAGCAAGATCTGTCCATTTCACTAATCATTTCTCCAAAGTGCATAATGTCAAAACTTTTCATCTCTGTGCATATAATAATCTTGTTATAGTAATCATATATTGATATAATCTTTCATAGCATTTTTCTAAACATTTACCCATTAGTCCTAAAAGGAGAGGTTCTGATTTCAGTTAAAAATTAATCTTTAAAATTATATGTCAAATACATTTGAATTCATTTTTTTAGCTTTTTTACATGTCCACTTAAAATGATAAAATATCCATTCATGTTGTTTACATTTCCAACATACATTTAAACTACCTTGATATATTCTAGATAGTTTTCCTGTTGTTAGATACTAATGATACATCATTTTGTAAAAATTCTCTTTAAGATCATAATATAATGTGAATTCTTAACTGCATATTTTCCCATTGGTCCATCTGTATGTTATAACCAAAATTCTTAGAAAGTACATGAAAACTTGAAATGTTCACATACTGTATATTGACTGAACCATAAAATTAATTTGTAAAATATAAATTTCATCCATCCATCCATCCATCCATCCATCCATCCATCCATCCATCCATCTATCCATCCATTTTTTTTATCCCAGTAATAAATCCACATTGCTAAAGGACATTGTAATTTCTTCAGTAAGTATCTGAAGTAACTTAAGTTTCATTACCCAGTTTCTGACTACTGAAAATATATGAACTGTTTATTAATGTGAAACAGATTTTTATGTCAGAAAGATGCATCTCTTCTTAGATTTTTTTTTTAAATGCTGGAGAAAAAATAGCTAGCTAAACTCAAATATCAATCATCATTCAGAAAACTGAATTGGCATTTGAAATCAAGTTTATTCAATCCTTATTTATTGTTCACTTTCTCCATACAATGGAGGTTGAAAACCCTGATAATATTAAATTGGCCAGTTTCTGACAATGCCTTCAGTCTGGATCCAGGGTAATTAGAAAAATATGTTCTTCTGTTTAGCTTTTACAGGATCATTTGACATCTTCCTCTTCATTGCTGGGATATATGGATGTGTCATAAATCGTGAGATAAATTCTAGCTTTGTCTCTGTTATCATAATGAATTCCTTTCTCATTTTGTCAAATTTAAGGTCATTAAACAAACAGAATGTCAGCAGAAAATGTGTGTCTATTATTTCCTTCACAAAGCTTTAAATAATAGACTGTGCCAGGCTTCTAATTGCATCTAGAATATTTGCTAATTAATTTTTATTTATTCTTTGGCCTTTTGCAGAGCAAAGAGAAGTATCCTTTCCTTCAAAGAAATTACTGACATTTTAGGAATAGCCCTAGCCAGAATCAGATTACTTATGCCCTCTTCCAAACAGTTTTCAAGTTTGATCCTCACAAGCATAATCAGTGCAGGTAGTCCTTGACTTACAACCACAATTAACCCCAACATTTCTATTAGTAAGGGAGAGATTAAGCAAATTAAGTTCCATTTTACCACCTTTCTTGCCATAGTTGTTGAGTGAATCACTGCATTATTAAGTTCGTAACAGAGTTGTAAAATGAATCTAGCTTCCCCATTGACTTTGCTTGTTCAAAAGTCGCAAAACATGATCCTGGGAAATTGCAACCATGAGAAAAATGAGTCAGTTGCCAAGGGTACAAATTCTGATCATGTGACCACAATGGTTATAAGTGTGAAAAACTAGTCATAAGGTACTTTTTTCAGCTTTGAACAATCACTAAATGAACTGTTGTAAAGCAAGGACTTGGGGTATATTTGCAACCATCCTCAATAAACTCATCAAAGCCAATTGCGAAGTGCTAATAATGGCAGCTAGCTTGTATTCATGCTCTTCTGAAATCTTTCCCAAAACTTAATGTGCAAAGTTGCCTTTGTACCATTCCTCTGAAACTTAAGGCTAGGTCCTACTGGCCAACAGATGCAAAACGTATGCATAAAGGACACAGCGGATGAGCAAAATTTCGGGGGTGGCACCATCCATTGTCATCTGCTCCAAAAAGTGGTGAAAATTTGCATAAACAGAACGGAATAGAACGGAAAAGAACGGACGTGGGTAGTATGTAGCAGGGATGTTAAACAGATGTTTATAGGAAGCCTAGCAGATGACAGCAGATGGAAGCGGATGACACATCCGAAGGGGTTTCGGGGGAGAATTGCGAAGTGGACGCATAGCGGAAGGAGCAGATGCATAGCGGATGAAGCGGATGCATCACGGACGCTTATAGGAAACAAAGGGGATGCTGCGCGGATGTATATCAGATGCAAAGTGTTCACTTTGCACATGTGGGGAGTATGAATTGCATCAGCTCCATGGATATAAAAGGATGCAGCACGCATGCAGTCAGCATACAGGGGAAAGACGTGCTGCCACATACATCTAGCAGGAACACCATGGTTCGTCAGTCAGGCAAGAAGAGGAAGCCTGTGCCTACTCGTTCCAGCCCTGGCAAGAAGGCCAGAACCAGCATCCCACCCCCTGGCACAGACTCTGAAGCTGCTGCTGCTGCTGCTGCTGCTGCGGTGGACCAGCCCCAAGGCCCTCAAAGCCCTGCTGCTGAAGGCCCTGCTGCTCAAGCCCCTAAAGGCCCTGCTGCTCAAGCCCCTCAAGACCCTGCTGAAGCCCCTGCCAGAGGGAGGAAGAGGCAAGGGAAGCAGAAGGGGGAGAGGAAACAGTACACCGTTTCAGAGCAGCATGAGGATGAGGTGCTGGAATGGCTGAGGGAGAACAAGTACCTCTGGAGAAAGGGCCACAGACTGTATCAGGACACCAAGAAGAAGAAGGAAGCTTGGAGGGACAAGGCAGAGAGCCTGGGGTACACTGCAGAAGTACTCCTGGGATGGTGGAAGCACATGCACACCTGGTATGGCAAGCTACACCTCAAAAAATCCAGGCAGGCCACTGTCAAGCTCACTGACCGGGAGATGTACGTCATGGCCAAGTGCAGTTTCCTGGAGGGTGAGATCTGCCACCGAGGATCAGCCCCTCTGAGACCCCTCTCCCTCAGACAGCCCACAGACAGCCAGTCCTTTTCCAGCCAGGAGCCAGCTACCCTGTTCAGGCAGGTCCCCACAGCAGAGGGCCCCACGGCAGAGACACCCCCCAACAGCTGCACTCCCCATGCCGGCAGACTTGGAGGATCCCGTGGCGGATGACGCCCTGCTGTCACAAATGGAGGAAGAAGTAGCAGCCATCAGAGGCCACCCCACCCCCACCCCCAGCTCCAGAGGATGCAGGCAGAGAGGCAGACTGGAGGGCCAGGACCACAGTGTGCTGTTGGAGATCAGGGGCACAATGAAGACCAGCACAGAACTTCTCTCTCAGCTCGTCCACAGCAACATACCATCCTCGGGCCAGAAGCCCTTCATCACCTATGTGAGCCAGACCCTGAGGGACCTGCCCGAGGCCCAGTTCCAGGTGATGAAGCAGAAAATCACAGCACTTCTGCACAACCCTCAAGGCCCAGCTGAAGCTGCTCCTACCCAGTCCAGGTCTGCTCCTCCACCCCAGGCAATGTCACAGCCCTTCCACGACTTTCTACAGCCCCTCACCTACCAAGGCTATGACTACCAGGACTTCCCACAGCAAAAACAGACCTTCCCAGTCTAGGCCCAGGTTCATCGCACACCACAGAAGCCACTCCTCACCCAGCTGCAGACCAGACAGCCCTACTACACTCCTCCTTCCTCCACCCCATAGCCAAGCCCGTCAACGGACAATCTGTCCCCAGTATTGGGCCTAACATCTCAAGTTCTTGATGAAGGACCTCTAAACCTCACGGGACTGAGTCAGCTCTCGGACAGCTTCCTGAACACACCATCCCCTATTGTACTCTCAGGGCCCAGCACCCCAATGGTGCCTCAGACCAGCACTCAAGCCACAGCCACCTCCACAGTCCCTGCCCGCTTAACAGCTGAGACCATGGACATGACTCAGAGTGACTGAGAATAGTGTCAGAGACTGAATTGTACTTGTTAAGTTTATCTTTGCTTAACACACTTAATATAGTTTACTTGGTTCATTTTGCTCATTTAATAAAGTCATAAAGTTAAGAAAGTTAATAAAGGTTATCTTTGCTTTAAACACTTAAGACACTTTACTTGGTTCATTTTGCTTATTTAATAAAGTCATAAAGGTTACTTAAGAAAGTTAATAAAGGTTATCTTTGCCAAAGACACTTGGTTCATTTTTTTACTCAATAAAGTGTTGGTGAAAACTTTGAAAAAATGTTTAAGCCTTTGCATGCTTGTGGATAGATAAACCTCCAGTGCAACCATAGTGGGACTTTATGGTCCACCATCTCAGCTGCCACACATATGGACCTTTTTTATCAATAACAATTTATTCATTGATCAACACATTTTAAAATAAACAAAGCTCTTTATTAATGCCCTATTCATTGTAGGACCACTCAACATACATGGCACAATCTCATCAGTGTTATGAGACAGACTCAAGGAAGCATCCATTAATCATCTATCATCCTGTCTTGCCACTCCACTGCTCCAGCTGGGGAGTTGCACCAGTGTCTCAGTAGGTTGCGCTGCTTCTTCCCTTCACATGAAGCTCTGTTGGGGCCTTGTACATCCACAGTGTCTATCAGGTTACGTCCTTGCCTCCATTCCCCAGGCTCCATGTCCCCATTCCCTTGTTGATGGTCGACAAGTCTGTTCTGCAACACTGGGTAGCAGGTGCGCATGAGATTGTGCAGGATGCAGCAAGATTCCACGATGCTCCTCACAGTCTCTGGGTGATGCTGCATGGTGGTGAGAAGTATCTGGAACCAGTTGGCCAGGATGCCAAAGGCATTGTCCACCACCCTGTAGTTGAAGATCCTCTCTTCATGGGTGAGGTATCTTGAAGTGTAGGGCTTCATGAGGTAGGTTCTGAGGGAGAAGGTGTCATCACCCACGATGAAGTAGGGCACATCTTGTGTGTCATTGGGTAGGGGGTCTGGATCTGGAAAACCCATGTTGAGGTTGTGTTCCAGCCTATCCCTGAGGTCACTTGCGTTGTATACCTGGCCATCTGAAGTTGACCTGTTGCCTGAAGCATCGATGTAGATGAACTTGTGGTCAGCATCAACCATGGCAAAAAGGATGATACTGAAGAAGCCCTTGTAGTTGTAACCCTGAGTTGGCTGGAGCTTTGCAGGCCATGTGCTTCCCATCGATGGCTCCAACGGTGTGGGGAAAGTTCCACCTCTGATACCACTCTTCTGCAAATTTCCTCGAGCCTTGTTCAGTGGTATTCTCCACGTATTCTTCGATGATGGCCTGCACCACTTCTCTGACCACTTTGCTGATGGTGTTGTGTGGCACCCTCCACACATACTGCATGTTTATGTGGTTCCAGAGGCCAGGTGGCACAGAGTCAGTGCCACCTTCAGTCCAGGGTCCAGGCTGGGATGGAAGTTGGTGCTCGGCTTGGTCAATCTGGGTCTCAGACGCTCTACAAGTTCGTCAGACATGACTGGTGGCATCCTCATGAAGTGATGGAATGCACGAGGGTCTTCATTCCTCAGCTCCACCATCAACTGGTCATACAGTCCAAACTCCATTCTTCTCACAATCCATCCTCGGACCCACACAGCTCTTGGATGTCTCCTTCTTCTCCTTCTGTATAAAAGTTGAAACAGTCTGAACAGGTTTTGGTTCTGGTGATGAATGAGAGCAGCTATCATATGGACTGTGTCATCATCCATGGTGGAGAACAATTGATGATGTGGAAGACCATGACCAAGTGTGAAGAAGTCTGTACACCACGGCTGCTGGACTCATACTGAGATCCAGATGATTTTCTCCCCCTTTTTATAGGAAATATCGGTTGTCCGCTAGGTGTCCTTCTACATACTCTAGACATACTGCAGTCATCCTAAATATCCGAGATACATCCCAGATACAAACGTTTTGTCCATTTTTAAACCTTTATATTCGAGATGCATATGCTTACATTCTTTCTATTTCTGTGCTACTAACGCTGTGTAGACGTTCTGTGTACCTTTTGTTTCCTCCCTCTTTCCATTTTCAGCTGCAGCGGATGTGAGTTGAGGGAATGGCCAGAGGATGCAGATAGGATACAGTGGACGTTTAACAGATGATAACGGACATAGAATGTTTGTAGCCTGTATATGTCATGGATATACATCGTACGCGACAAAAAGTTCATCCGTTCACAAAGTTTTGTGCAGCTCAAAACTTCTTGTGTGGATGAAATTGGAGTGGACAGATGCTCGACGGATAGAGCGTATGAAACACATATGCAATGAGTACACAACGGATGCATAGTGTTTTCCAATGGATGGCAAGCTTTTTAAAATGTTTTACATCCTCTTTGCATCTGTAAGTGGAGTGGGACCAGGTCTTTAGTTTTCTAAGATCTGTAAAAGCCACACAATGTTATTTTGAGATCAAGGTCCCTGAAAACAATGACAGTCACAATGATTTTCCTGGAAAATTTCCTGAATGAATGTTGTAAATGGTTAGTTCTTATTTACCTTCTTTTATCCATGATGGGGGAAAGGAACCATCAGAAATAAGTAATGTTAGGATTTTTTAAAATCTCTAAATGCCATAATTCAAAAACAAAATTAACATGTTCTAATATAACATTAATATTAAGATAAAACTCAATATCCTAATATAATATTGACACAAAGCTCAATATACTAATAATCATGTATCTATTTGCTTAGCTTACCACAATGATATATGTCCTATTCTAAATATTTCAGCCAAAATATTCTGTTTTTCAAAGTATAGTTCAAAGTTTTACATAATTCCTTCTCCCCTTCATATTTATTCTTCTCCTTTCTGGTTTATATTACATACACAAATGCATAGGCACACATACACACACTCATGTTGCTAATTATAAACTTTCATAAGTTTCTTTAATATCCAGGTTAGTATACAGATTTTGATGATTAAGAGATATAATAGATAAAGGTAATAAGGGATTTAAGCAGAAAGTTCCTGTCATGTCTCTGTTGGAATCTGATTCTGAGGGGAGGCTGAGCAGCTGACAGGGAGTGGGAGTGTCGCTCCATTGGCTGTGGAAGAAACTGGGCACAGTCTGGCTGGGCAAAGCAGGAGAAGGTAGAGCAAGGCAGACGGAATATCCAGGCCCATCCCCCACTTTATCCTAGGGCACACAGGGAGGAATGGAGAACAGAGCAACACGAGTTGCATGGCTTATGGGAGAGGAAAGGGCCCTGATTCCCTTCATTAGCTGCATCTGGGAACACAGTGTTTAAAAAGGGAGTTTTCACACCGCAACTTGTTCGAGACTAATCATGTATTATCTTGTTTTGTTGAGGCTTATCTGGGTTCCAGGCATCTTCCTAACTGTGTGTGTTTTGTTGGCCTTTGAAGTCTGCAATTCCTTATCCTGCCCTGTCCAGTTAATTGCTGCAGTGTGGTTTGTGTGGATTTTTATTTACAGTTTATATATACTTTGTTTTTGGATGGAATTTCCTCCACTTAAAGACTGTTCTTGGGAGAGTTTTTTCTCCAACTGAAGGTAACTGGATATTGGGGGCAAAGTTGGAGATATTAAAGGGACTTTTCTTACTTATGTGACTGTGTTGCCTTGTGCCATGCCCTGGGTCATCACAGTTTCAAATGGTATTACTCATAATTATTAACTGGCAGAACTATTATTTCTTATCCTAGTTGTGTATTTCTGTAAGCATCTGATAAACCATTGTGGGGAACAGATTTCTGAATGAGACGGACTTTTGGTCAGACAAGTATTAGACTCCTTTATGTTCTGTTATCATGGAATGTAAGCAGGGATGCAATTCAATTGGAGTTACAACTGGTTCAGTTAGTATGTGTTTCATGTGCGCACTCTAAAACTTTAGCTCTAAAACTTACCTTCTGCTGTAGTCCCAATGAGTAAATCAGCAGAGGATATGGTGTAGGGTCTGCCACTTGGGGTGGGGGGTTGGACTAGATGACCTATAAGGTCCTTTCCAACTCTGATTATCTATTAATATGCATATTTTTTTTTGGCTAACATTAGTCATGCCAGTCAGCATAGAGGAGTGCTGGTGCAATACATCTGGAGAGTGCCAAGATGGTTAAGGCTAGAATATACCATCCTTAATACTACTAAGGGAGTGTCTACTGTATCTACAGCTGAAATAATGATTCTCCTGTTTATCATCAAATAGACTTAGCAAAACCAGTTAACAAACATTAAAAATGGATCAGTGATATCAAACATTTTATCTTACCTTCTCTATGCAGAACATTCATTTGCATCAAGTAACTGCAGCCTAGCAACAAACACGCAGTATTAAATTACCAACACTCTCATTCAGTGTTCTAAATATCTGCATTCTGGTCCAAGGATGTTTTAAATATTAATTCCACTATGATCAATGCCTTGATTTTTCCCAAATAAAATAATTTTCACCCTTACTGTCATCTATACTGATCCAATGAACTATTGCTACATACCAGCTGTGATCTATACATTATGTTTTGTTTTAATACATGACTATAAACCCAATGAGCTGATTTGAGCTTAGGATAGCCATGTCTTTGAAAGTACATGTATGGTACTGCAGAGACTATCAGGCTAGCACTGGTTAGTGTCAGTCAGATTCAGCTTTGTTTAGACAAAGTGAAATTAATGATGCAAAGAAGCAATTGAGAAGACCAGAGTTGGAAACGTTTCTGATGCTAGACATTCATCTCCACAAATGCCAAAATCTCACTATCCTTCAAAATTTATCAGAAAAGCACAGCCTCATAGATTTCAAGGATGTTTAAAATTACTTTTTGTTATACAAGTGCAGTCCCAGGTATGACATTTGCAAGCTTTTCTACTCTCAGTACAGCAAGCATTAAGCAACTCAGGTTGTCAGCTCAGCTCTTTCCTATTAGAAAATAGTCTGAAGAGCAAAGTGCTCTGGAAAGTCATGCTCAGTGCAGAAAAGCTAACTTGTTCTTGTCTTGCCTTTTTTGGACAAAAAAATAATATTTCCCCAATTGGCTGGTTCTCTCTTTTCAGACAGATGGAACTTCTCACTTTTTCTTTACACCTGATACAAATAAAACTTTTCAGAAAGATTAATTTATGTAATAAGCAGATTTTCATACATTTACAAGCTGTAGGCATGACAACAGCCATTTTGCTTCTATAAACTAACATTAGCACAAGCACTGCCACCACTGAGCCAATCCCTTTGGTAAAAACTGTTTTACCATATTTTTGCAATTATGAGTCGTACTTCTCAACCTTGGCAATTTTAAAATTGGTGGACTTCAACTCCATGCTGCCTGAGAAATTCTGGGAAGTCCAGAAATCTTAAAGTTACTAATATTGAGAAATACTGCTTTAGATGGTCAGGTTTCTCTGCTTCACGTACTCTGAAGAACTGTGGACTTCAATTCGCAAATTCTGGGAACTGAATTCTAGAAAGTGTACAAGTTGGAGAAGACTGCCTACTAGGTTCATTGTTCTGACAATGAGAATGGTAGAAAACACTATCACATTCCTAATTTTGGGGGAAAAAAAGGCTTAGCTTTCAGAATTAGTCAACTCTTGAACATAAGCTACCAACTTTTGACATTCTAGTCTTGAATTTATCAGAATAAACTGGCATATGCAAATATCAGATTAATATTTAGTGTCTTCTTCCTTATTCTCCCCCATTTCCTTGTATTTCTTCTACGTAATTATTAACAGTTTAGTGCTGTTGATTTTAAGAGGATCAGTCTAATTTCCTTTCATTTTCTATATTTACACCACTGTATGGTATTTTAGGAAGTTTTATCCTTGATTAATTTAATCTCTGCCACTTTTAGTGATTGTGTAATTGATTGGTTTTTTAAAAATTATTTATTACCTCTATACTAGCTCTGTTTGGAAACTGAAACATGGAAACTGAAACAGTATTTGCTGTGAGCAAGAAGGAGATAGCAAGGAGGCTGGGCGTGGCTTAGCTCAACTGTTCTGTACTAAAGCTGTTTTCTGCTGTGAAAATGAAACTCCTCTGCTTGTGTTTTGCATTTGGAACAGACTTATTTTCAGGTGGGGAGGGGGAATAAAACTCTTTAGCATCAGAGTGTGTTAATAATAAAATATACAAGGGTGGGATGCTACCAGTTTGGCCCAGTTCTCTAGAACCGGTAGCTCTGAAAAGCAGCAGACACTGAACTGGTTGTCCGTTTGGCCCACCCACCCACCTGAGCTTTTGGCTTTCCTTTATTTCCTGCTTTTTCAACCTCAGCTGCTTTGTACAGCTTATGTTTCTTTCAATTGTTTTACACATGTGTGCAGCACACACCATGTGTGTGTGTGTGTGTGCAAAGTGCATGCAAGTGCACAAAATGCATTCTGACTGAACCGGTAGTAACACCGATTGAATCCCATCCCTCAATATATGAAATACTAATGCTTTTATGGTCATTTCGAACAATACTTTCTTAAGGGCCTCTCACATAGGCTGACTGATTCAAAAAGTATGTAAAAAGGACACAGCGGATGAGAAAAATTTCCATCCGTTGTTATCCGCTCTCAAAAGTGCCCCAAATTTGCATAAACAGAGAGGACAACAATGGAAAGGAACGGGCGGGGAGAGGATGTAGCCAGGATGTAAAGCGGATGCTCCACGGAAGCCTAGCAGATGGAAGCGGATGGCACATCCGCAGGGCTTCCGGGGGAGCACAGCGAAGCGGACGCGCAGTGGAAGGAACGGATACAGAGCGGATGCTGAGCAGACAGCGGATGCATCACGGAAGTCTAGCGGATGCCTAGCGGATGCCTAGCGGATGCAAAGCGTTCACTGCGCATGCGGGGAGGATGCATTGCGTCAGCCCCGCAGATATAAAAGGATGCAGCTCGCAAGCAGGTCACCATTCAGAGGAAAGACCTGCTGCCAGACACAGCTCCAGCCAATAACCATGGGGAAGAAGAGGAAGCCTGTACCATCTTCTGCCAGCCCTGGCAAGAAGGACAGGGCCACCACCCCACCTCCTGGCCCTGACTCTGCTTCTGCTGGGGCTTCTGCTGCTCGGGCTGACTTTGCTGGTGCTGGACCTTCTGCTGGTGCTGCTCCTGGTGCTGGTGCTTCTGCTGGTGCTTATTCTGCTGGCGCTGCTCCTGGTGTTGGTGCTTCTGCTGGTGCTTACTCTGCTGGCGCTGCTCCTGGTGCTGGTGCTTCTGCTGGCGCTTACTCTGCTGGTGCTGCTCCTGGTCCTGCTGGTGCTCCTGGTGCTGCTGGTGCTCCTGGACCTGCTGATGCTGCTGGTGCTGCTGGTCCTGCTGGTGCTCCTGGTGCTGCTTTTGCTGCTGCTGCTGTTGTTGCTGCTGCTGCTGCTGCTGGTGGTGTGGTGGATCAGCCCCTAGAACCTCAAAAACCCTCTCATGAGGGCCCAGAAGGCCCTGCCAGAGGGAGGAAGAGGCATACGCGAGATAGGGAGAGGAGGCAATACTCCATTGAAGAGGAACATGAGGATGAGGTGCTTGAATGGCTGAGGGAGAATGAGTACCTATGGCGGAAGGGACATAGGCTCTATCGAGACACCAAGAGGAAGCAGGCAGCTTGGAGAGAGAAAGCGGAGAGCCTGGGCTACACTTCGGAGTGGTGGAAGCACATGCACACCTGGAATGGGAAGCTGCACCTCAAGAAGTCTGGCCAGGCTGCGGTCAAGCTCACCGACCGAGAGACCTACTTGATGGCCATGTGCAGCTTCTTGGAGGGTGAGATCCACCACCAAGGAGTAGCCACTCTGTCTACCCTCTCTCTCAGGCAGCCCACAAGAGGACTGGAGAGCCAGTCTTCTTCTGACCAAGAGTCAGCTCCTGTGTCCAGGCAGGTATCTGTGGAGTGTCCCACGACGGAGACACCCCCGACAGCTGCACTCCCTGTAGCGGATCGTGTGGAGGACCTCCTGACACAGTGGGAGCAAGGAGAGGGCACTTCCACCAGAGACCAACCAACCCCCACCCCCAGGTCCACCTCCACAGAAAACAGGCAGAGAGCCAGTCCTCTTCTGGGCAAGAGTCAGCTCCTGTGTCCAGGCAGGTATCTGTGGAGTGTCCCACGACAGAGACCTCCCTGACATCTGCACTCCCCATGGTGGAGTGCGGGGAGGACCCCCTGATGCAGTGGGAGCAAGGAGAGGGCACTGCCACCAGAGACCAACCCACACCCACCCCCAGTTCCACCTCCACAGAAAGCAGGCAGAGAGCCAGACCGGAGGGGCAGAGCCACACTGTCCTGCTGGAGATCAGGGACACCATCAAAAGCAGTGTAGATCTCCTCTCTCAGCTAGTACACACCGACATACTATCCTCAAACCGCAAACACTTTCTCACCTACGTCAACCAGACCCTCATGGACATCTCCGAATCACAGTACCAGGTGATCAAGGAGAGGATCACCGGTCTTCTGCACAACCCTCCAGGCCCAGGTGAACCTGCTCCGACCCAGTCCAGGTCTGCTCCTCCACCCCAGGTGATGTCACAGCCCTTCCAAGGCTTTCCACAGGCCCTCACCTACCAAGGTTACGGCTGCCAGGACTTCCAGCAGCACAGGCAGCACTTCCCAGTCCAGCCACAGGTTCATCGAATGCCACCGATGCCACCGACATCACAGATGCCAGCCACGCCTCACCTCGTTCAGCTGCAGACCAGACAGCCCCACTATACTCCTCCTTCATCCACCCCACAACCAAGCCCGGCCTCAGAACATCTGTCATCTGTCTTGGGACTGACACCCCATATCATGGAGGAAGGGGCTCTCAACATCACAGGATTGAGCCAGCTCTCTGAGAGCTTCCTCCACACACCATCCCCTGTTGTCCTCTCGGGGCCAGGCACCCCAATGGCGCCTCAGACCAGCACTCCAGCAGCAGCCACATCCACAGCACCTGGACCCTTCACCCCTGAGATGATGGGCACGCCTCAGAGTGACTGAGAAGAGTGCCAGAGACTGAGTTGCTACCTGTTGACTTTATCTTTGCTTGGGACACTTTACTTGGGTCATTTTGCTTTTACAGTCTGTTGTTAATAAAGTTTATCTTTGCTTCACACACTTGGTTCATTTATTTTAGTAAATAAAGTCTTGGTGGAAACTTTTAGAAATGGTTTAAGCCTTTGCATGCTTATGAGATGGGTAAGGATAGCAGTGGGATGGGCAGGGATACCTTTGGTAATAGCTGTGGGATGGGCAGGGATAGCAGTGGGATGGGCAGGGATACCTGTGGGATGGGTAATAGCTGTGGGATAGATAAACCTCCAGTGCAAGCATAGTGGGACTGTATGGTCCACCTTCCCAGGTGCCACACCTATGGCCCTTTATTATCAATAACAATTTAATCATTCATCAACACATTTCAACATATACACAACTCTTTATTAAATGCCCTGTTCATTGTAGGCCCACCCAACATACATGGCCCAATCTCATCAATGTGATGAGACAGGCTCAAGGAAGCATCCATTAAGCATCTACCATCCTGTCTTGCCACTCCACTGCTCCAGCTGGGGAGTTGCACCAGTGTTTCAGGATGTTGCGTTGCTTCTTCCCTTCACGTGAAGCTCTGTTGGGGCCTTGCACATCCGCAGTATCTATCAGGTTTCGCCCTTGCCTCCATTCACCAGGCTCCATGTCCCCATTCCCTTGTTGGTGGTCCATAAGCCTGTTCTGCAACACTGGATAGCGGGTGCGCAAGAGATTGTGCAGGATGCAGCAAGCTTCCACAATGTTCCTCACTGTCTCTGGGCGATGCTGCATGGTGGTGAGAAGTACCTGGAACCTGTTGGCCAGGATGCCAAAGGCGTTCTCCACCACCCGTCTTGCCCTGGACAGCCTGTAGTTGAAGATCCTCTCTTCACGGGGGAGGCATCTGGAAGTGTAGGGCTTCATGAGGTAGGTTCTGAGGGAGAAGGCGTCATCCCCCACGATGAAGTAGGGCACATCTTGTGTGTCGTTGGGCAGGGGTCTCGATCTGGGAAGCCCATGATGAGGTTGCGTTCCAGCCCCTCCTTGAGGTGACTGGCGTTGTATACCTGGGCATCCGAAGCTGACCCGTTGCCTGAAGCATCGATGTACATCAACTTGTAGTCAGCATCGACCATGGCGAAGAGGATGATGCTGAAGAAGCCCTTGTAGTTGAAATAAGTGGACCCTGAGTTAGCTGGAGCTTTGTAGGCCATGTGTTTGCCATCTATGGCTCCAACGGTGTGGGGAAGTTCCACCTCGGATACCACTGCTCTGCAACTTTCTTCCATCCTTCTTCAGTGGAGGGACACTGGAGGAGCTCCTCCACATATTCTTCGATGATGGCCTGCACCAGTTCTCTGACCACAATGCTGATGGTGTTGTGTGGCACCCTCCAGGTGTACTGCATGCTCCTGTCCGTGGTCCCGGAGGCCAGTTGGTTCAGAGTCAGTGCCACCTTCAGCCCAGGGGCCAGGCTGGGTCGGAAGTTGGTGTTTGCCTTGGTCAACCTGGGTCTCAGCCGCTCCACAACTTCGTCAAACATGGCTGGCAGAATCCTCATGAAGTTCTGGAATGCACGAGAGTCTTCGTTCCTCAGCTCCACCATCAGCTTGTTATACAGTCCGTACTCTGCTCTTCTGGCGATCCATCTTCGGACCCAGACACTTCTTGGCTGTCTCCTTTTCTTCATGTAGAACAGGTGAAAGAGCCTGTAGAGGGCTCTGCACTGTTGTAGAATGATGGCGGCTACCAAAAGGAGTGTGTGACGATCCATGGTGGAGATGACTGGATGCTGTGGAAGAGCAAGAGCCAGATGAAGGCTGAAGAGGTCTGCACCGCAGGGCTGCTGGACTGAAAGTGAGATCCAGGTGATTTCTCTCCCTTTTTATAGGAAATATAGGTTTTCCGCTAGGTGTCCTTTTGCATCCTCTAGGCATCCTGCAGACATCCCAAATATCTGAGATACGTCCCCTATATGAATGTTTTTTTCCATTTTAATGCTTTGTATTTGAGCTGCATCTGCTTTCATCCTTTCTCTGTCTGTGCTACTAACGCTGCGTGTCCATTCCGCATCCATTTCGCTTCCTCCCTGCGTCCGTTTTCCGCTGGAGCGGATGCAAGTTGCACGGATGCGCAGCGGATGTCTAGTGGATATAGCGGATGCGTAACATATCATTACGGACGTATAACGGATATTCCCCGTGTGCGTAGCGGATGTAGAACGGACGTGTTGGATACATTTTCCGCTCAAAAAGTTTTGTGCAGCTCAAAACTTTTTGAGCGGATGAAATGTCAGTAGACGGATGCTGGACAGATACAGAGTATGAAAAACGGACGCAGTGAGTACAGAACGGATGCATCGCGTTAAGCAACGGATGTCAAGTGTTTCTCTCCATTTTACATCCTCTTTCTATTCGTTGGTGCTGTGTGACAGGGGCTTTAGCACCTAGAAGCCAAGAAGAACATATGTGCCAAATTTCAAGTTTGTTAGCTTTACAGTTCTGGAGATTTTGTGATGATGCATGACTGGTATTTTTTCTTTATATATATATATAGATTGTATATATTTAAGCTGCATTTTTACTTCATATTATTCTCAGTCATCACTATAATAGAAATGTGCACAACCTAAAGCCCATGTCACACTGAACCAATGGATGCAAACAGGATGTAAAACGGACAAAAAACCTTGCCATCCGTTGGTTAACGCGAAGTATCCGTTCTGTACTCACTGCCTCCGTTTTGCTTCCTCTCTACCCATCCAGCATCCGTTTATGGACGTTTCATCCACTCCAAAAGTTTTGGGCTGCCTAAAACTTTTGCGCAGAAAATGTATCCAGTTCGTCCATTCTTCATCCGCTACGCATCCGCAATGCATCAGTTCTGCATCCATTACGCATCCGCTATATCTGCTAGGCATCCGCTGCGCATCCACGCAACTCATTCCGCTCCAGCAGTAAACGGACGTAGGGAGGAAGTGGAACAGATGCAGAACGGATGCAGAATGGATGCAGCACGGAAACAAAGCGTTTAAAACGGAAAAAACGTTCGCAGAGGGGACTTATCTTGGATATTAAGGATGTCTACAGGATGCCTAGAGGATGCCAAGAGGATGCCTAGCAGAAAACCTATACTGCCTATAAAAAGGGGGAGCAACTCGCCAGCATTGCACTTTCAGAACAGCAGCCCAGTGGTGCAGACCTCTGCAGCCTTTGTCTGTCTCTTCCTCTTCCACAGCATCCAGTCATGTCCACCGTGGATTGTAACAAAGTCCTTTCGGCAGCCACCATCGTTCTGCAACAGTGTGAAGCCATCTGCAGGCTCTGTGAACACTACTGCGAGAAGAAAAGGAGCCACCCAAAAAGAGTCTGGGTCTGAAGATGGTTCGCCAGTAGAGCGGAGGACGGACTGTACAACAAGCTGATGGTGGAGCTCAGGAGCGAAGACACTCGGGCGTTCCAGAACTTCATGAGGATGCCACCAGCCATGTTTTACGAAGTTGTGCAGCGCCTGACACCCAGGTTGACCAAGGCAAACACCAGCATCCGGCCCAGCCTGGAACCTGGGCTCAAGGTGGCACTCATTCTGCACCACCTGGCCTCAGGGACCTCCTACAGGAGCATGAAGGATGGCTGGAAGGTGCCATCCAACACCATCAGCATTGTGGTCAGAGAAGTGGTGCAGGCCATCATCGAAGAATACAAGGAGGAGCTCCTCCAGTACACCTCCACTGAAGAAGGCTGGAAGAAAGTTGCAGAGCAGTGGTATCAGAAGTGGAACTTCCCCCACACCGTTGGAGCCATAGATGGCAAGCACGTGGCCTGCAAATCTCCAGCCAAGTCGGGGTCCACTTATTTCAACTCCAAAGGCTTCTTCAGCATCATCCTCTTTGCCATGGTCGATGCTGACTACAAGTTCATGTACATCGATGCTTCAGGCAATGGCTCATCTTCGGATGCCCAGGTATACAATGCCAGTCACCTCAAGGAGGGGCTGGAACGCAACCCCATGGTGGGCTTCCCAGATCCAGAACCCCTGCCCAACGACACAAAAGATGTGCCATACTTCATCGTGGGGGATGATGCCTTCTCCCTCACAACCTACCTCATGAAGCCCTACACCTCCAGACTCCTCACCCGTGAAGAGAGGATCTTCAACTACAGGCTGTCCAGGGCAAGGCGGGTGGTGGAGAACGCCTTTGGCATCCTGGCCAACAGGTTCCAGGTACTTCTCACCACCATGCAGCATTGCCCAGAGACTGTGAGGAGGATCATGGAAGCTTGCTGCATCCTGCACAATCTCATGTGCACCCGCTACCCAGTCTTGCAGAACAGGCTTGTGGACCTCCAACAAACCAATGGGTCATGGAGCCTGGGGAATGGAGGCAAGGGCGAAACCTGATTGACACTGAGGATGTGCAAGGCCTCAAATGAAGCGAAGAAGCAGCGCAACCTCCTGAGACACTGGTGCAACTCCCCAGCTGGAGCAGTGGAGTGGCAAGACAGGATGGTAGATGCTTAATGGATGCTTCCTTCAGCCTGTCTCATCACACGGATGAGATTGGGCCATGTATGTTTGGTTGGCCTACAATGAACAGGGCGTTTAATAAAGAGTTGTGTTTATGTTGACATGTTTGTATAATTATTACATTATTATTGATAATAAAGGGCCATATGTGTGGCAGCTGGGAGGGTGGACCATACAGTCCCACTATGCTTGCACTGGAGGTTTATCTATCCCACTGCTATCCTAACCCATCCCACAGCTATTACCCATCCCACAGGTATCCTAACCCATCCCAATGCTATCCTTACCCATCTCACAAGCATGCAAAGGCTTAAACCATTCCTAACAGTTTCCAGCAAGACTTTATTAAAAAAAAAGAAACGAAGCAAGTGTATGAATTAAAAAATATTAACAAGAAGCTATAAAACAAAAATGAGTCTCTGGCACTCCTCTGGGTTGCTCAGTTTCATGGGTGAAGGGTCCAGGTGCTGTGGAGGTGGCTGGTGCTGGAGTGCTTGTCATCAGCTCCTCCAGAAGTAGAAGCAGCAGAAGCGCCAGCCCCAGAAGAGCGAGCCCATGCTGCAGAAGCCCCAGCAGAACCAGAGTGAGGGCCAGGGGGCGGGATGGTAGCCCTGTCCCTCTTGCCAGGGCTGGCAGCAGATGGCTGAGGCTTGCTGTGCTTCCGCATGGTTGTGGGTTGCTGGCTGGCAGGGAGGCTGGCAGGAACCAAGGCTGGCAGAAAGGCTGGCAGGGAGGCTGGCAGGAAGGCTGGCATGAAGGCTGGCAGACTGGCTGGCAGCAAGGCAGGCAGGCAGGCAGGCTGGCAGGCAGGCAAGCACCAAGGCTGGCAGGCAGACATGAACCAAGGCAGGCAGGAAGGCCTGGCAGGGAGGCTGGCACCAAGGGTGGCAGGAAGGCTGGCAGGCAGACATGAACCAAGGCTGGCAGGAAGGCAGGCAGCAAGGCTGGCAGCCAGACCGGCTGGCAGCAAGGCTGGCAGGGAGGTTGACAGCAAGGCTGGTAGCAAGGCTGGCAGGCAGACATGCAGGCAGGGCAGGCAAGGCAGCCGATGTGTCCGGCAGCAGTTCTTTCCTCTGAATGGCGACCTGCTTCCAAGCTGCTTCCGTTATATCCACGGGGCTGACGTAATGCATCCTCCCCGCATGCGCAATTAACGCCAGGCATCCATTAGGCTACCGCTGTGCATCCACTTCATCCGTTCGGCGTCCATTCTGCTTCTGCTCTTTCCGTTCCGCGTCCGCTTCGCTGAGGCCCCCCGGAAGCCCTGCGGATGTGCCAACCACTCCCATCCACTCCCATCCATTTCCATCTGCTGGGCTTCCGTTTCCCATCCGCTTTGCATCCGCCCTGCATCCTCCCCGCGTCCGTGTTATCTGCTCCAGTTATGCAAATTTTTGCCCCTTTTGAGAGTGGATAACAACGGATGGAACATTTTGCTCGTCCGCTGTGTCCTTTTTGCATCTGTTGGCCAGTGTGACATGGGCTTTACAGGTTGTGTAACAATCTAAGGTTACACACATCCAAAAATCTTTGGGAGAAACCTGAAGAAATAGCCAAACATCACTAGCTAGTTTCTATTAAAAAAAACCTAACTCCAAATAAATAAACAATGTTGGATACCTGTTTCGTATGAGCCTAGCATCACACCATTTATATATCTGTACTTTCCCCAAACTCCCATGGCAGTTCAAAATTCTTTTTCTTCCTCATTTAATCTTGAACAGGCCTGTAAAGCAGGCTCATAACTTACAATGAATCATTCCAAGGAGCGGCAAATTTTCCCACTGCTCAGAAGTTCTCATTATTCCTTTCTTTACAAATCCTAACCACTCACCCAGTGTTGATATCAAGGTCATATTGAAAAGATACAGGTAGTTGACTACCTGAAAGCTCATAATTGGGACCAGAATGTTTGTGAACAAACAAGATGGTTATTATGTCAGTTGCACCGAACTTTAAAACAGTGCTGTAATAAGGCATCGCCATTAAGAAGAAATGTGTTCACCTTTAACATAGTAGAGTTCAATATTTCAGAAGTAAAAGCTACACTTATTTATGTATTTATTTATACAGTCATTTATATAATGGAAGTAGAATAAGATGATAAGATAAGATAACCTTAATTGTAATTCTTTACTGTGAGCATACTGGCACACATGTTGTCAACTAAAAAGATACTCCTTTGATCTTTTTAGCTGGGAGTGGGGAAAAACAAGGCATTCTTGAAATGCCTAGATAATTACCCCATCAGCCCAAAGTTGTTGGAGCATAAGAAGGTTATTGGAGAGCATGATGGATGACTCTGGATATCGATGTGTTCAATTGGAGAAGTCACATCCAGGGGGTGGCAGAAAGACCAGGGTCAAGGGGGAAATGTATGATGTAATTTAGTATTGGCTTCACCCAGCCATGCACCAACATGGCAACCTCTAATAAACCAATTTACTGGAGGCTAAAACATACAATGAACGCTTGCAGGAACCAGGCTTGGTTAGTCTAGTAAAGAGAAGGACCAGGGGAGACATGATAGCGGTCTTCCAGTATTTGAGGGGCTGCCACAGAGAGGAAGGGGTCAAGCTATTTTCTAAAGTGCCTGTAGGCCAGACAAGGAATAATGGATGGAAATTGAACAAGGAGAGATTTAACCTGGAAATAAGGAGAAACTTTCTGAAAGTGAGAACAATCAACCAATGGAACAGCTTGCCCTCAGAAGTTGTGGGAGCGCCATCACTTGAGACTTTCAAGAAGAGATTGGACTGCCATTTGTCAGAAATGGTGTAGGGTCTCCCGCTTGGGCTGGGGTTGGACTATATGACCTACAAGGTCCCTTCCAACTCTGATTATCTGTTATCTGATGTAATTTAGTGTCGGCCGCACCCAGCCACGCACCAACATGGCAAGTTCTAATAAACCAATTTATTTTTCTCTGAGATGCGGCTAGATCCTTTTGATTTGAATGAGGGTGGATTTGTTGGAGTCCTGACAGAAATTATGTTGCCCACTCTCAAAAGAAAATATATATCTACCCACCCACATACATAACATTTTAATCACTGTCCATTTTGAATACATAGTAGAAAGAGAAACTTGAGTGTTCACAAGGCTGATTGATACTATATGGAACAAAGCTGTGTCTAAATCTAGAAATTCTGCTTCAGATACCATGAAGCTTCTTCCCAGAAGATAACAATGAAAACTGATCATGGAAAGAATGTGTAGCATCCCTTACAATAGTGTGGATCCTATTCAAGCAGTGCTTAAGGCCCTGTCACACAGGCCGACGGATGCGAAATGTTAATAAAAAGGACACAGCGGACGAGAAAAATGTTCCATCCGTTGTTATCCGCTCTCAAAAGGGGCAAAAATTTGCATAACCAGAGCGGATAACACGGAAAGGAATGGACGAGGGGAGGACGCAGGGCGGATGGAAAGCAGATGCAGAACAGAAGCCTAGCGGATGGAAGCGGATGGGAGCAGATGTCACATCCGCAAGGCTTCCGGGGGAGCACAGCAAAGCGGACGCAGAATGGAAAGAGCGGATGCAGAGCGGATGCCAAGCGGATGAAGCGGATGCACAGCAGAAGCCTAGCGGAAGCCTAGCGGAAGCCTAGCGGATGCACAGCATTCACTGCGCATGCGGGGAGGATGCATTGCGTCAGCCCCGCGGATATAAAGGGAAGCAGCTCCCAAGCAGGTCACAATTCAGAGGAAAGACCTGCTTCCAGACATATTGAGTGCCTTGCCAGCCTGCCCTGCATGCCTGCCTGCCAACTTTGCTCTCAGCCTTGCTGCCTGCCATCCTGCCAGCCTCCCTGCCTGCCTGCCAGCCTTGCTGCCAGCCAGCAACCCCACAACCATGGAGCAGATGAGAAAGCCTCAGCCATCTGCTGCCAGCCCTGGCAAGAGGGACAGGGCCACCCTCCCACCCCCTGGCCCTCACTCTGCTTCTGCTGGGGCTTCTGTAGCATGGGCTCGCTCTTCTGCAGCTGGGGCTTCTGCTGCTTCTGCTTCTGGAGGAGCTGATGATGATGCTTATGGCAGTGGTGCTTCTGCTCGTGCTTACTCTGCTGATGCTGCTTCTGGCGGTGGTGCTTCTGCTGGTGCTTACTCTGCTGATGCTGCTTCTGGCGGTGGTGCTTCTGCTGATGCTGCTTCTGGAGGAGCTGATGCTGCTGCTTCTGGCGGTTGTGCTTTCTGCTGGTGCTTACTCTGCTGTAGCTGCTCCTCGTCCTGCTGGTCCTGCTCATCCTGCTCATCCTGCTGGTCCTGCTCATCCTGCTGGTCCTGCTTGTGCTCCTGGTCCTGCTTGTGCTCCTGGTGCTGCTGGCGCTGCTGGTGCTTACTCTGCTGCTGCTGATTCTGGTCCTGCTGGTGCTGGTGCTGGTACTGGTGCTGGTGCTGCTGCTGCTGCTGCTGCTGCTGATCCTGCTGCTGCTGCTGCTGCGCATGGAGGACTCCCTGGTGCAATGGGAGAAAGGAGATGGCACTTCCACCACAGTCCTACCCGCATCCACCCCCAGCTCCACCTCCACAGAAAGGCAGAGAGGGCAGAGCCACACTGTCCTGCTGGAGATCAGGGACACCATAACGGAGCAGCATAGATCTCCTCTCTCAGCTGGTCCACACCGATTCCTCATCCTCCAACCGCAAGCCCTTCCTCACCTATGTCAACCAGACCCTCATGGACATGGCAGACCCACAGTACCAGGTGGTGAAGGACCGGATCACCGAGGTGCTTCACAACTCTCCAGACCCAGATGAACCTGCTCCCACCCAGTCCAGGTCTGCTCCTCCACCCCAGGTGATGTCCCTCCCATTCCAAGGCTTTCCACAGGCCCTCACCTACCAGGGCTACGGCTACCAGAAGGTCCAGCAGCACAGGCAGCAGCCCTTCCCAGTCCAGGCACAGGCTCATCGGATGCCACCATTGCCACCAGTTCCACTGATGCCACCGATGCCACCCACGCCACTAATGCCACCCACGCCACTGATGCCACCCACGCCAGTCCTCACACAGCTGCAAACCAGACAGCCCCACTACACTGCTCCTTCCTCCACCCCACAGCCAAACCCGGTCTCAGTACATCTGTCATTGTACTGGGACTGAAACCCCATGGCATGGAGGAAGGAGCTCTCAACATCACGGGGCTGAGCCAGCTGTCTGAGAGCTTCCTCAACACACCGTCCCCTGTTGTCCTCTCGGGGCCAGGCACCCCAGTGGGGCTTCAGACCAGCACTCCAGCAGTAGCCACCTCCACAGCACCTTGACCCTTCACCCCTGAGACTGGGCACACCTCCGAGTGACCGATAAGAGTGCCAGAGACTGGGTGGCTACCTGTAGACTTTATTTGGACACTTGACTTGGGTCATTTTTCTTTTACAGCTTGTTATTAATAAAGATTATCTTTGATTCACACACTTGCCTCATTTATTTTATTAAATAGTCTTGGTGGAAACTTTTAGAAATGGTTTAAGCCTTTGCATGCTTGTGGGATGGGTAAGGATAGCAGTGGGGTGGGCAGGGATACCTTTGGGATGGGTAATAGCTGTGGGATGGGCAGGGATACCTGTGGGATGGGTTAGGATATCTGTCAGATGGGTAATATCTGTGGAATGGGCAGGGATACCTATGGGATGGGCAGGGATACCTTTGGGATGGATAATATCTGTGGAATGGACAGGGATACCTGTGGGATAGGTTAGGATACCTGTGAGATGGGTTAAGATAGCTGTGCGATAGATAAACCTCCAGTGCAAGCATAGTGGGACTGTATGGTCCACCTTCTCACCTGCCACACGTATGGCCCTTTATTATCAATAATTATGTAATCATTGATCCACACATGTCAACATAAACACAACTCTTTATTAAATGCCCTGTTCATTGTAGGCCCATGTAACATACATGGCCCAATCTCATCAGTGTGATGAGACAGGCTGAAGGAAGCATCCATTAATCATCTATCATCCTGTCTTGCCACTCCACTGTTCTAGCTGGGGAGTTGCACCAGTGTCTCAGTAGGTTGCGCTGCTTCTTCTCTTGACGTGAAGCTCTGTTGGGGCCTTGTACATCCACAGTATCCATCAGGTTTCGCCCTTGCCTCCATTCACCAGGCTCCATGTCCCCATTCCCTTGTTGGTGGTCCATAAGCCTGTTCCGCAACACTGGGTAGCGGGTGCGCATGAGATTGTGCAGGATGCAGCAAGCTTCCACAATGTTCCTCACTGTCTCTGGGCGATGCTGCATGGTGGTGAGAAGTACTTGGAACCTGTTGGCCAGGATGCCAAAGGAGTTCTCCACCACCCGCCTTGCCCTGGGCAGCCTGTAGTTGAAGATCCTCTCTTCATGGGTGAGGAGTCTGGAGGTGTAGGACTTCATGAGGTAGGTTCTGAGGGAGAAGGCGTCATCCCCCACAATGAAGTAGGGCACAACTTGTGTTTCGTTGGGCAGGGATCTGGATCTGGGAAGCCCATGATGAGGTTGTGTTCCAGCCCCTCCTTGAGGTGACTGGTGTTGTATACCTGGGCATCCGAAGATGAGCCATTGCCTGAAGCATCGATGTACATGAACTTGTAGTCAGCATCGACCATGGCGAAGAGGGTGATGCTGAAGAAGCCCTTGGAGTTGAAATAAGTGGACCCTGAGTTGGCTGGAGCTTTGCAGGCCACGTGTTTGCCATCTATGGCTCCAACAGTGTGGGGGATGTTCCATCTCTGATACCACTGCTCTGCAACTTTCTTCCATCCTTCTTCAGTGGAGGGGCACTGGAGGAGCTCCTCCACGTATTCTTCGATGATGGCCTGCACCACTTCTCTGACCACAATGCTGATGGTGTTATGTGGCACCCTCCAGGCATACTGCATGCTCCTGTACGTGGTCCCGGAGGCCAGTTGGTTCAGAGTCAGTGCCACCTTTAGCCCAAGGTCCAGGCTGGGTCGGAAGTTGGTGTTTGCCTTGGTCAACTTGGGTCTCAGCCGCTCCACAACTTTGTCAAACATGGCTGGCGGCATCCTCATGAAGTTCTGGAATGCACGAGAGTCTTCGTTCCTCAGCTCCACCATCAGCTTGTTATACAGTCCGTACTCTGCTCTTCTGGCAATCCATCTTCGGACCCAGACACTTCTTGGCCATCTCCTTTTCTTCACGTAGAACAGGTGAAAGAGCCTGTAGAGGGCTTTGCACTGTTGTAGAATGATGGCGGCTACCAAAAGGAGTGTGTGACGATCCATGGTGGAGATGACTGGATGCTGTGGAAGAGCAAGAGCCAGATGAAGGCTGAAGAGTCCTGCACCGCAGGGCTGCTGGACTGAAAGTGAGATCCAGGTGATTTCTCCCCCTTTTTATAGGAAATATAGGTTTTTCGCTAGGTGTCCTTTTGCATCCTCTAGGCATCCTGCAGACATCCTAAATATCCGAGATACATCCCCTATACAAATGTTTTTTCCGTTTTAATGCTTTGTATGCGAGCTGCATCCACTTTCATCCTTTCTCCGTCCATGCTACTAACGCTGTGTTTCCGTTCCGCATCCGTTCCGCTTCTTCCCTGTGTCTGCTTTCTGCTGGAGTGGATTTGAGTTGCGCGGATGCACAGCGGATGCCTAGCGGATGTAGCAGATGCGTAACGGATGTCAACGGATGCAGAACGGATGTTCCTCATATGCCTAGTGGATGCAGAATGGACGCGTTGGATACATTTTCCCCTCAGAAAGTTTTGAGCAGCTCAAAACTTTTTGAGCGGATGAAATGTCAATAGATGGATGCTGGACGGATGGAGAGGAAGCAAAACGGAGGCAGTGAGTACAGAACGGAAGCATCGCGTTAACCAATGGATGGCAAGTGTTTTTCTCCTTTTTACATCCTCTTTCCATCCGTTGGTGCAGTGTGACACGTCCTGGATAGAAGGAAGTGAACTACCAATAATCTTTTCTGCCATCTTTACCACTCTCTGCACTGAAGCAATAATGCTTCCAAATCAGACCGTAATGCCATATGACAATTGTCCATCTATAAAGTGGTAAGGTCAGGGGAGGGAAGATTTACTTTCCTCATGGGAGGCAGAAAGTGCAGGTGCTGCTGTGCCTGCTTCCCCAGTGTCTCATTATTGAACGATCAAGCCAACCTACTCGTCAGGTGCACACCCAGAAACTTGATGCTATTAACCAGTTCCACAGTTGAACCATTAATACACAGAGGTGTGTGTTGTGCTTGCCTGAATGTGCACTTCCAAAGATACAGGATGGTTTACAAAATAGAAAAACTGCCATAATCAGGGAATAAAACCCAAATTCTCGTAGCACTTGCCTACCAGGGTAGCATAGGTGTATTGTCCACATATTCCTTTAAATACCATGTTGGAGAAGTATATGGTAAAAGTAGACAAGGCTACTTTAAGTGCACTTCACACTAAATTACCCACAGGTTTATTTATTTGTTATGTATTTATTTGTTAAATTTATCTGTCACCTATCTTGCTGTGAGAATACTCTAGGCATCTTATAAAAAATAAAAATGGGGAAATGAAAATAAGTGTAAACATAACAGGATGTGATAACTTTCCTAGATGCCAGATCAGTCACAAAGGAAAACCCGGGTTCAGGGACTTTGGAGAGGTATGTGGAGGAGTGTCAGGAAGTTGCTGAGGAGTCTGATATAGGAGTAGAGAGGCCAGGCACAGTGGGGTGGTGACCGGAGGGGAAACTGGATGAACGGCCAGCTGAAAAAGTAAAAGGAGAGGAATACTGCAGCTGGAAAACTTAGAGGCCTCACTGGAAGAACAGGTGTGCAGCTGCAGCTGGCCAGAAGGGATGTCCAGAATTTCCTCTTCCACCTGATCTAAGAATGTTCTGGGCTGAGAGGAGGCAAGCACAACAGAGTTCAGTGAGGCTACTCATGAAGCAACAGCACTGGCAAGCACCTATTTAATCAGATGAGTGGAATTTGGGGTTGTTGGAAACAACTGCCCATTCTCTTGCCTTGTGCATGCTTTGCCTTTGTGCTCTTGGTTTTCTTGACTTCAGATTGTGCTACAATTGACTGTATATTTTGACCTTGGATTTGTTTGTGGATTTTGGACCTTTGTCTTGATTTTGAATTGGAAATGGATTGTTTACTCTGTGGATTTGCATTTACATTTGCCTTGGACTTAGTAGCCTTGTACCAGTGTTGGACTTCCTAGGATTTTGCAAGTGGATGAGAGTGGTCTTGAGGTTTCACATTAGGGCCTTGGATTTTCAATAAAACCCTTAAAGCCTTCGTGTGTGTTGTGTGTGTGGATTAAACAGGACAAAGTAGCAAAGTAATGGAACAATAGAATAAACAATGAAAAAGAAAACAAGCATGTAGCAATATGAGAAGAAATGTGAGAGGTTGGAGAAACAAGGAGTGAAGGGGGAGGTGGAGCTTGCTATCAATCTAGTAGCCACCTCCAATGTGGTGCTCCCCCATAGAATCCCCAGGCCAACCGGCATAGCCAGGTCTTCTGGCTCTTATGAAAGAATATGATTATTCCAAAGATTCTTAATACTTTCATCTTCCCATCACATTAACAATTACAATTTGGTGGTGATCTTTGGAGATGCGGAAATCTATCCCAAACTTTTGAGGGGCTTGTATTTCTGTAAGGCGTCCGGAAAGTATCCACGATATCAATCATTCCAAGACATTTTCTCTCCAATTGATTTATTTAGAAACAGATCTGGCATGTCAAAGGCAATTTCCCAAAGTGAAATTATTTTCGTGTGTTACACAGAATCCACCTTCTCTCCTCCCTTCTCTCCTCCCACTTCTACACTTCATAAATCGTGAGAACCAATTAACTGCAACTGGAATTTCTTAATATTACATACAGAATAACCTTGAACTTTTCAACTCCTCCACTCCCCCTCCCATGAAATGTTACAGCTGAATTTTAAAGCTGACAATTTCTTTCTTTACATTTTTTATTTCAGGTTATTTTTCTCTAGGCTTAGACAGAGACCAGGTGCAACATGTTCTAAATGTACTTGATCAGCATCTGAACTTGAGTCTTGTCCATCCTATGCAAAATTCAGTACCTTGCTCAGAAGTTATGATATACTCATATAGGATAATTTCATAATAAATCAACATATCAGCTATTGTGTATAGGAATCTTAATTTATGTAATTTTAACATTGGACTATTATGATCTTTTGGAAAGACAGGATACAGATGTTTTACATCACAAATAAAATTTTCTGCCATGGCCATTTATTTAAGGATCAGATTATTCAGTTAGCTGAAGGCAAATGGATAAATATATTTTGAGATAAGTAGGTCATCTGTACCAGTTTCTGGACTGTAGCCATAGCTTTGTTCTATGTCAAGAAAATGTTAAGCTCGAACAATATTAATATTTTTAGTTTCAGCCCTTCCAGTCAATGAGTGCACAGCATTATTCTCCTATTTGAGCATTTCAGCCCCAACATATCAGCATGTGAAATCCTAACCCTTCCCTTTTATGGCTTTTTTAAAGAGCTCTCCCTCCAGCTCTGGAGTTTAAGAGAATCTCTCAGGTTAATATTTAACATCTGAAAGTTCTGTTACTAAATATTTTAATACTTTTTCATGGACATACAGGTTGAAAAGGTAGGAAAAGTAACAGAAAATATGAGCTATTCATCAGAGGTATAAAAAAGAATAAATTCTTAGCATTTTGCTCTTAATTCTGCAACAGTCATGAGAAAAGGAATAAACAGTTAAGAACAATGTTGAAATCTCGATCAGGATGTTATTTCTAGCATACCTCCAAATGATTCTATTGCCCTACCAGTGTAATTGCAACAAACTGTTTGGAAATACAGTGTATGACAGTATTATAAAAGCCATCTGTTACACACA
Organism: Laticauda colubrina; assembly: GCA_015471245.1. Classification (NCBI taxonomy): domain Eukaryota; kingdom Metazoa; phylum Chordata; class Lepidosauria; order Squamata; family Elapidae; genus Laticauda; species Laticauda colubrina. The sequence continues at coordinate 28,637,249 of BLBF01000040.1, forward strand.
CACACACACACACACACACACACACACACACACACACACAAACAATATATATGTAGCCTCTGCTAACATCATCAGAGTGTAAAGCTACCATTAAGGAGATACGTGCCTATATATAACATGAACCAATGGCTGTTGTGCACATGACTTTGACAGTATTCTCTCGGGTTCCCTCCCTCATCCCAACAGACTTTCATCTTAAAGGTCCCTTTGGTTTGTCCACTAGATTCATTTGTTGCTTTGCTCATGATGGGAAGCAGTCTATGCTCTTCTTGCGGGATCTTTCTTGGTGCCTCAATGCTTAGTAGGCTGGTAGCAGTTCAATATGTTTATTAGCTTAGTGAACAAAATATTATATATATATATATATATATATATATATATATATATATATATATATATATATATTTGTTTTCTTAGGTTTCCGCGGGTACTTACATGTGTGCTGTTTAGCTTCCTTCGGGTATTATCCCACGTCATTGTAGTTCTGTTAAAGTTGTAGCAACGTTTCAGCAGAATCTCATCTGCCATCCTCAGGCTTCTGTATGGATATGGGTCTTACAGCTCCTGGTTTTAAATTTGAGGCTGGTCCATTCTGATTGGTTGGGAGCCTGGACCTGTGTTCATTGGACTTGGAGTTTGATTGATTGGTGTTCCTGGTTTCTTCTGTCTGTTTTGTGGCTTTGATTGGCTGGCAACACTCTGTTCTTCTGTTGGAGGCTTTTAGTGCAGCTTGGCTCCGTGTGAAGGGACGGCTGCTCTTCATTAGCAAGCTGCTATTCATTAGCAAGCTGGGTTTCACCTGGGTGCCTGGTGGGGGGGGTTAGGTTGGAGCTATCAGAGGGAGTCTGTTTTTGCCCAGGTGTTTGCCTGGCTTGTGGCATGGAGATCTTTCTATTTGAGAGTGCAGGCTTCCAAATGATTGACAGTCTGGTGGAATCATCTCTTCTATTCATGCTGTCAGGTCTTTTTTCAATCTCTATGGCTTCTCTGATGATTCTGTGGCTGGGGTTTTCTATAGTGGCCAGGGTTTTAGTGCCATTGAAGTTGATGTTGTGACCTGTGGTTTTCATGTGTTGGACTAGTGAGGAGGTGTGTTCCAGCTTTTTTACTGCATTTTTGTGTTCCTCTAGGCGGGTACTTATTCTTCTATTGGTCTGTCCAATGTATGTGGCCGGGCATGATGTACAGGGAATTTCGTATATGCCTTGGTTTTCCAGGTCAATTTTGTCTTTGGGGTTCCTCAGGATGGCTGCTATTTTTTTGTCTGTTTTGAAGGCAGTCTTGATGTGATGCCTGTGTAGTATCTTACTGATTTTATCTGTGGTACCTCTTATGTAGGGCAAGACAGCTGTTCCATAGATCTGTTGGTCTTCTAGGTCTCTGTTATGTCTTGGTGTGTTTTTGTGGATCAAGTTGGTGATTTTGTTTTTGTGGAAGCCATTGGCTGTCAATACTTCAGTCAGGGTGCATAGTTCAGTCTTTATATGTGTCTTGTCTGCCAGGCATTTGGTTCTGGTAATTAGTGTTTTCGCTACGGAATTTATCTGTGCTGGGTGGTGGTGGGATTGGGCGTTGAGGTAGCGGTTGGTGTGTGTTTTCTTTTGGTATATGGTGTGTCCCAGTGTGCCATCTGTTCTTTTGTAGATTAGTACATCTAGGAATGGTAGTTGTTTGTTTATTTCCGTTTCCATGGTGAACTTGATTTTGGGGTGTGTGTTGTTTAGGTGTGTTAGGAAATTGTTTAGGTTTTCTTTTCCATGGGGCCAAATCACAAATGTGTCATCGATGTATCTTAGCCATAGTTTGGGTTTGTGGGTGGCATTAGCCAGGGCTCTGGATTCAAATTCTTCCATGAACAGGTTTGCAATGACGGGTGACAGTGGTGATCCCATAGGGGCTCCTTCAATTTGCTTGTATCTTTGTCCTTTGTATATGAAATATGTGTTGGTTAGGCAGTGTTCTGTTAGTTCCATGAGGTCTTTAGCTGGTTGGTATTTATTTTTGATGATTTCAAGGGTTTCTTTTATTGGGACTTGAGTGAATAGTGAAACCACGTCGAAACTTACAAGCAGATCTTCTTGTTCTACGTGTAGATCTTTGATCATTTCTAAGAAGTGGTATGAGTTTTTTACATATGAAGCTGCGGTTTCAGCATGGGGCTGTAGTTGTTTTGCTAAGTATTTAGCTAGGTTTTGTAATGGTGCTCCTATGGAGCTGACTATGGGTCTGAGAGGTATGCCTTCTTTGTGTATTTTTGGGAGGCCGTATAATTTGGGGCATCTAGAAGATTTTTCTCTTGGGATGATCGTCTGTTGGATTTCTTTGCTTATGTGGCTGGTTATAATTTTCTTCTTGGTTGATTTTTCTAGATATGTGGTTGGGTCTGTATTTATAGGTTTGTATGTGGAGTCTTGGAGTAGGTCTGTCAATTTTGTTTCATAGTCTATTCTGTCCATTACTACTGTGGCATTTCCTTTGTCTGCTTGGAGTATTATGATACTATTATCATTTTTCAGGGTTTGTAACGCTCTGAATTCATCTTTTTGCAAATTATTTTTGGGTGGTTTCATTGTGCATAAGATGTGAGTAACCTGGTGTCTTATTCTGTCAGCTTCATCTGTATTTAATTTGGTTAGGCTGGATTCTACTGCACATATGATGGATTCTGTTGGGATTTTTTTGGGTGCTATGGCATAATTGAATCCTTTGGATAGGACATCTGTGTTAGGGATAACACTGTTTACCCTAACTGGTTTAGGTGAAATAATAACTATGATTCATCGTTGTGTATGTTAAAGTGTCTGTAGCTTTAACTGTGAAATAGTAATTAAGGGAGTGGTTATGAAAACAATATAAAAGTAGCAAGTCTACAGCTTGCTCACTCTGGCTTTGATGATCCCTGATTACTGCTTGGAATCAAGACTGCATTGCTCGAACGGGAGAGACAACAAAGGACTGATTTGTAAGTGAACTGACATAGGATATTCTACATGGACTTTGCTAACTGAATATCCCTGAATGGACTGACTACTTGATACATGACTATTGGACTGTTATTTGACTATGCCATGAACTTATAATGGAATAAACTATATTCTTGATTGCACAAGCATATCTGTTATTTTTACTGTATGTTAATAAACATACAAGCTTAGCTCACTCATTTATCTGTGTGCCTATCTGACTAATGCTGCACATTCTGTTTAGCTTGTTTACCTAACCCTGGTTGGGGAACCCAGGCTTAACAATCTGTTTCTGTTTTGTTGAGTTCTCTGTTGGAAACGTTGTATACTAGTTGTTTCAGGTGTTGTGGTGGGTTATTGGGAATTTTCTTGTCATTTTCTAATTTTTTCAGTTTTTTTGAAAGTTTATCTTTTTTATAAGTATTTTCAGTTTCAGCTCTCCAAGTTGTAAGTTGTTTGATCTTATCCCAAAGTAGAGGGTGGATTTTGCTGCTCAATTCCAGGTGTAGTGGTAGCAAATCTTTGTTTAACTGATCTAATTGGAATCTTTTACTGTGAACTTCATTTCTGAGTAGAGATATCTCTGTCCTTTTCAGGATACGTTTGGTAGCTGCTGTGTTCTTATGCTTCAAATTATCTAGTTTAATGAAGAGAAGGTCTAGGGGTTATATGGTAGCACTCTTCCAATATTTGAGGGCTGTGACAGAGAAGAGGGTGTCAACCTATTCTCCAAAGCATATGAGGACAAGACAAGAAATAATGAATGAAAAATTATCAAGCAGAGAGTCAATGTAGAACTAAGAAGAAACAGTGAGAACAATTAATCAGTGGAATCGCTTGCTTCCAGAAATTCTGGGAGCTCCATCACTGGAGGTTTGCAACAAGACATTGGGTAGACATTTGTCTGGAATGATAGAGGTTCTCCTGCATGAACAGGCAATTGAACTGAAAGATCTCCAAAGTTCTTTCCAATCTATTATTCTGTATCCTGTATACCACACCATTATTATGTTTTTTCTACCTAAGCTCTATTTGTTTTCAACAATAATTTCCAGTGTGGTTAGTAGATAGATATTTTTGGTTCTCCAGCTCTCTAGATTTATAATTCTGCCTTCTTTAAGCCATTCTCAGCTGGCTTGGAATTGGGAGCTTTAGCTGGCTGGGGAATTCTGGGAGATGAAGCCAACACGTCTTAAAAGTTGCTGTAATTAAGAAACACGACTTTTGGGAGTTCTTTGACTAGTGACACAATTTACTGCCAAAGGTATTTTTAATGAAATAATATAATGAAATAAAGTAAGTGGAATAGTTCCTCATCTTGGTTTCTGTTTTTCTTTCCCCTTCATGTAAATAAAATGGACTATTTTCTTAATATATGCAAAATTCAAATAAAGAAATAAAACTAAAAGGTCACTGGGCAAAATTAGTTCCTGCTGGTTACAAATGGAAGATACATACATCAAGAATCATAAGATATAACACTTAATGATAATCATAGGGTACAAATAAGCAATCAAATCATACTAGGAAACAGTCAATATAAATCGTGCTATAAGTACTATAACTAGTTGCAATTTTTTTTGAAGAAGAAAGCTATAATCCAGATGAGATTTAATTTTGGACAAAGCTTGTATTGTTTTCGAAAACTATATAATTCTCCTTTCCACAAAGAGGAAGAGAAGAAGCTACGGGACTTATCTCTACAGTAACACAATATTTCCCTCCATGCGATTTGCTCAAGGACTTTCTCAAGCTTTTCTTCAATCCTCATTCTTAAGACTTCTAAACCTTCAGGGGAGAGGGCGGAGCTGGTGTCACGACGATACAGCATGCGATCTTGGAGGTCTGGGATCGCTGCCAATATCTTTGCTCCTGGATAGTCCAAGCGTATCTAAACCGTCCCGAAGAGACGGTGAATATAAAGAGTGCATCCTGTCGATCCTAGGGATATCACAAAGTCCCTGGGAGATCCAGGAGAAGCTCTTTTTGCCAGTGGCAAAAGAGGCAGCCATTAAAGCTGCTGAAGTTGGAACAGCTCCGAAACGAAAGAGAATGGAAAGAGAGAGTGTACCGGTTTGGTGAGAACTTTTCTTTATTTTAAGGCTTGAAAGGACACCCTATGGGAAAGAAAGAATCTGTAAAAGTTTTGACAGAAGTGATTAAGTGGCGATTTTAAACAGGAATGTCAAAGTAATATTTTTATTTTTTTTCTCATTGCTGGATTTTCTACACATGATTTTATATTTTGAAACTGGACTGGTTTTTTTCTCTTCTTTTTCTCTATTCTTTTCTCCTTTTTGACTTTATTATATTCTAAGCCAGAGACTCCCTTTTAGTTATTTTGTTTTAATTATCTTTTTCTTTTTTTAATTAATTCTTATATTTTGCTTGGAAAAGGAGGGGGAAAGTGAAAGCTAAAGAAACTTTGTAACACTGCCAACCAGAGGCTTGGAAATATTAAATTTCTCTTGTGACCAGACAAAGTTGAGAAAGAAAGAACTGAGACTTTTTTTCAAGGACATTGCTATTTGATAAGGTAGATGGAAGAGTATTATTGCAGGTGCTCTTCTGGGTTTCTATCAACAGCTGGGGTCTGGTGTTGAAGCTTAGGAAAAGAAAAGGTGATAAGTCTTTGGAGAATAGAGTTATAATAAGAGCCTTGGATTAATTGGATAATTAAACAAAGTGCAGTGTGCTCTTTTTATTCTTTCTAAGCTGTTCTACCCCTCCTCATCAGTTTACTTTTTTTTGTAATAGCTTTTTGGATTTTTGGCTCTTTGGAACTTGTCTTTGTTTTTTGTTTGTCTTTGGAAGTTAAGTTAAATTTCTACACCTGCTTTTTATTTTAAAGGAAAAGCTTTAGTATTAATGTTTCCCTTCCTTTTTTTTTTTAAGGGAGTAAGCCTTTTTTTTTCTCTGTCTCTCTTCCTGATATTTTTGTCTTTCCATCTATCTTCCATATTGGTTTTTTTTCTTTTTTTCTTTGGTTTATTTTTATACATCCTTTTATATTTTAGACCTCTTAATTGGATTAAGGCGTTGAAGAACCTGAATAATTTTTCCTTTCTTTTCTTAGTCTTTTTCTTCACTTTTTTGCCTTTTTTAGGATTTTACAACTTTTTCTTTTTTGTGTGTATTTATGGTGTGTTTATGGTCTTTTCCTTCATTTTTGAATTTTTATTGTCATCTAACCAACCGATTGGATTAAGGTATACAAGAATCTGAAGATATTATTATTATTATTACTATTACTATTATTATTATTATCATTATTATTATTATTATTATTATTATTACTATTATTATTATTATTGTTGTTGTTGTTGTTTTGTTGTTGTTGTTGTTATTATTATTATTATCATTATTATTACTACTACTACTCCTACTCCTACTACTCCTACTACTATTTGGATTCTTTTTTCATACTATTTTTATTTGGAACTGCAATTGGTTATTTCACAATTGGATTAAGGTCTAGAAGAACCTGAAGATTCTGAATTGCTCAAAATGAGTAGGAAATTAACAGCTCCTGGTTCTTCAACTTCTACTTCTTCCTCTCCACCATCTGGAGGACAACGTTTAATACAGACAATGTTAAGGCAAGAAAAAGAACAAGAAAAAGAACAAGAAAAAGTGACCCTGCAGATGATTATGCAAGGAATTCAAAATATTCAAACAAGATCAGAAAATATTGAAAAGAGAATAGAGAACACTGAACAAAAAAAGAGAATATTGAACAAAGAACAGAGAACATTGAACAAAGGACAGTGAAAACTGATGAAAAAGTGGAGAGCATTCAACAAATGATGATGAAGTATGAGAGACTCCAAAAATTGAAGAAGAAGATAAACAAAGAGACAAGAAGATTAGAGATATTGATAACAGATTAACTGGGGTTGAACAAGATAAAAGTGGTATGCTGAGATGGGAGATGGACAGATCAGAATTTAACTTAGATTCCAAAACATAGGGGAAGAAAAAGGACAAAATCTAGCTGAGATAATGATAGAAATATTGGCTGAAGCTTTAGAAATAACTGAAGAGAAGATGATGGATGGAATAGATGAGGTTTATTGAGTCTTCACAAGATATGCGATGAGAAATAGCTTACCAAGAGAAGTTCACATCAGATTTACAAAGAAAGCCATTAATCGCAAATATTGCAAGTGGCAAGACAGAAAACACTGAAATACAAAGATAAGGAGATTGTGGTCTTGAAACAAGTACCCAGAAGAGTGAGAGAGATGAGAAGAGAATACCGATTCTTGACCAAATTGCTACTTAAAAAAGAGGTGAATTATAGATGGTTGATTCCAGAAGGTTTAATGTTCACATGGCAAGAACAGAGATATAGAATTGATTCAGTTGAGAAAGCTGAATCATTTTATTCAGAATTTTTCAGAGGGGAGGAAGAGGCAGAAAAAGAAATTTCACTAATTGAATTCCAAGAGGACTCCCAAATGAAGACTGAAAAAGAAGGTGCAGTAGGTGGAAAGGAGGAAGCCAAAGAACAACGTGAACCAAGATCCACAAGAGCTGTCAAACCTAACTACAAAATTTAACCATGGAAGAGAAAAAACTGATCACCATTAATATAAATGGCTTTTAACTCAGCCGTTGAAAGAAGGAAAACCTTTCATAAATTAGAGAAATTAAAATTTGATACAATCTGCCTACAAGAAGTACATATTAAAAAACAATATGAACAATTGTTGATACAGCCAAAATTAGGGAAAATATTTACTTCCTTGACACAATGTAAGAAAAGAGGAGTGGTTTTATATATTAAAGAGACCATCCCAGTGAAATTGATTTATACTGATGACAATGGAATAATATTAATGGTGGAAATAATGGACAATAATACGAAAACACTCCTGATTGCAATCTATGCCCCTAAGGACAATCAAGAAGAATTCTATAAAAAATTACATATGAAAAAAATTGAACTGGACTATTTTAATATAGTTATGATGGGAGAGTTTAATGGAATTGTAGACAATAAACTGGACTATACAGCACAGAAAACAATAAAGCAAAATAGAAAGACTCTCCCTTAATCTTTTTTTAAAATGGTAGATGAAATAAACTGAAAAGATACATGGAGAGAAATAAATGCTAAAACTAAACAATACACCTTCTACTCAAAAAGACACTTATCATGGTCCAGAATAGATATGATATGGATGTCAACAGAATTGTTAACTAATATTCAAGAAATAAATATTGAAACAAGTACTTGGGCAGATCACAGTCCAATGACAATTAAATGGAAAGGGCAAAGAAGAAGATCTAGATGGATGTTAAATAATACTATTTTAATAATACTAGGAAAAATACTTCACACAGTGGATGGAGAAAGAACTGGCCTTTTTCTTTAGAAAAAACAAAAAAGAAGATACATCAATCCAGAATGTATGGGATACAATGAAGGCATATGCCAGAGGCTTGATAATAGACTATACAAGGAAAATAAATATCATGAAAAGATTAGCCTCTAAGGCATTAGAAGATGAGTATAAAGGACTTTAAAAAGAGCTACAGAAAATGCCACAGAAAAAGGACATAAAGTTAAAAATGGATATAACCAAATATAAAATGGGTCTAATAGAGAAAGAAGAATTAGCACAAAAAATTAGAGGTGCTAAACAGAACTACTTTGAAGATGCAAATAAACAAGGTTGATGGTTAGCATATAAATTGTGAAAGGAGAAAGAATCAAGGAAAATATTAATATTAATATTAATAGATGACCAAGGCCAAGTTTGCTATGGTAGTAAAGAAAAGAAGGAAATTATTTGACACTATTATGGGAAATTATACACACAAGAAAATATTGATGAGGAAAGAGATTGAAACAATGTTAGAAAGCAATATAACGATGATGGAGTTAACTGAAGCACTCAAGAAGCAAAATAATGGAAAGGCACCAGGCCCAGATGGACTTCCAGAGGAATTTTACAAAACATTACAAGAACCATTGAATTTCCATTGCTAGAATGAATGAAGTTATGTTAAAGAAGAGGATACCTAAATCATGGTCAGAAGCTTATATTACCCTTGTTCCAAAAGAGGAGACCGATCCATTGCAAATCAAGAACTATAGACCTATTTCCCTATTAAATGCAGATTATAAAATCATTGCTTCAGTATTGGCAGAAAGACTTTAAAAATACCTAAATAATTTTATCCATCTGATCAAAATGGATTTCTGCCAAAGAGACAAATTAAAGACAATATGAGAGTAATCTTGGACACTTTGGAATACTACGAGGCACATCCTGAAAAACAAATGGCTTTGATATTTCCAGATGCACAGAAGGCATTTGATAATGTGAATTGGCGATTCATGTTATTACTGATGGAACATATGGGCTTTGCTAGAAATTTTATTCAAGCAATAGAAGCTATATATCATAAGCAGACGGCAAAGGTAATGATAGAGGGAGAACTGATAGATTCTATCGATATGAGAAAAGGAACAAAACAAGGGTGCCCACTATCACTTATGTTGTTTGTGTTAACTTTGGAAGTGCTGAATAGAAATATTGGAGATGAAAAGAATATAAAAGGGATGAAAATTAAAAAGGAAGAATTTAACTTGCAAGCATTTGCAGATGAGCTGGTCTTTATCTTAGAAAACTCACTAGAAACAGCATCAAAATTGATAGAAAAGATACAGACATATGGAAGGGTGGCTGGTTTGAAAATAAATAAAGATAAAACAAAAATCTTGAGAAAGAATATGCTATCAAGACAAAAGGAAGAACTGGCAGACCTACTGTAAATTCAGGTCACAAATAAGATCAAGTACTTGGTGATATACTTGACAGCAAGATGCAGTACACTAAAAAAGAATATTTATACCAAACTTAAACAGCACATAGTTCTAGATTTGACAAAATGGGAAAATTTACAACTGTCATTAATAAGGAGAATATCAACAATCAAAATGAATATATTACCCAGAATTTTATATTTGTTTCAAACAATTCCAATTGGGCTTGGAAAAGACTACTTTGAAGATTTAAATAAAATTGTGTTGAAATATATATGGCAAGATAAGAAAGCAAGAATAAAGTTAAAACTTTTGCAAGATGCTAGAATAAGAGGAAGATTTGGGTTGCCTAATTGGGAGTTGTATTACCAAGCTAATAAACAATAGCTAAGCTAAGAGATGTTGATCAGGAGTTGGGACAATATATGTAATAAATAATATATACAGTATGTGTGTGTGTATAAACATAATGAAATAAACTCTTCAATGCGAAGAAAACACATTGGAATAAGGGAGAGATGGTTTTTTGCTTTTGCTATGAGAGAGAGAGGGAGGGAGAGAGAGAGAGAGATCTGCTATATCTCATACACAAAAAAGCAGCTTATCTAAATAGGAAAGTATGTTAACATATTATAAAGTACTAAGCAGAAGGTAATAGCTTTCAGATAGTAAATTGAGAACAGGCCAAAATAAGGATAACTCTACTTTCAATCTACCCTTGACCTAACCCATTTTGAATTTTAGAGATCATCACTAACATGTTGAATTCCACTGAGAAATTCTTTTGTAACAAGCATAATTGTTACATTATGGGTATAATATGATTCCTAGCATGTGCTCATCAATATTTTCTGCACTGTTTTGGATTGTCTGGAGTTCTGAAAAAAGGTTCAAAGATAGACTAATGTTGATAGCATTGCCATAATATCATCTAGATCAGTGGTAGGATTCAATTTTTTTTACTACCGGTTCTGTGGGCATGGCTTGGTAGACATGGCAGAGGAAGGATACTGTAAAATCTCCAATCAGAGGTAGTATTTGCTGGTTCTCTGAACTGCTCAAAATTTCCACTACCGATTCTCCAGAACTGGTCAGAACCTTCTGAATACCACCTCTGATCAAGATATAATTAAAGCATATGTCACCTTAGGTTGATTTTGTTTTGCTGTGGATGCTCATTATTGGCACATCAATCTTATCCTGGTAAAAACACTCTTACTTGAATCTACTCTATCAGCACTGACATATAAAGGTGAACTGAAAAATACTTTAAGTTAAGATAGCTGTTTTTAACCATTGGGCTCATGAATGTCTTCATATCTGACTTATTACATACCTATGGAGATTCTCAGTCATCCAGGTCATGGTTGTCCCAAAGGTGCTTTTTCAAGAGGCAACTGGACTTTCTGGGTTTTTCTTTGAGGATGTTTTTTTTCTCATCCAAGATGCTTCTTCAACTTTGAAGAGAGAGATGAAAAAGCTTCTTGAATAAGAAGTGAAAAGTCTTCAAATAAAAACCAGAAAGTCCAGTTGCCTCTTGTAAAAGCACCTTTGGAATCTTTATTACATATATCTTTGAAGAGGATTGGAAGTTTTATGGCTTAATCTTTAATATAAATCTTTAATCTTAATCTTTAAATAAAAAAACTAAATCATAGTTAAAGTTAATTTGCAATAAACTATAGATATGACTACATGAATTGATTATTAATGATGGCTTCTCCTATGTTAATGGAGTACTGACAACCTTGAAATTTACCAAATATACCAGTATCTGAATGAAAACTATGGTTAATCTAGAAAGCTATTGTTCTTTTCTGTGATTTGTGTATGCTTAGGAGCTCTCACAATACAACAATCTTTTTATGAGAGTTCTGGGCTACCACATATGTTACTGTATATTTGTCACATATGCACAGTTCCAGTAATTTGAGATGATGAAGGATTTTTACTGCAAGTCTAAATATATATCTCACCTTCTGGATTCTTTTTCATGTACTGTATGTAACTATCAAAATTCATTGGGCTTTCCCTCTGAGTTCTGGAACATCCACGGAATTTGTTAGTTGAATCATTTATCCATTTTCCATAATGCATTAAATCTACCAAGTCATCTTCAAACCAGTTGTTGAAGCATTTTCAGAATCACTTAGGAATGACCATCTGCAGCACAAAACTCACCGCATCAAAAAAAAATTACATTTCTATAATATTTGGGAAACATGAATCACATGGTTGGAATGGCAACAAATAATTACATCACATTGCTTCCCACATGGTATTTTTCTCTCAAAATATTTATGAGCAGCTTACAATTCAAACCACATGGAAGCTGATTAATTTATTTAGTTTTAGTGACAAACCACCACTTAACAACGTAGGATTCTGAAGGGTCACTTTATTCCTGATAGCCAGATGTAGAGGAAAACAAAAGATTTTAGGATCTTTTTCTTAAAACACAGAAAGATAGACAAGCTCAGCAGACTGGTTTTTGGAGTACCAGACATCCTTTGGAGAATGAACACAAAAGCAACCAGTATAAACTGAGCAAGGTCAATAACCACAGAATGTTGTCTGTGGGAGCAATATGGAATGTGTAGACATGACCTGGCTGGCTGATAGAATTACCAGGAGTGATCAAACCACAACATGGTTAAAATGCTAAAATAATTGAATTAAATTTTTTTTAGCAAAATCTTATCCTCCTTTTTCAGCCACCAGTGCTACATGGAGGACTGAGGAGCCAAAAGAATGTGGAACAAATTAAGTTGGCTATTGAAGCTCCCAGAAGCTCCAGAAAGGCATTTCTAATGATCTAGGTGGTAGTTTGAGGGAAAATTTACTTCACAGAACTTCCGATAGTTGTTTTATTTTAACTACTAATGAATCTATTTTTTAAAATCTGAGTTAAATACACAATCCATTCAATCCTTGATCCCAGTATGGCCTGTATAGGATCACCCGTCAGCCACCACCAGCCTTCAAAATCTTGCTTTCACCTCTATTTTTCCAATTGCTGCTTTCCCACCTTTATTCGAGCTGTTAAACACATATGGGAACATTTTCCTGTTCAGAAAGGCTTTAATGTATTCTTATAAACATACAATATTGCTTTTGGCACTTCACCAGATATGTCTAACTATATTTACATTCACAGTATTAGTACTATCAGTCAAATGGTAATATGCTGATGGGATAAATTTTACAAAAGAATTAATGGATACTTCATCATGTTATGTTTTAAAACTTGTGGAAAATACATCCAATATTTATTCACTTGGAAACAGATAACAGCATGAAATTAGAGGCAGAAGTGACCCCCACAATTATCTAATAATAAGGGTTAGGATCTCCTGAAAATGCCCAGGAAAAAAAATCAGTATGTCTCTGAAAAATATTTGACAATTAAACTCTATGAATAAATAGTTCCATAGTTCCTCTTTTGGAGGAATCATAAAGCCAATTTGTCCCTTTGCCCCTTATCTAAGAATGTATGACAATATTGGTTATTAAGATAAGCAGGGTATTTTTAATACTAAACTGTTGAAAAGGTTTTCTCCCCTGTTAAAAAAATGTTCTGAAAAACATCCAGATCCTTTTTATTTCTTCCATTCACTTGTGTTTTATTCTCAGAGACTGCCTGGACAAGTTCCTGCAGTTTTCTTGGTAAAGTTTTTCAGGAGTGATTTTCCATTGCCTCCTTCTTAGAGCTGAGAGAGAGTGATTGGCCCAATCCAGCTGGTTTTTTGCCTAGAAATCACAGCCTGCCAGATCTTAGTCTGATCGCTTAATCACTACACCAAATTGGCTCTCAGCCCCAAATTAGTACCGCATAAACAAATAAGCTATATAGTTTTGAAAAGGCATTTCTGCAGCTTTAGGGAAATGGATGTAGGAAATTAGAACCCAGCCCTCTCCTAGAAAAATGAAATATTCTAGGAAATATTAAAAAGGCAAAATAATCATTATTATTTATATTGACTGTTTCCTAGTATGATTTGATTACTTATTGCACCCTGTGACTATTATTAAGTGTTGTACCTTATGACTCTTGACAAATGTATCTTTTCTTTTATGTACACTGAGAGCATTTGCAGCAAGAAAAATTCCTTGTGTGTCCAATCACACTTGGCCAATAAAGAATTATGTTCTGTTCTGTTCTGTTCTGTTCTGTTCTATCCTGTCCTGTCCTGTCCTGTCCTGTCCTGTCCTGTCCTGTCCTGTTCTGTTCTATTCTATTCCCTTCCTGGATGAGAAAAGGAGAAACATGCTCTTGGAAAGTGGCCCCCACCTTTGTTAATAGCACCAGAAAGACAAAATCTACAACACAAAAGATTTTCAGCTCCAGGGTGATGGGATTAAGACATGGCCTTAAGACATGATAGGATTAGCCCTCTACCAATATCACTACATGGCACCTGGGAAGATTACATTGCCCAGCAAGATTCAATCAGTTTGAGGATCAAGATGATAACCTACAAGTTACCCCTGCATTGCTCCATGAGAGTCTGACAATCAATCAGGATACATTTCTTGCCACAGAAATGGGAAGTTAATTTAAAGCCCAACAGAGGTTATAAATCTCACTCCCTGTCTCATCTATGTGTTTTTTTGCCCAGAACTTCAAACCATGTGGTCCTGCTGTCCACCATTAAACCATCTTTCCAAATAGCCTCCATGTTTCTAGTGTCTTTCTCCCCACTTGGAACTGAACTCAAATGGACATTTCTTCCAGCATGAATAAAGGCTGAATTAAACCAAATTACTTTGAAATTTGTTATGCAACGGAAGTGAAGTAAAGCAAGGATCTTTGAATTTCTCAGAATTAAATCCAGAGTCTTCTAAACCATATTTATAAGCGCACACTTATTAAATACCCCAGAGATGACCACAGCCAGATACTCTGAAGAAAAAACAATGATATGCTTGTGGTATAGTCACAACACAACACCTTTCATTCCTGTGTCTGAAATGTGGATCATGGGGCTTATGTTATGATGTAATCATTCATGTTTTGTCACTTGACCTCCTCTGGAAGTCAGGAAAGTACTCCTTTCCCAGTATGTTCAACCTATTTTTCTGTATCTCATGACTTATTCAAGGAGCTTTCATTTCAGTACAACAAAATGGCCAGAAATATACTCTTATACTTTCACTTCTTTCAATATATATATTCATTTTTCATAACTGACCATATACTACTTGTGATTTTTCTATCACAATTTATGTTTCTTAAAATTTCTCTGTTTCTCCATCTTTGGTAAGAATTTCTTCAATAATGTTTAATTAACCTAACCATCAATAATTATGTTTCTGGATTTTTGTGATTTCCACTGAGTAAAAAACAAAAAGCCACAATACAAATTACAATAATGTCTAGATATTTACATATTTGATCAAATGACCTTTGGTACAACAGATGTATGAAAATTTATTATATTATTTTATTATATATAATTTATTATGTATAATTTGCAACTTTTTCCCTCTGAAAGCCACCTTTTAAATATATAAAGCCCATGTCACACTGGCCAATAGAAGCAAAAAGGACACAACGGACGAGCAAAATGTTCCATCCATTGTTATCTGCTCTCAAAAGGGGCAAAAATTTGCATAACCGGAGCGGATAACACGGACGCATGGAGGACGCAGGGCGGATGCAAAGCGGATGCGGAACGGAAGCCTAGCGGATGGGAGCAGATGGGAGTGGATGGCACATCCGCAGGGCTTCCGGGGGGCCTCAGCGAAGCGGACACGGAACGGAAAGAGCGGATGCAGAGTGGACGCCGAACGGATGAAGCGGATGCAGAGCAGAAGCCTAGCGGATGCACAGCGGAAACCTAACAGATGCCTGGCGTTCACTGCGCATGTGGGGAGGATGCATTGCATCAGCCCCGCGGATATAACGGAAGCAGCTCAGAAGCAGGACGCCATTCAGAGGAAAGACCTGCTGCCGGACACATCGACTGCCTTGCTTGCCCTGCCTGCATGTCTGCCTGCCAGCCTTGCTGCCAGCCTTGCTGCCAGCCTTGCTGCCAGCCTCCCTGCCAGTCTTGCTGCCAGCTGGTCTGCCAGCCTTGCTGCCAGCCAGTCTGCCTGCCTTCCTGCCAGCCTTGGTTCATGTCTTCCTGCCAGCCTTGGTGCCTGCCTGCCTGCAAGCCTTCCTGCCAGCCTTTCTGCCAGCCTTGGTTCCTGCCAGCCTCCCTGCCAGCCAGCAACCCCACAACCATGCGGAAGCACAGCAAGCCTCAGCCATCTGCTGCCAGCCCTGGCAAGAGGGACACGGCTACCATCTCCCTCCCTGGCCCTCACTCTGGTTCTGCTGGGGCTTCTGCAGCACGGGCTCGCTCTTCTGGGGCTGGGGCTTCTGCTGCTTCTGCTTCTGGAGGAGCTGATGACAAGCACTCCAGCACCAGCCACCTCCACAGAACCTGCACCCTTCACCCCTGGGACTGAGCAACCAAGAGGAGTGCCAGAGACTCTTTTTTGTCTTATAGCTTGTTGTTAATAAAGTTTATTTATGATTCACACACTTGCTTCTTTTCTTTTTTTTAATAAAGTCTTGCTGGAAACTGTTAGAAATGGTTTAAGCCTTTGCATGCTTGTGGGATGGGTAAGGATAGCTTTGGGATGGGTTAGGATACCTGTGGGATGGGTAATAGCTGTGGGATGGGTTAGGATAGTTGTGGGATAGTTAAACCTCCAGTGCAAGCATAGTGGGACTGTATGGTCCAGCCTCCCAGGTGCCACACCTACGGCCCTTTATTATCAATAATAATGTAATAATTATCCACACATGTCAACATAAACACAACTCTTTATTAAACGCCCTGTTCATTGTAGGCCAACCAAACATACATGGCCCAATCTCATCTGTGTGATGAGACAGGCCGAAGGAAGCATCCATTAAGCATCTACCATCCTGTCTTGCCACTCCACTGCTCCAGCTGGGGAGTTGCATCATTGTCTCAGGAGGTTGCGCTGCTTCTTCGCTTCATTTGAGGCTCTGTTGAGGCCTTGCACATCCTCAGTGTCGATCAGGTTTTGCCCTTGCTTCCATTCCCCGGGCTCCATGACCCCATTGGCTTGTTGGAGGTCCATGAGCCTGTTCTGCAAGACTGGGTAGTGGGTGCACATGAGATTGTGCAGGATGCAGTAAGCTTCCATGATCCTCCTCATGGTCTCTTGGCAATGCTGCATGGTGGTGAGAAGTACCTGGAACCTGTTGGCCAGGATGCCAAAGGCATTCTCCACCACCCGCCTTGCCCTAGACAGCCTGTAGTTGAAGATCCTCTCTTCATGGGTGAGGAGTCTGGAGGTGTAGGGCTTCATGAGGTAGGTTGTGAGGGAGAAGTCGTCATCCCCCACAATGAAGTAGGGCACATCTTGTGTGTCGTTGGGCAGGGGTTCTGGATCTGGGAAGCCCACCATGAGGTTGCGTTCCAGCCCTTCCTTGAGGTGACTGGCGTTGTATACCTGGGCATCCGAAGATGAGCCGTTGCCTGAAGCATCGATGTACATGAACTTGTAGTCAGCATCGACCATGGCAAAGAGGATGATGCTGAAGAAGCCCTTGGAGTTGAAATAAGTGGACCCCGACTTGTCTGGAGCTTTGCAGGCCACGTGCTTGCCATCTATGGCTCCAACAGTGTGGGGGAAGTTCCACTTCTGATACCACTGCTCTGCAACTTTCTTCCATCCTTCATCAGTGGAGGGGCACTGGAGGAGCTCCTGCAGGTTTTCTTCGATGATGGCCTGCACCACTTCTCTGACCACAATGCTGATGGTGTTGGATGGCACCCTCCAGCCATTCTGCATGCTCCTGTAGGAGGTCCCTGAGGCCAGGTGGCGCAGAGTGAGTGCCACGTTGAGCCCAGGTTCCAGGCTGGGCCGGAAGCTGGTGTTTGCCTTGGTCAACCTGTGTGTCAGCCACTGCACAACTTCGTCAAACATGGCTTGAGGCATCCTCATGAAGTTCTGGAACGCCTGAGTGTCTTCGTTCCTGAGCTCCACCATCAGCTTGTTGTACAGTCCGTCCTCTGCTCTACTGTGGCGAACCATCTTCGGACCCAGACTCTTTTTGGGTGGTTCCTTTTCTTCTCACAGTAATGTTCAGAGAGCCTGCAGATGGCTTTGCACTGTTGCAGAACGATGGTGGCTGCCGAAAGGACTTTGTTGCAATCCACGGTGGACATGACTGGATGCTGTGGAAGAGGAAGAGGCAGATGAAGGCTGCAGAGGTCTGCACCGCTGGGCTGCAGTTCTGAAAGTGCGATGCAGGCGAGTCGCTCCCCCTTTTTATAGGCAGTATAGGTTTTCCACTAGGCATCCTGTAGGCATCCTCTAGACATCCTTAATATCCGAGATAGGTCCCCTCTGCGAACCTTTTTTCCATTTTAAATGCTTTGTTTCCATGCTGTATCCATTCTGCATCCGTTCTGCATCTGTTCCGCGTCCGTTCCGCTTCCTCCCTGTGTCCGGGCGGATGCGAGTTGCACAGATGCGCAGCGGATGCCAAGAGGATATAGCGGATGCGTAACAGATGTGTAACGGATGCATAGCGGATGCATAGCGGATGCAGAACGGACGAACTGGATACATTTTCCGCGCAAAAGTTTTAGGCAGCCCAAAACTTTTGGAGTGGATGAAACGTCCATAAACGGATGCTGGACGGATAAAGAGGAAGCCAAACGGAGGCAGTGAGTACAGAACGGATACATCGCGTTAACCAACAGATGGCAAGATTTTTTGTCCGTTTTACATCCTCTTTGCATCCGTTGGTTCAGTGTGACATGGGCTTAAATAATTTCTTTTAAAAAAATTGATATATTCCATGCATTTGTAAAACATTGCATCTCTCTGTCACCATAAAATGTGGACTGGTTTTTAGAGGTGACTATATCTGCAAATACGAATTAATTCCATTAAAAAAAAGATATGTATTAATTTCTTGGTACAGAAATATAAAACCTTGAATTCCCCCAAACAAGGTTCTGATTCATCTTGAATCAAACCAGGAGGCCTCTAAAGTGGTCTGAGTTGAATCCGTCTACCTTCTTATAAAGCACTGAAGCTGGGCCTCAACCAAGCCTTGTGGTTATTCTGTGTCACTAATGAGAACAGCCTTAGCAAAACAACAACCATTTCTTTTCAAAGCTCAAAAACAGTTGCAGATTCTGAAACCGAAAACAAACCAAAAAACTCACTAGCAATTATACCTCAGTTTACATTTAATCAAGCAGAAATATCAATTATGTGCAAGAAAAGATGTTTTTCCTTTATGCAGTAGTTTCTTGGCACTTTCCTTTTCATTCTTTATCAATGCATCTCCATGCATTTCTTCAGCTTCCATTTAAATTTAACTACTTCTTGGAGAAAAAAATATAGAGGAAATTATAGTTTGTGGTTTCTCACTGCCCTCTACTGTGGCAGGAAAATGCTATGTGCCTCTGAAATCTCAAGACAAGAAAGTCTTGAGAAAGGGCCCTCTATAAATGTCCACCGGGCTATGATCCAGAGATGGTATACAGCAGGTTCTGACCAGTTCTGGAGAATTGGTAGTGGAAATTTTGAGTAGAGAGCCGGCAAATACAACCACTGACTGACTCCACCCCCATCTATTCTCTGCCTTCCCAGCTGATTGGCTGTGTCTTCTTCTGTTGTACTGCACAGGAGAACAGAGCTGGAAAGCAGGTTAGTAGGGTGGGGAGGGAATGAGATTTTGCAGTAACCTTCCCCTGCCATGCTCAAGCCACACCAACCAAGCCATACCATGCCACCAAGCCATGCCCACAGAAGCAGTAATAACAAATTTTGGATCCCACCACTGCTACTATCACATGAAAGCTTTCATCAGAAAATTGATTTCATGGTCTTTTTTATATCACTCTGCTATGCTATCATCTGTTGGTCTGCCAATGAAGCCAAGTGTGACACTCACAATTTGGCCTTATCATCTGCATATTCCAAACAGGGCCAGGATGATGGTGGTATTACCATACACAGAGCTTTCCTGTGATCCATGAACCAGTAAGGGGATATGATTTATGATATAAGCATACATGCTCCAAGCTGAATCATTCATCTCTTGTTCAGTACATATCTAACAACATCCTATTCTGTCAAAAAATAGTTGGTTTAAACAAAATGATATTCAATCACAGAATATTGTATTCTCTCAATTGTATTCTCAGAGTATTCTCTCACTTGAAAATGTTGCTACCCAGTAAGGAAGGTTTTAGAAAATATCCATAACAGAAGATATAAATGAAACACACACTTTCATTTTCTAGATAAATTGATTTGTTCTCTCTCTCTCTTTATTTCCACATGAAAGGTGAGAATTTAATTTTTCTAAATTTCTTAAAAATAGGGAAATCCCAGAAAAAAAATAACCATGAAGGAATGAAAATTAACAATAACATTTGTAGGAATCGCAACCACAAATGAAGATTGTAGTATTTTATAAAACTGAGAGTAATGTGATATTTTGTCTTTAACAAAGCATGAATGTACAGTACGTAAGTATTTAAAGTAAACAAAAATATTATTTGACATAATGAAAGCATAGTTATAATGAAGACAGAAAAGTCAGTTATTAATATAACCAAGCATGCAAATTTAGATCCAGCCATTTGGTGATATTTGCACAATATTATATTGGGGAAAAAACTATAAAATATACTGGAAATATTTTGACTTAGGTTGAAAGTTTTTGTAATTGTAATCTTAGTCACTTTGACAGTCTTCAAGAAATGGTGAACTAGAGCCAATAATCTTTACCATTTGTGCAGAAAATCTTCTTCACCAAACACTCATTTCAATAGATTTTGAATCAGCTATAGAGCCAACATTTTCTTCTAACTAGCCTCCCTGGGCTCTCGTTCTTCCATTCAATGAGCTATCATGTGTACACTGACCATAAGAGAATTCCAGTTTCTTTTCACTTGCCATCATTCATGTTTAGTTCAGTCTATTTTCACTGCAGTTTTATTCCTTAGAAAAACAAAGGTTACACAAAATGTCATATGCACTTTTTTCTTCTAATGTACCAGTTTTTCAGATAATTCTTCTATCACTCATAATCTTTCCATCACAATGAAACAATCTTTTCATCACAATGCACTTCTGCTTATATCAGGGGTAGGTTTCTACCGGTTCTGTCCACTTCTGTAGAACCGGTAGCTCTGAAGAGCAGCAGACATAGAACCGGTTCTATGTCTGCTGATGTTTTCACCCAACCAGGCTGTTACCTGATCTTTATTTCTGAAACCGAACGAGGCACAGCTGCAGTTAAAAAAGCAGGAAAAGAGGGCTGTTTCAAAGGCTGCTTCTCTGCATGCAGCTGCTGCTGATGATTTACAGGCACAGGACTCACAGCCTGCAGGGAAGCTCGTAAATTCCCAACTGGTAGTCAACCCTGTCTTATCCCTGGCTCATATATTTTCTTAATAGATTGTAGCATATTGTTTACACAGCACTTTTTACTCTTTGCAATAGTGTTTCAGTTCGGGTAGCACTCAGATGATGCAACTTGGGATCAAAGGATCTAATTCTATGCCATGTACAGAGTGCTGACATAGTGCTATGGCTAAAAAAAATTACATGAAGGTGTACTTATAAGCCATTACAGAACTGACTGTGATGTAAGCTAGATCAGAGATTGGTTTTATAATCCAAGTGCTCCTGGCCTTTGAACAATCTTAAAGAAATCTGTGTAGTTACATAGAAATGCAAAGATCCAACTGCTATCACTGCACAAACTTAACTACAATTAATTTCTAGGCATTGTGCTCTTTCCTGCTTTTAGAAAGGCCACTAAATATCCTTTTCCTTTACTTAGAAATAAATTGTCAAGAATAGATGTAGATTTTATCTTATTGACAGTATAATTTACATATTATTGCTTTTGGTTTTTAAGATGTCGTTATTGGAGTTTTTGGTGTTGTATTCATCTCATATGATCAAATTGGCCTCTCTGCAAATCTCTTTTTTTAATGGGTTTGGTTAATTAGGCAAAGGCTCTGAGATATAAGCTCACAGGACTTGATTAGTAAAGGTAACTCAGCTGTTCCCCAGTTCATTTAGGCATCTATTATCACAAGTATGGCCTCATATTTAACCAATTTAATCCATGGTACTTACCAGATCCTTTTGTAAAGATACAATTAAATGTCTTGCCATCATAGGTTAGAAATATTCCAGGATATACCTTTACAAAGAGTTTGCCCTTATTATAATAGAAGTAGGACTGGTGCACATTAGTGTGGTTTGTGAATTTTGTACTGATCTAATAGACAAATGTATGTCTCTGATGGATTGTTCACCTGGATAGTCAGTGAACAGGACTTTTGGCAACATAGAACTTTTCCAGAAAGAAGCCTGGATTACGAGGCTGCACAGTCCCAAGCTGAATTGGGAAGGAACAGTTCAAGGTAGCTGCACTCTAAAATCTCTCAACATATATCTATTTGGTTGGAAGGTTATAGCTTAAGTCTGGCAAGATTCTGTCATTAGGTGTAAGCAAGAAAGGATTGAACTTGATTCGACTTTGCTGCATCATCTCTGGTCTTAGGCCTGATAATATCCCCTTTATTGATTTTTCAGCCAGGCTTTTAAAATCATGTATATGTACATTCTTTTATCTGATTCTAAGACTAATGTGACTTTGACAGTAGCCAAATTTTTGGCTGCCATGATTAGATGTAGGAAGAAACTATTTGCTGAATGACTTGTTTTCTTTGAAAGGTCAAATATATATGCTGTTTTCTTTCTTTGTTGTTATTCTTGGTCCCTTGACTATAATAAATTTCCATTCATTCATTCAGCTTGTATTCACATTGTGAACTACAGTAGCAAGTAACAGAAAAGGGAGATAACATTTTGAAAAAAATAATCTGTGGACTAAATATAAATAAATTTCCTGGTGCTAAAGGAAATGTCAACCCTTATCTCTGTTTTACTAAGAATGTTCAATATTCTTCCTTTCCTATAAAAACATCAATTCATAAAATACTAATAATTATTTTAAAATGGTTGTAGTATTTTTTTACAGGAAAGTATTTGATGGCTGTAAACATAATAATTTTTGTCCAGCATGTGCACATACATACGTAGTCACACACGCACAGCCCCCCCCATGTTGTTCTACTCTTTTTCTGAGGACTATAAATTCCTCCAAAAGATGAGAGATATACCATAATTTGCCAAAAGTAGATTTCATAATAAATAATGAAAAATAATAAGGTACTGTAAGGTTCTTAAAAGCTCTTTGCAGATGCAGATCATGTTCTGTTGTGTCATGCTGATTTCCTCAGGGAGTGATTTCCCCATGGCTGTTAGGCAAAGGCCTACTTTGTGAATGATCACACAGGGAAAAGAAAAGCAGCAACAGAGTCACAGTTGCCATAGAGATGGTAAGCTTTTCCACCACTGCATCTTCTATTTTTGCAGAAGATAGGACTACCTTTACAAAACACCTATAAGGGAAAACAGACAGAAGCAATTGAGTTGTAGAGTCTAATTCTAGGCAATTTTTCTTTGAAATCAGCTGTGGTCAGTCCTGGATGGGATTTCAGTTTATTTCTTGTTAAGCAACCTTATAACTAGGCTATTTCTATTCATGGAAAATTCACCAAGTTTGATCTAATTTTCCACATATTTTCCCCCTCTCTAGCTTGCTTTCCTTTACTTTTGTTTCAGGCTACAGAATTTGATAGGATTAATTCAAAAGTCACTGGACATAACATAAAATGTTTAGCCTATATATCAAAGGTACACAACCTGACGCAGTGGTGGGATTCAAATTCTGTGGGCATGGCTTGGTGGGCGTGGCAGGAGAAGGATACAGTAAAATGTACAGTCAGAGGTGGTATTTGCAGGTTCTCTGAACTACTCAAAATTTCCATTACCGGTTCTCCAGAACCGATCAGAACCTGCTGAATACGACGTCTGAACCTGAGACTCCAAGGTTGCACACAGTTCTTTAATTACTGCAACTATAATTTGTAAAGTTTCAGAAGATTACCACATTCCAATATTAATAGCTTATAGTAAAGTGAAATAACATCAAATCAACCGATACTGGAGAGAAACCAATACAGTATCTTTCCTGCTCTTATCTATTTTTTTTACTTCTTTTACAGAAAGTGTATATTGACACATCTCTCAAAGGCCCAATATAATCCCAGCTATATTGCACTCTTCACATTTTCTATGCTTACTCAGAAAGCAGGTCTACAAAATTAGTACCTCCACATATTGATGCAGAAATCTGCAGCTATTCTTTGCTTTCTTAGCTTGTTTATTTATCAGATATTGTGTTCTGTTCAAAGCTACTTGGAAATTAGCACCAGGAATTCCCTAGGAGGAATATAAATGTATGTACAATATGTGTGTGTGTGTCTGTCTGTGTGTACTGTGCGTACCCTCCATTCCATGAAATATATTTCCAAACAAGTATGCCTTGGACTGCAGCATACTGAGTCACAATGAGTTTCACTTTTGTAACACACAACAAACAATAATGTACAATTTATTTCTGCCCCTTCTCCTTCTCCATTTGTGTTTTCAGAAAGAAAAGACTATGGGAGAAAAAGCCCTATATTTCATATATGTATTATTATTATTTTCAAAAAAGAGAAGAAAAATTCCAAGGACGAGAACATTAACCACAGTGAAAGCCATTAACAATGAGTTTCACTAACTTATTCACTCAGTTCCCCCCCCCCCAGCATAATTATGCATGTGTTCTCATTAAAGCAATGCATGCCTTTTGGCTTTTGTTGTGTCATCTTATCTTATTGCCTTAATAGAGTCACTTCTTTTCCACACTTAGGGGCTCTCTTTCTCTGTCTGCTTTTACTCATAACAGCACCAAGTTTGCTGCCGAAGTTGTGCTATGCCCGCTGTCTAAATGCCAAAATTGTTTTCTTTCTTGGTTTTTTTTTTTTTTTGGGGGGGGGGTGTCTTCTGCATGCTCTCAAATCTTTTTGGATGAATCATAGACCAAGGCTCCTACTTTAACCAACTATTGTTGGGGTTATTTTTTTCATCTATGTCATTTAAGCTGCTCAGAAAAAAAAATCTGGTTCAGAATGAAATTACTAATAAAGAATGAAATTACTAATAAATAATTATTTTAATGTGCCTTAGTTTACTAGGGTTTTTTTTGCAATGGTTTACCTTCAGAACCTGTGGGTACTTCATCATGGGAGGCTTTTAAAAAGAAACTGGAGAGCCATTTGTCTGAAAGGATATAGGGTCTCCAGCTTGAGCAAGCAATTGGATTAGAAGACCTCCAAGGTCCAAGTCTGTTATTCTGTTAGCCTTAGCACCAGTTCCAGATCAATATTCCAATTTGGCGCCTAGTAAATCTGGTCACAGTTTCTTCCCTGCCTTCATAACAGAGGTAGTTATTGAGGAACAAATCCGGAAGTTAACTAATCACGATGCAAAAATATTTAGAGATTAATAAATGTTTAAACAGTATCTTGAGTAAAGGATATCTTTCAAATCTCAAGGCAACAGCACAAATATTTACACCAATTCTTTTACGCAGAGTCCTAGCTTCAGTTGTGATGTGCCATCCCTTGTGATATAGACATATTGAAACTTATTCCATAAATCCTTTAATTGCTTAGTACTTATATTTGTCCTGTAGACAGTTACTGCAGAAGTGCCAGGACTTGTTTTGGGGAAAGCAGATAAGTGATTAGTCTAGCACCTGGCTGAGAAGAATTTTTCTCATTCTTCAGCTACTCTTTGTGCATTACTTCTTGGCAGCACATTGGTGGTTCAATGTAAGGGTGAAGAAAACAAAAGCAGGACAGAAAAACAAAGTCCACTGCCCTGCAACTGAGAAATGTTATAAATAAAATAAAAACAGAAGCAGCATTTTCTCTGTAGCACAACCTTAGAAGAAAAATGAGATTCCCACCCAGTTTCCTAAAAAACATGTAATAGGTACCTACAAAGGAAGCTGAAGAAATTGTACATAAAAAAGGCTGCTAGATGAATTAAAAGCATT
The DNA here is from genome assembly GCA_015471245.1 of Laticauda colubrina. Classification (NCBI taxonomy): domain Eukaryota; kingdom Metazoa; phylum Chordata; class Lepidosauria; order Squamata; family Elapidae; genus Laticauda; species Laticauda colubrina. The sequence goes on from BLBF01000040.1 coordinate 28,663,017, forward strand.
AAACACCACCGAAAGAAATTAAAGAGTGTAGAATAGTACTTATTGAGGTATTAAGCCAATGGCAGATAACATCTTTGGGTTTTATAGTCAGTCTTGAAGTGAGAAACACAACATTCTCTAAAAGTTTATAAATGCTAAGAATTTCACATTCTTGACATATTTGCATGGTAGCATGTCTCTGAGAAGATGAATTCATTTACTCAAGTATGAGGAGTCTGAACATTTATTTTTGGAAACACTGCTATTAATCATTTCAGCTACTCTCAGTAGGCATGTGTTAAATCTGCTAGCAATGTTCTGTTTTTACTGTCCCTGATCCCTGCCCTGTGAGATTCCATGGAAGACACAAGTACAATTCACTGTAATACAATGGCTATATGTCACTTGATTTATCATCATATTCCTTCAGTTTTATGCAACTGTTTTCAACCAGGAGCCATAGAAGTGCTACTGCTGCAACTGCTCATTTATTTCCATTTCATCATTATTTGGGGCGATCAAGGTGGTATCTGTAAAATCCCCTCTCATTTTATTCACAGCAACAATCTTCAGGGCTGAGAGAGAGTGTGTTCTGACCAAGGTTTACTGAAACACTAACAAACACACATTAGTCCCCTTTTTCTTTATTTCAATGGCTTTGAATTTTAATCATTCACAGCCCGAAATGAGTATCAAACAGTTTGTAAATAGTCCCATGGAAGTCTGCCAAAGTCCTTCAGGATAAGTCTGATAAGCACACACCTTTATCTTCCTTGAAATGCTGACAGTGACTAAATTTCCAATTAGTTATACAAGGCCAATCGGAGTACAAATTCTACATAGAGCTTCAGGTTTCAAACTGACCAGTACGAACTAAGTTGCTTCCTCCAAAGGTTCATGTCCCTTTGGTCCTCCTTTATGTCTTATGGGAAGGCCAATCACCTCCAAGCCTTACTCCCAAGTTGACTCTTTGGTCTCAACTGTTCTTGCCTTCTGGCAGTTCTGCGCAATGAGAACAAGTTCCTCTTCTGGAGGCTCTGGAGTCAGCACATAACTCCTAGATAGTCCTGGTCCCATCTCTGTATCATTCGCAGGACCCTCATCCGAGTCCTCCCCAGATTCCTGGCCCATGTTCCTCCCCATTGTCCAATTCTGCTGCAGTCTCTGCAGGCTGCTGGCAGACCACAACAGAGAGATTGATTGACCCCAAATCATCATGGTTTATGAGTGAGCTCCATGTGTTAATGAAGAGTCAACCTCAAAACTCCTTTGATCAGGTCCAAGGTATTAACTGTTGCATTAATGTTTAAATTAACAAACTGTCTATGGAAATTCTCAACCCTATGGATCATGGTTGTCCCAGAGGTGCTTTTTCAAAAGGCAACTGAACAGTCTTTGCTTTTCCTTGGAGTTGTTTTGCTTCTCATTCAAGAAGCTTCTTCAGTTTTGACTGAACGGAAGGACTATGAGGAATATACATTCTTCCCTTCTCCACCATTCAGGCAGAACTGAAAAAGTTTATTGGATGAGAAGTGAAATATATTCAAGGAAAAACAAAGTGTCCAGTTGCCTTTTGAAAAATCCCCTTTGGGACTATCATAAGTGTTCTTTTTGTTGTCTTGTCTATTGAGAACCTTCATCCCAAAAATATCTACAAAGTTCTATTTTAGGCAAGATTCAAGTTATTTTATACATACTATGCACAGCTACAGGTACACTGTCTCATGGACTGTGTTATTTGGAAAATACATGTTGTTGACTGTAAACAACACTTTTTTTGAATTTCAATAAAGTTTAAATCAGCATCTCCATTCCTGAAATCTCTTTAGCTTAGATATTCTTCATAATGACATTGTTTTTAAAACAATTAAAGTCAGAAAAATCATTCTTAAAATTAGCATATATTATATATTCTAAAAGTGTAACGTATGCAAGAGTTATATGTGTTAATAGGTCATGGTTTTGTTATGTTCATTATGAAATATTAATTTTAATTATGAGAGCCCTTCTGACAGTAAGGCTTGCTAAGGGCTGAAAGCAATATGTATGAATTGTTTTGGTCTTCAAACAACTGTTCATACATGCAGTGTAGAGGGTCAACATTTCATACAGAGGAGTAACCAGCATCTACCCTTTTAAGAACAATCTTGTTTTTATTCTTGGAGGGCAGCCAAATGAGAAGTTATACAGATTGTCTATAACTCAATGGGACAAGAGAGGGAAGAAAGGAAGGAAGGAAGACATTGCACATCTTTTTAATGCAGAATTAATGCAAGCTATGCATGGTACACCTTACTTTCTAATAAGTCAATCTAGAATTGGCTGAGTTTTATGAAGGGATTTATCCTTTTATGAAGCAGCTTTCTAAAGTAGGAACTATCTGGCAGTGTGTTATAGTTTACAATTCCCAGATGAAAATAGGGCATTGTGGTTTAAAGTAAATATTTAGAATTGCTCAAGCTTACTATTATGGGCTTGAAGTAAAGTTCAGTAATGTTATGACTGGAACTACACCCATATTTCCGAAGATTTTGAACTACTCTCTTGAAATAGTTCCCAAAATTCACAGGACATTAGAATGTATTTTACTTTTAAAATGTTCATTCTTCCCAAATATACCCAAATTAAAACATATTTTACCATTATTTTGCTCATTAAAATATGTTGAATATAACCCTTGTCTCATCTGGTCCTATATTTGGAAAACTGTAAATATCCTTTCTTCATGTGGTAAGAAATGTTGGTACTCATTTTTGCTATGTATGGGTTAATTCACTAGGTTATTCTGAATATCTGTATGAGGTGGAATATCAAAATCCAAATAATATGTTTTTAGCAATTAGGAAAGCTATAAAGCCACTATTGTCTGACTTTTTTGGTCTGTTGATTCATTCTTTTCAGGTTCACAAAAGGCATTTCATTTTGTTTTTCTACTTTTCCTCCAGAACCCAAAGGACTCTTTATTATGAACAAACTTTATGTCATCAGGATTCACATCACTTAAACTTCATTCTACATGGCTGATTTTCCTATAAAGATATCATCTGTCTCTAAAAGAATAACTTGGATGGATGTCAGGTAGCCAAAGCATTTTGAAAGTATCTCTTCAGTAACAACTTGTTTTTCCCTCCAGGCTAACTTCTTCTCTTCAGGCTGGTGGAGAATTTCATCTTTGATGCTAAAGAAAGATCCAATTGTTAGCCCATTTGATTATGTATCAAATCCAGTCCAATTTAATATTTAATAGGAGAATCTTGTTCTTCTCAGGCAACAAGTACCATGGATCAGCTCTACCTCACCATGTAACAGTAGGGGATCTTGAATATGAAAATATCAGTAGTATTTTTCTATCCTGCAATGAATGGAAGATCATTAGAAGTTAACCCAGTTTAAAATAATTCTGACTTTGTAATAGCAGGTGGTTGACATCACTTCCTATGAGTTGGAAGATACTTGTACCTGAAAGGAAAGTACTAGGACTGGAAAAATGATGCAACTTTCCACAGCAGTAGAATAATCAGTGCAGTCTGCATGAACCTAACATTTATTAAAATAGAACATCTGCCTTCAATCTGTTATTTTTCTCTACTAATGCTAATATTGCCATTTTGTCAACTCCTATTTTATTCATATCCAACTATTTTGACAGTACGCATAAGATAAAGTTTTGCTTTGTGGCAGATTCATTTTGTACGAATAGAGGTGGGATTTTTAGGTGTTTGTAAATGTTTATTCAATTTTATTTTAAGAAAATGTTTTAAGATATGCTAGACATCTCCTCTGGCTTATATATATTTTTTCATAAAATCCTGATTATAAAAATAGATTATAGATTTATAATATATATAATCTATATTATAGAATGGAACTCATCACTGTATGAATTATCGATTTTTATTGCATAATTTGTTTTCTCATTTGTTTTCTTGCTATGTCCTCTCTCACCTCCCTCAAATGGAATAGACAGGAAAGATAAATATTCAGAGGAAAAACAATATTCAAATCATAATGCCATATACATTTTAATTTCTCCTTTAATTTGTTCTAATAACAGAAAAAATATTAGCTGATAGTACTCAGTTCTTGATCCTGGGATGAGTATTTTAAGTAATCTAGTCCATACAGAGAAAATTATCTTTGAATGCAGAATTCTTTGAATACAGAATTTTAATCATTTTTATAGCTGGAAAAAAAGTTTATTATGGTTGCAATGGCCAAGCATACAATGGGAAGGCAAATGACTGTGCACAGTATTAGTTAATTGCCTGTAGTGTCTAATAATACAGCTTCTGGGGATTGGGAACCAATACACTTTTCTTTACGCATTTGTGACTTGACCTCAAATTTCTAAATTACCTTCTCTTCATTGCAGTTGCCATTTTCCATTTCTCCCAAACATAATTGCCTACTGTATTGGCCTTTCAGAAAATGGTTAATTCTCTTTCGCTCTGCAAACTTCAATGGAAACACTGCATGACCTTGGGAAATCTTGTTGCCTGAGTGTGAGTACAGGATGTCATTCTCAAGGCCCGGGGCCTGGATCTAGCCCATAGGGTGCTTAGATCTGGCCGATGGGGCTGCCCTAGAAACAGCAAAGGATTGGGTCAGGCTGCCTGTGCCAGTGAAAATTGAGTTTGGGGCAGCTACACGTGGCTTTGCAAGCTCCATTTCCACTGGCAGAGGGTTGTGGGAAGCTGAAAATGGAGCTCAGGAGCTCATTTTCTCTGGCAGAGCAGTTGGGCCACCCCAGGTGCCCCCCAGCAAAAGCGACACCTACAACCCTGATGCAGTCCTCAATGAAATTGAGTTTGACACCTCTGGTTTAGTATGCATACAAACTGCCTTACATTATATGCCCCAGAGAGTCTTAAATAGGAAAAAAACAAATATTTGATTATCTTCTTGTAGTAGGCTTGCGTAGCTTTTTCAGCGTAGACCCTTCCCAATCCAATGACTTGCAATTCTCATAGTTTGTCTTATAAGGGTTGGCTTTCCGTATTACTTCAGGTGTGGACTGGATGACTTCTACTTCTTTATATGGAATGGTAATACAAATACATATAAGAATGCAAAGAATTCTAAATTTAAGAATAAACTAGAACTGTTTTTACTGGGACTTATGGATTATTAAATAGTGGCAAACAAAATCCAGAAGAAGACAAAGTGGATTTTTAAAATATCACAGACAAAATATCATGGAGGCAGTTTACTTTATCATATTATAATTTTCTCTACCGTGATTCGTATGGAAACATAATTGTAGTTTGTTCCTTTTCTAAAATTCTTGTTTGGTCATTATTTATCACAGGTACATTTTTGGCAAGATAAAGAAAACAAGACAGAAAAGAGAGTGACGGAGAATATTTCCTGTATCCAGTTTTTATAAAAGAACAAGTCAAGACAAAATAAATTAGAGTACATGGCATTAAAAATAGTTTTGGCCATTTTTTTAGGGTATCTGTTCCACTATCTCTAGTGTATAAGTGGCTTTGATTGGGGCATCCTGGCACTGTTTGCACTAATCCAAAGATACAGGTTAGTTGTCAGTATTAACTGAACAGCCATTGTTAAAGTAAAAAAAATAAGTAAATGAACAAGCTCAAAACAGAAGCATTTCCTTATGTTTTCAAGCTTACAGTAATACAATATTCCTCTGTTAATTTAATAAGAGCATATAGAACTGCAGCAAGAAAAATATATTCAAGAACTGTGAAAGTTCTAGTGTTCTTTCCAAGTTTCAGCTCTGGATATCCTAGTTATATGTCTGTCTCCTATTTATGTTGTTTTGCTCCAGCATTTGGAAAACAACCCTTGAAGGAAATGTGTTACCTCTTAAGCTGAAGAAGTTGGTAAGTTACTGAATGCAGTTCTTGTCCAACTGGTTTCAAAAGGGGCAACATTGCTACTGGATGGCATCTCTGTGGCCTAGTCTGATCTTGGGACAGTGAAGCCTTTTAAGTTCCTCATACTTTTTGCTCTGCTACGTTTCAAATGCATACTGTGCTTTAAATTGGGATCTGTTTAAGTAATAGATAGCCTAATGGTAAATAGATACTAATTGTCATAGATATCTGGATAGTTCCTGTTCTGTATGTAAAGTGGATGACTCCAAATCTACCATTCTGATTGGTTAAGGAAAAGACAAGTGGATTGGTTCACTAGGAACCAATCCAAAGAGATACCAAAAAGGCGGCAAATCTAAATAGCTGCCATTGGCTGCAAGCAGGCAAGCCAGCCTGTATAAAAGGGCTGGCCCCGGCTTCAGCCGGCGTTCCGTTACTAACTGTTAACAATAAAAGTATTTGTTGTTGGAACCCGGTCTACCTCGTGTGTTTTCCAAACAAAACAGTTCCAGATATCAAATGTTCATACAGACCTGTGCCTTAAATTATGTTCTCTTTTTGATAATGCACAGATGGTGTTAACTAAAAATAATTTTATTCATCTTCCAAGGAGACTGAACGTTTAAAGGTAAAAAAAGGGAAATAAAAAAGACTTTGTAGATCCTATGAGGACATTTTTGAAGAAAAAAACTTGCTTAGAAAATGCCCTACACATAACACATACAGAGGGTTTAGTGTTGTTAAACTTCTTTGGACAAACATGGAATGGGAATTGGATTATAGCAAATCACATTCCCAATTATAGCAAGAGAGGAATTTTTAAATACTCTTACTACAGTCCAAAGCATGTAAACCAAGTAAGGTCATTTCAGTTCAGTGGGATTCGCTCCCAAGCAATTGTGTTGGTCGGGTTTAAAACTGTCATTTCTTTTTCTAACGGAAAGTTAATTCAGTGGCAGCATGTTTGCTTTGTATGTAAAAGTCTGTGACTTAATCCTTGGGATTGCCAACCAAAAATATCAAGATTTAGGAGAGAGATTTTTAAAAAAAAAGAAAAAAAAAGAAAGTGGTTTAAAAGGAAGAGCCAGTTTGACCCAGTACCAGGCTAGAAACTTGTAGACTCTGAGTTCTAGTTCTGCTTTAGCCATGAAAGTCAGCTGGGTGACCTTGGGTCAGTCACTCTCTCACCCAACTCACCTCACATGATTGTTGTTGGGAAAAATAGGAAGAGGAATGAGTATTAGATATGTTAGCCAACTTAACGTATTTGTAAAAATAATAAAGATAGGATAAAAACAAACAAATAAACAAATACAAACATAAAATAAATCAAATGAAATAATTGAAACCCATGATTGAACTCTTATTATTATCATAGATAGGGCCACAATTTAAGGTGGTAAGTGTTGTGTATGGAACTTGGTAGGTTCCAAGTGCCTTGATCTAATTGGCTGAGAAGGCTGTTTTCGGATTGGCTATGAGGGAACCAATCCGATTGGCCCACCTGATGGTGGGAACACTCAAAGTACTGTCATTGGCCAAAAGCCGTGAGCAAGCCGCTATAAGAAGGGCTGCCGTGGCTTGGGCTGTTGTTCCGTTACCATTGCCTTACTTGTTAAAATAAAAGAGTTGTTGTTGGAACCCGGTCTCGCGCAACTTATTTCCGAACGGAACACTGGCGACGAGGGTGGGATTGTCGTAGAAGAGCGAGACCGAAGCATGCGGCAATCAGAACTGAGCAAAAGAGATGGCCGGTAACAATGCGCCACCCGCACCATTTAACGCTGATGAGGAGGATTGGGAGTTGTGTATCGATTGCTTACTAATGTACTTACTAATGTTTTTAGAAAACAACGAACTGCAGGAGATATCTGACCAAAGGAAGAGGACTGTCTTCCTCACACACTGCGGACCAGCCGTTTTTAAAATTGCAAAGGCGCTAGCCAAACCAAGAGACATTAAACAGATGACTTGGCCCGAGCTGAACAGAATGCTCCAAGCACATTATGCACCGGTGGTCTCCAACTTGATAAAAAGGCACAAGTTCTACAAAAGAGACCAAAAAGAAGACGAGACCGTCGGAGTTTTTGTAGCAGCCCTGAGACACATCGGAGGGTCCTGTGAGTTCCAGAACATGGACAAGGACATGAGGGACCGCGTGGTCCTTGGGTTGAAGGACGCTACATTTCAGAGAAAGCTGCAAATAGACCGAACATCATTGTGGCTGAGGACATCGCAGAAGCCACCACTGCCGAATCAGCAAAGAAATCTGCAGCCACTATGCACCAAATGAATTCAATTCTAGATCCGCCAAATCAAACCAGAGAGAAGAAGGCCTAAGGTAGTCCCTTAAAGGACTACCAGGGAAATCGAATCCCGGTAGTGGGCCTTGGACATTTCCTCATCAAATTTTAAAATCATGCCAAAATTTTGCCTCTGACCATCATTGACCATGATCGCCCTAGCCTGCTAGGAATCGAATGGTTCGCACCCCTGGGAATTGGGATGACCGGAATCAACAGCATCGTTGCGGCCAACTGGGAAGAGAGCCTGTTACAAGAGTTCCGGGATGTATTCGCAGGGACCCTAGGCAAGTACAAGGGGACCCCAATTTTGTTTAGCCTAGACCAGAAAATAGCCCCCATCCAGCTCAAAGCCAGACGCGTCCCTTTTGCATTAAAACCAAAAATTGACGAACAACTAAACAAACTAATAGCAAGATCCAATCGACCATGCCAGGTGGGAAACACCCATCGTGACCCCTGTCAAACCAGATGGGTCGGTGCGCATCTGTGGAAACAATAAGGCAACCCTAAATCATGCACTCCAACAAAGCACATACCCAGTGCTGGTAGTGCAACACTTATTGCACTCCCTAGGGGGAGGAAAATTTTTTGTGAAGTTTGATCTCGCACAAGCATACCAACAGCTACCCGTTGACCCCACTACCGCAGAGGCACAGACTATAGTGACACACAGAGGGGCGTTCAAGTGGAACCGACTCCAGTTTGATGTTAGCGTTGCCCCAGGCATTTTCCAAAGCCTCATGGAGCGCCTTTTAAATGGAATCAAGGGAGTCGTCCCTTATTTTGATGACGTTCTAGTGTCAGCAAAAAACGCTAACCAACTAGAGAGTAGATTAAAAGAAGTCTTAAGAAGATTCAGAGATGCAGGCCTTAAAGTAAAGCGAGAAAAATGTAACTTAGACACCAACCAGGTCGAATTTCTGGGCTCCCTCATAGATGAGCAAGGGATACACCCCACCGAAAAAAAGATAAAGGCAATCAAAGACGAACCTAGACCTAGGAACAAAACTGACTTACAAGCATTCCTAGGTCTCATAAATTTCTACAATGTATTCCTGCCCCATAAGGCAACCGTAGCAGAACCCTTACATCGGTTGTTAGACAAAAAAACTATATACAAGCAGTATTTCAAAGTATCAAAGATCTATTAACGTCTAACACCATTTTGATCCAGTGTAGCAATACCCTGCCTTTGACGGTCACCTGTGATGCATCACCTTTTAGAATCAGCGCCATCCTGAGCCACAAGCTACCAGACAGCAGAGAGGCACTGGTCGCCTTCTATTCAAAAACGCTTTCCAAATTGGAGAGAAATTACAGCCAACTCGACCGAGAAGCCCTTGCAATCATAGCCGGCGTCAAAAGATTCCACAAGTACCTTTATGGTAGGATTTTTTCAATCATCCCTGACCACAAATCCCTGCTAGGGATCCTAGCAGGAAACAAACCAACCCTGAACATTCTATCACCAAGAATGACGAGGTGGTCTGAATTCCTCGCTGCATACAAATACATGCTCATCCATCACCCAGGAAAAACCATCACCCATGCAGACGCCTTGAGCCATTCCCCGCTGCCCATCACAGAAGACCACCCAGCTCCCACCGTCTCCACTCTCCAAATTAAGTCCTGGCCGAATCTGCCACTAACCACAGCAGACGTCGCTAAAGCTAGCACGAAAGACCCGCTGACAGCTTGCATTCTGCATTGGGTAGGTAAGGGCTGGCCAGATGAAAACAAAAGCGAGACTTTTAAACCTTTTTGCAACTGACAGACTGAACTGTCTATTGAAAAAGGCTGCATATTGTGGGGGGACAGGGTGGTAATCCCAGAAAAATTACAGAAGAAGTGTTGTGCATGTTGCACGAGTGTAGTTAAGATGAAAGCAGAAGAAAGGAGTTATGTCTGGTGGCCAGGGCTGGACAAAGACAAATTGAACGTTGGGTGGCTACATGCCATGACTACCAAAAATCGAGGCCTACCCCACCACAGGCACCAGTCAGGGAATGGGAAACTCTCTGGGGCCCATGGTCGAGACTGCATATTGACTTTGCTGGGCCAACAAAAGGCAACACCTTTTTGATAGTCGTGGACGCCTACTTGAACTGGTTAGAAGTCATACTTATGGCTTCCACGACCACCGAGGCAGTGATGAAGCAGTTAGACAAACTTTTCTCCACGCATGGACTGCCTGATGTATTAGTGTTGGACAATGGGCCCCAGTTTACCACTTTGGCATTCGAGCAGTATTGAGCTGCACAGGGCATCGGACACGCCTTAACAGCGCCACTCATCCGGCTGCAAATGGCAGGGCTGAACACATGGTTCGATACTAACGAGGGTCTAGAAAGTATGGACAAGAGGGACATGCAAGAAAAGCTGAACCGATTATTAACCATGCAACATATTACCCCTAGCAGCACAACCAACAAGAGCCCAGCAGAACTCCTAATGGGTAGGAAATTGCATTCCTACCTCGATAGATTGCACCCCACTTATACCTGGGATAAACCCCCTGACTCCTCCAGCAAATACCACACATTCGAGATAGGCGACCTGGTTTATGCAAAAAAACTTACCGGGGACCCGTTATGGCTCCCAGCCACAATCATCCAAATCACAGGACCCCGGTCTTACCGACTAGTATTAGATGATGGAAGAGAATGGAAGCGGCACATCGACCAGCTTCATTCTCACACCCTAGAACCCCACACTGCACCAGCGCCAAAAATAATAAACAAACCAAAAACAGCAGAGGAGGGGGGGGAATACAACATAATAAAGGGAGAGAAGAACCTCCCATAACACGACAACAAACACTACACAAAGACTCCCAAACAAATCAAAAAGAGCACTCACGATAAGATGAACCCCAAAAGAGAAGTCCAGGAGCAGGAGAACAAAGCGAGGCCTTCCTGGAAGGAGACAGCCAGGCCAGCTCGACCAACCCAAACAAACCAGGAGGGAGCGGTGGAGCCATCTCAACTGGCCCAAGAAACTCAGGTGGGAGCGGCAAGGCTGACTCACTATTCCAGGAAGTTCCATGGAGAAGGCACAGAGAGAAAGCGATCCCGTCCAAACCGCTTGAAGACCACGCTGAGACTGAGCTGCGCAGGTCAACCAGGACTCGAAAAAGCCCCACCTACCTGTGTGACTATGTGATGCATGTTGGATGACATCAAGGGGGGAGGGGTGTTGTGTATGGAACTTGGTAGGCTCCAAGTGCCTTAATCTGATTGGCTGAGAAGGCCGTTCTCGGATTGGCTTTTAGGGAACCAATCCGGTTGGCCCGCCTGATGGCGGGAACACTCAAAGTACTGTCATTAGCCAAAAGCCGTGAGCAAGCCGCTATAAGAAGGGCTGCCGCGGCTTGGGCTGTTGTTCCGTTACCATTGCCTAACTTGTTAAAATAAAAGAGTTGTTGTTGGAATCCGGTTTCGCGCAACTTATTTCCGAACAGAACAGTAGGAACTATAACTTATTAAAATCTGGAACTACAAATTCTCTCCTCTTATGCGGATGGATATACGTGATATCCTTTTAGTGAATTCAAAAGTCAAGCAGCAGCACTTTTCCATGTATTGGAGAGGAGCTGTGAGTAAATATACCACTATTTTTGATGACACTGTTTGTGTTTAGCTACAGGAAAGATATAATTTAATTGTCAGATCTGCTGACATCTTGATAACTTGCTTTTAAAATATTGGGTAGGAGAAAATATAAGTCCAATCTTATTGACACCTAGAAAGATTTAAACATGATAGAATAAACCTTGTCAGATGACAGCATTATTTACTTTAATGGGTAAGCTCAGGAGGAAAGGGATGAGCAGTATTATTCAGATCAAAATTATCTGTCTATCCAATGATAAATTACTCAAGTCATTCTGAAATAAATGGAAGTATAATCAACTGAGTTTCTCTCCCCAAAACAGGCACTGTGATCACTGCATTTTAAGGAGTTGATGGAATATTATGCATACGTTTAAGGTCTGTCTGAATTAATTGAGAAATAAGAACTTTCAGTATAGATTAGCTCAATTTGATGCACATCATCTTTTTAAAAAGCCACGTACATAAACTGCTTTTTATTTTGCATTTTTAAGGTAAGCAGGCAAACAATCTAAAGGGAATATTTCTAAGAGGTTAACAGGTAAAATAGTATCATAAAATCATTTTACAACTCTGAGGTCCAACTGCATTAGTGAACTCTGGATCACTCTTATAAAGTAATATACATCAAAAGACATATTGTAGAATTGGAGAAGATTATACAAAAGGGCAAAGAACATAAGAAAGGAGCTAAATCAATATTCATTCTGTATTAAATATGGCACTATTACAGTTTGCTAAGACATGTCAAAATAGAAAGTCATGTCAACTTGCTAACATGCTCAGATAATGCTTAACCTGAACACACAAGACAACACCCATCTTTTGGAACATTGTAGTAGTTAAGGCCCTGTCACACTGCCCAACGGATGCAAAACGTTAGTAAAAAGGACACAACGGACGAGAAAAATGTTCCATCCGTTGTTATCCACTCTCAAAAGGGGCAAAAATGTGCATAACCAGAGCGGATAACACGGAAAGGAACGGATGCGGGGAGGACACAGAGCGGATGAAAAATGGATGCAGAACGGAAGCCTAGCGGATGGAAGCAGATGAGAGCGGATGGCACATCTGCAAGGCTTCCGAGGGACCTCAGCAAAGTGGACGCAGAACAGATGAAGCAGATGCAGAGCGGACGCGAAACGGATGAAGCGGATGTACAGCGGATGCACAGCGGATGAAGTGGATGCAGAGCAGAAGCCTCGCGGATGCACAGTGGAAGCCTAATGGATGCCTGGCGTTAATTGCGCATGCGGGGGGGGTGCATTGCGTAAGCCCCGCGGATATAAAGGGAAGCAGCTCGGAAGGAGGTCACCATTCGGAGGAAAGACCTGCTGCCGGATGCATTGACTGCCTTGCCTGCCCTGCCTGCATGCCTGCCTGCAAGCCTTGCTACAAGACTTCCTGCCAGCCTGTCTCCCAGCCTGCCTCCCAGCCTCCTGGCCAGCCTCCCTGCCAGCCTGGCTGTCTGCCTGCCTGCCAGCCTTGCTGCCAGCCTGCCTTCCAGCCTCCCTGCAAGCCAGTCTGCCTGCCAGCCTTGGTACCTGTCTGCCTGCCAGCCTTGGTGCCTGCCTGCCTGCCAGCCTTCCTGCCAGCCTTGGTGCCTACCTTCCTGCCAGCCTTCCTGCCAGCCTTGGTGGCTGGCTGCCTGCCAGCCACCTTGCCAGCCTCCCTGCCAGCCAGCAACCCCACAACCATGGTGAAGAAGAGAAAGCAGCCCCTCTCACTACCCTCTCTCTCTGGCAGCCTGCTGAGAGCCAGTCCTCTTCCGGCCGAGAGTCAGCTCCTGTCTCCAGGCAGGTTTCTGTGGAGCGTGCCACATCGGAGAACCCGCGGACAGGTGTTTTAACTGTGGTGGAGCGCGTGAAGGACTCCCTGGTGCAGTGGGAGAAAGGAGACGGCATGTCCACCAAAGCCCAACCAGCATCCACCCCCAGCTCCACCTCCACAGAAAGGCAGAGAGCCAGACCAGAGGGGCAGAGCCACACTGTCCTGCTGGAGATCAGGGACACCATCCGGAGCAGCATAGATCTCCTCTCTCAGCTGGTCCACACCGACTCCTCATCCTCCAACCGCAAGCCCTTGCTCACCTATGTCAAACAGACCCTCACGGACATCGTCGGTACTGGGGCTGACACCCCATGGCATGGAGGAAGGAGCTCTCAACATCATGGGTCTGAGCCAGCTGTCCGAGAGCTTTCTCAACACACCATCACCTGTTGTCCTCTTGGGGCCAGGTACCCCAATGGCGCTTCAGACAAGCACTCCAGCACCAGCCACCTCCACAGCACCTGGACCCTTCACCCCTGAGACTGGGCACACCTCCAAGTGACCAAGAGGAGTGCCAGAGACTGGCTGGCTGGCTACCTGTGGACTTTATTTGGACACTTGACTTGGGTCATTTTTCTTTTACAGCTTGTTTTTAAAAAAGTCTATCTTTGATTCACACACTTGCTTCATTTCTTTTTTTTAATAAAGTGTTGGTGGAAACTTTTAGAAATGGTTTAATCCTTTGCATGCTTGTGGGATGGGTTAAGATAGCAGTGGGGTGGGCAGGGATACCTGTGGAATGAGCAGGGATACCTTTGGGATGGGTAATAGCTATGGGATAGATAAACCTCCAGTGCAAGCATAGTGGGACTGTATGGTCCACCCTCCCAGGTGCCACACCTATGGCCCTTTATAATCAATAATAATGTAATAATCATCCACACATGTCAACATAAACACAACTCTTTATTAAATGCCCTGTTCATTGTAGGCCCACCCAATATACCTGGCCCAATCTCATCTGTGTGATGAGACAGGCTGAAGGAAGCATCCATTAATCATCTATCATCCTGTCTTGCCACTCCACCCCTCCAGCTGGGGAGTTGCACCAGTGTTTCAGAAGGTTGTGCTGCTTCTTCCCTTCATGTGAGGCTCTGTTGGTGCCTGGCACATCCTGAGTGTCTATCAGGTTTTGCCCTTGCCTCGATTCCCCAGGCTCCATGTCCCCATTGGCTTGTTGGAGGTCCGTGAGCCTGTTCTGCAACACTGGGTAGCGGGTGCGCATGAGATTGTGCAGGATGCAGCAAGCTTCCACGATCCTCCTCATGGTCTGTGGGCGATGCTGCATGGTGGTGAGAAGTACCTGGAACCTGTTGGCCAGGATGCCAAAGGCATTCTCCACCACCTGCCTTGCCCTGGACAGCCTGTAGTTGAAGATCCTCTCTTCATGGGTGAGGAGTCTGGAGGTGTAGGGCTTCATGAGGTAGGTTCTGAGGGAGAAGTCATCATCCCCCAGGATGAAGTAGGGCACATCTTGCGTGTCGTTGGGCAGTGGGTCTGGATCTCGGAAGCCCACGATGAGGTTGTGTTCCAGCCCCTCCCTGAGGTGACTGGCGTTGTATACCTGGGCATCTGAACATGAGCAGTTGCCTGAAGCATCGATGTACATGAACTTGTAGTCAGCATCGACCATGGCGAAGAGGACGATGCTGAAGAAGCCCTTGTAGTTGAAATAAGTGGACCCCGACTTGGCTGGTGCTTTGCAGGCCATGTGCTTGCCATCTATGGCTCCAACGGTGTGGGGGAAGTTCCACTTCTGATACCACTGCTCTGCAACTTTCTTCCATCCTTCTTCAGTGGAGGGGCACTGGAGGAGCTCCTCCATGTATTCTTCGATGATGGCCTGCACCACTTCTCTGACCACAATGCTGATGGTGTTGTGTGGCACCCTCCAGCCGTACTGCATGCTCCTGTAGGTGGTCCCTGAGGCCAGGTGGCGCAGAATGAGTGCCACCTTGAGCCCAGGTTCCAGGCTGGGGCGGAAGTTGGTGTTTGCCTTGGTCAACCTGGGTGACAGGCGCTGCACAACTTCGTAAAACATGGCTGGAGGCATCCTCATGAAGTTTTGGAATGCACGAGTGTCTTCGTTCTTGAGCTCCACCATCAGCTTGTTGTACAGTCGGTACTCTGCTCTTCTCCCAATCCATCTTCGGACCCAGACGCTTCTTGGCCGCCTCCTTTTCTTCCCGTAGTAGAGTTCACAGAGCCTGTAGATGGTTTCGCACTGTTGCAGAATGATGGTGGCTGCCAAAAGGACTTTGTTATGATCAATGGTGGACATGACTGGATGCTGTGGAAGAGGAAGAGTCAGATGAAAGCTGCAGAGGTCTGCACAGCTGGGCTGCTGGTCTGAAAGTGAGATCCAGATGAGTTGCTCCCCCTTTTTATAGGCAGTATAGGTTTTCCACTATGTGTCCCTTTGCATCCTCTAGGCATCTTCTAGACATCCTTAATATCTAAGATAAGTCCCCTCTGCGAACGTTTTTTCCGTTTTAAATGCTTTCTTTGCGAGCTATATCCGCTTTCATCCTTTCTCCATCCATTCTGCATCCAATCTGCATCCGTTCCACATCCGTTCCACTTCCTACCTGCGTCCGTTTACCGCTGGAGCGGATCGAGTTGCGCAGATGCGTAGTGGATGCCTAGCGGATATAGCGGATGCGTAATGGATGCAGAATGGATGCCTAGCGGATGCCTAGCGGATGCAGAACGGACGCATTGGATACATATTCCGCAGAAAAGTTTTGAGCAGCTCAAAACCCTCTGAGTGGATGAAACGTCAATAGACGGATGCTGGACAGATAGAGAGGAAGCAAAACGTATGCAGTGAGTACAAAATGGAAGCATTGCGTTAACCAACGGATGGCAAGTGTTTTTCTCCGTTTTACATCCTCTTTCCATCCGTTGGTGCAGTGTGACAGGGGCTTAAGATATCGGTCTAGGAAAGTTCAGATTCAAGGCTTCTCTCAGCCATGAAAACACTCTTAGTCTCTGGTCCAGGCAGTCATCAGGAGTTGACACTGAATTAAAGATAAAGTAACTAAAAAAAGTACAAACATATTTTTATACTGTCTTTCTTGCTAGTCAAGGGACATGGAAAATTCCTAAAATAAAACAATAAAAGAATAGGAATGAAACCACTAAAAGCATGAAAAAGTAGAACACTAAAATAATTTTGCATTGTAAGCTTTTTGCAGAAAGCATTTTAGAACTGGATTGACTGTAACATCTCTATTATATAATAATAATACTAATTATGCAGCTATATTCTAACAACTCTATAATACCATCTACCTCACAAAAGAACCTCTGGTTTCGTGTTTCCCAAACTTTTTTCTTTCATTATCCAAAACCACTTTTCAAAAAGTCCTTTATTACCCAATAATAAAGCACTTTAAGTCAATTTAAATGTCCCTGTTGTGAATAGGTAATGGATTTGTGTGCTGTAACCCAAAGAAAAACCACTTTTAACCAATTTTGAGTAATTTACCCAAGTTTAGGAAGTGCTGCGATAGCTCAAGGCCTCAATCTGTAGCACAATGCAGGTGCACGTTTATCATAGTCACTTGACTGCTAGCAGCACTCCACTATAAGTGTCACAATTAGAAATAAGATCAGTTTTGCCTTGTAGCTACTGACATATAGACATATAGAAAGTATTTCATTCTGTAATCAAAACAACTGAAAAGTGTGAGCCCATCTAAAAGTTAAATTACCAGTTTCTACCATTAGAATCCAGACTCACCTTCATAACTGGACAGTATATTTGATAAAATTAACAAAATAATATGCAAGACACTGTTTTTTTTAAAAAGAATTCTTAATTAGGGTGATACTCAAGAAAAAACCAGTAGTTGAAGGGAGTTATGTGTTAGATGTCCAGGAAAAAGGCTCCTTGCCAATAAGTGTAGACAGAATTCACAATAAATAGATAATCAAGGTGGTTTTACTATGGATACCCTCTGAGGCTTTCCAACATAGTTTCACAAGATATCCCAATGTTCTGCAGTAGAGTTCAGGGAGTGCAAAGGAGCAAAGGAAAAGTCTAGTTATGCTGATGAAATATCCATGCTTGCAGAGCACTGAAAGAGGTAGAACAAAATTCAGCATTCAATCCTTTTTTTTAAAAAAAAATAATCCTAGTGAGTTCTTTTACAGAAGTGACTCCTAGAGCGTTAGATGGTAAATAGCATTTGGCTGTTAATATAATTGTAACTAGGACTGAAGTTGTGTTTTGTTATCTAAAGCCCATGTCACACTGGCCAATGGATGCAAAAAGGACACAACGGACGAGCAAAATGTTCCATCCGTTGTTATCCGCTCTCAAAAGGGGCAAAAATTTGCATCACTGGAGCGAATAACACGGACGCGGGGAGGACGCAGGGCGGATGCAAAGCGGATGCGGAACGGAAGCCCAGCGGATGGAAGTGGATGGGAGCGGATGGAAGTGGGTGGCACATCTGCAGGGCTTCCGGGGGGCCTCAGCGAAGTGGACGCGGAATCGAAAGCGGAAGCACAGCGGACACCGAACGGATGAAGCGGATGCACAGCGGAAGCCTAGCGGATGCACAGCAGAAGCCTAGAGGATGTACAGCGGAAGCCTAATGGATGCCTGGCGTTCACTGCGCATGTGGGGAGGATGCATTGTGTCAACCCCGCGGATATAACGGAAGCAGCTCGGAAGCAGGTTGCCATTCAGAGGAAAGACCTGCTGCCAGAAGGATTGGCTGCCTTGCCTGCCCTGCCTGCATGTCTGCCTGCCAGCCTTGCTGCCAGCTTGCCTGCAACCCTTGCTGCCAGCCGGTCTGCCTGCCAGCCTTGCTGCCTGCCTTCCTGACAGCCTTGGTTCATGTCTGCCTGCCAGCCTTCCTGCCAGCCTTGGATCATGTCTGCCTGCCAGCCTTCTTGCCAGCCTTGGTGCCAGCCTCCCTGCCAGCCTTTCTGCCAGCCTTGGTTCCTGCCAGCCTCCCTGCCAGCCAGCAACCCCACAACCATGCGGAAGCACAGCAAGCCTCAGCCATCTGCTGCCAGCCCTGGCAAGAGGGACAGGGCTACCATCCCGCCCCCTGGCCCTCACTCTGGTTCTGCTGGGGCTTCTGCAGCACGGGCTCGCTCTTCTGGGGCTGGCGCTTCTGCTGCTTCTGCTTCTGGAGGAGCTGATGACAAGCACTCCAGCACCAGCCACCTTCACAGCACCTGGACCCTTCACCCATGAGACTGAGCGACCCAGAGGAGTGCCAGAGACTCATTTTTGTTTTATAGCTTCTTGTTAATAAAGTATATTTTTGATTCATACACTTGCTTCATTTCTTTTTTTTAATAAAGTCTTGTTGGAAACTGTTAGAAATGGTTTAAGCCTTTGCATGCTTGTGGGATGGGTAAGGATAGCTTTGGGATGGGTTAGGATACCTGTGGAATGGGTAATAGCTGTGGGATGGGTTAGGATAGTTGTGGGATAGATAAACCTCCAGTGCAAGCATAGTGGGACTGTATGGTCCAGCCTCCCTGGTGCCACACCTACGGCCCTTTATTATCAATAATAATGTAATAATTATCCACACATGTCAACATAAACACAACTCTTTATTAAACGCCCTGTTCATTGTAGGCCAACCAAACATCCGTGTGATGAGACAGGCTGAAGGAAGCATCCATTAAGCATCTACCATCCTGTCTTGCCACTCCACTGCTCCAGCTGGGGATTTGCACCATTGTCTCAGGAGGTTGTGCTGCTTCTTCGCTTCATTTGAGGCTCTGTTGAGGCCTTGCACATCCTCAGTGTCGATCAGGTTTCGCCCTTGCCTCCATTCCCCAGGCTCCATGACCCCATTGGCTTGTTGGAGGTCCACGAACCTGTTCTGCAAGACTGGGTAGCGGGTGCGCATGAGATTGTGCAGGATGCAGCAAGCTTTCATGATCCTCCTCACCATCTCTGGGCAATGCTGCATGGTGGTGAGAAGTACCTGGAACCTATTGCCCAGGATGCCAAAGGCATTCTCCACCACCCGCCTTGCCCTGGACAGCCTGTAGTTGAAGATCCTCTCTTCACGGGCGAGGAGTCTGGAGGTGTAGGTCTTCATGAGGTTGGTTGTGAGGGAGAAGGCATCATCCCCCACGATGAAGTAGGGCACATCTTGTGTGTCGTTGGGTAGGGGGTCTGGATCTGGGAAGCCCACCATGAAGTTGCGTTCCAGCCCCTCCTTGAGGTGACTGGCATTGTATACCTGGGCATCCGAAGATGAGCCTTGCCTGAAGCATTGATGTACATGAACTTGTAGTCAGCATCGACCATGGCAAAGAGGATGATGCTGAAGAAGCCCTTGGAGTTGAAATAAGTGGACCCTGACTTGGCTGGAGCTTTGCAGGCCACGTGCTTGCCATCTATGGCTCCAACGGTATGGGGAAAGTTCCACTTCTGATACCACTGCTCTGCAACTTTCTTCCATCCTTCTTCAATGGAGGGGTACTGGACGAGCTCCTCCTTGTATTCTTCGATGATGGCCTGCACCACTTCTCTGACCACAATGCTGATGCTGTTGGATGGCACCCTCCAGCCGTACTGCATGCTCCTGTAGGAGGCCCCTGAGGCCAGGTGGTGCAGAGTGAGTGCCACCTTGAGCCCAGGTTCCAGGCTGGGCCGGAAGCTGGTGTTTGGCTTGGTCAACCTGGGTGTCAGGCGCTGCACAACTTCGTCAAACATGGCTGGAGGCATCCTCATGAAGTTCTGGAACGCCCAAGTGTCTTCGTTCCTGAGCTCCACCATCAGCTTGTTGTACAGTCCGTCCTCCGCTCTACTGGTGAACCATCTTCGGACCCAGACTCTTTTTGGGTGGCTCCTTTTCTTCTTGCAGTAGTGTTCACAGAGCCTGCAGATGGCTTCGCACTGTTGCAGAACAATGGTGGCTGCCGAAAGAACTTTGTTACAATCCACGGTGGACATGACTGGATGCTGTGGAATAGGAAGAGACAGACGAAGGCTGCAGAGGTCTGAACCGCTGGGCTGCTGTTCTGAAAGTGGGATGCAGGCGAGTTGCTCCCCCTTTTTATAGGCAGTATAGGTTTTCCGCTAGGCATCCTCTAGACATCCTCTAGGCATCCTGTAGACATCCTTAATATCCGAGATTGGCCCCCTCTGCGAAAGTTTTTTCCGTTTTAAATGCTTTGTTTCCGTGCTGCATCCGCTAGGCATCCGTTCTGCATCCGTTCTGCATTTGTTCCGCTTCCTCCCTGTGTCCGGGCGGATGCGCGTTGCGCGGATGCGTTGCAGATGCGTAGCGGATGCAGAATTGACGAACTGGATACATTTTCTGCGCAAAAGTTTTCGGCAGCCCAAAACTTTTGGAGCGAATGAAACGTCCATAAACGGATGCTGGACGGATAGAGAGGATGAAAAACGGAGGCAGTGAGTACAGAACAGATACATCGCGTTAACCAACGGATGGCAAGCTTTTTTGTCCGTTTTACATCCTCTTTGCATCCGTTGGTTCAGTGTGACATGGGCTTTAATTTACCAAATTTGTGCATTTTATTATTACTATTATTTTAAAGATTACCCCTTGTTAATTATATTGTTGTCTTTCTTCGCAGTAGTTAAAATGTATTATTGGAGGCTAACTCTGCCAACCTCCAGTTTGATCCTGACCGACTCAAAGTTGACTCATCCTTCTATCCTTTCAAGGACCCAAATTGTTGGGGGCAATATGCTGACTTTGTAAACAGCTTAGAGAGGGCTGTAAAATACTGTGAAGCAGTATGTAGGTCTAAATGCTATATCTGTTATTACTGTTTTGCAGTGTTACAGATTCTGCTAAGTTACATATAACTCACTGTTGATACTCAACAATTAATGACAGAATTAGGTATTCTCATGCCTATGGACATAAATTATAGGTTCTTGCCACTGACTAAAACCTAGTTCTCACTTGACCACAAATTCTTTCAGATTCTTGTGATTTAATAAGAAATTGCATGAGAAATATGTAGAACTGTATAACTCTTGAAATAAATGTCCCATCTGGACTAAGTATTCAGTATATTGAAAAAGATTACATGGCAATATTATTTAGCCATAATTTTTTTAGAAATCTCCAGACTCAGAACTTTTTCTCTAGAATGAAAATTTATTATCACCTTCAATCAACATACATCTAGACCCCCACACCAGATATCTTTTAATGGACATAGAATCGAATTGGTTATAGAGTACAAAACAAAAGGTATAAAAAACTGTGGTCCAGTCAGCCAAGACTCTTCTAGAGGCTGATTGTAGAACTATAAATTATTAGTGTGATTAATATGAGTTAACATATATATAAATACAATGCAATGCAATACAATAAGTTGGAGAAAACTTCTTAGATGACCATGGATAGTGAAAAAAACAAAAAAAAATGGATCAACCCAGATTTCCTACTCAAGGCACAAATGACCAAGCAAAATTATTATATTTAGACAAATTGTGTGAAAACTTAATTTTCACATAATGTGAAAACTAAGAGCCTACATCAACTTGATGGCACATAATCAGTATTAGATAAATATTTTTTTAAAAAATACAAAAAGATTTTATTGGAATTCAATCTTGCTTGTATCAACTTTCCATGCCTCTAGATTGATTCAACATTTCAGGTAACAGATGTAAAAATTGTTTTCAGAGAGAATCTGCATTTTATCTCTTTTGCTTGGCCAATTGTAACATGCTTCCTACTGAGTATACTGATATTCTCAGACCTTTCATCACTTCTTTCTTCTCTGGTTTTAGTTTTCTTTCTCTTCTAACTTGACCTGTGTATTTTTTTTAGCATTTTTTTTTAGTATTTATTTGATTTGTCAATCACTTACAAGATACAAGTATAACAATAAAAATAGTTTTGAATACAGGAGATAGATACTTGTAAGAAAATTAAAAAACAATAGGACAGAGATGGTCGGCACGATTGGTGCGCTTATATGCACACCCCCTACAAGCCTCTTAAGCCCATGTCACACTGGCCAACGGATGCAAAACGGACACAACGGATGAGCAAAATGTTCCATCTGTTGTTATCCGCTCTCAAAAGGGGCAAAAATTTGCATAACCGGAGCGGATAACACGGACGCGGGGAGGACACAGGGCGGATGGAAAGCGGATGTGGAATGAAAGCCTAGCGGATGGAAGCTGATGGGAGCGGATGGCGCATCTGCAGGGCTTCCAGGGGGCCTCAGCAAAGCGGACGCGGAACGGATACAGCGGATGCAGAACAGACGCCAAGCGGATGAAGCAGATGCACAGCGGATGCACAGCAGATAAAGTGGATGCACAGCGGAAGCCTAGCGGATGCACAGCGGAAGTGGAATGGATGTCGCGCATTAATTGCGCATGCAGGGGGGATGTATTACATAAGCCCCCCGGATATAAAGGGAAGCAGCTCGCACGTGGCCAGCATTCCGAGGAAAGACCTGCTGCTGGACACTTCGAGTTCCTTGCCTGCCCTGCCAGCCTGCCTTCCAGCCAGCCTTGGTGCCTGCCTGCCTGCCTTCCTGCCAGGCTTCCTGCCAGGCTTTCTGCCAGCCTTCCTGCCAGGCTTTCTGCCAGCCTTCCTGCTGCTGCTGCTGCTGCTGCTGATGATGATGATGATGATGATTATGATCCTGCTGGTGAGGATGATGATGCTGATTATGATCCTGCTGGTGAGGATGCTGATGCTGATTATGATCCTGCTGGTGAGGATGATGATGATGATGATGATGATGATGATGATGATCCTGCTGGTGCTGCTGCTGGTGGTGGTGTGGAGGAGCAGCCCCTACTAACTGGGAGCCCCTCTGATGAGGGCCCATCTGGTCCTGCCAAAGGGAGGAAGAGGCGTATGCGACAACGGGAGAGGAGGCAATACTCCATTGCGGAGACGCACGAGGATGAGGTGCTGGAGTGGCTGAGAGAGAACGACTATCTATGGCGGAAGGGACACCGGCTGCACAGGGACACCAAGCAGAAGCAGGCTGCTTGGAGAGAGAGGGTAGATAGTATGGGTTACACTTCGGAGGTGCTCCTCGGCTGGTGGAAACATATGCACACCTGGTATGGGAAGCTGCACCTGAAGAAATCTGGCCAGGCCACTGTGAAGCTGACAGACAGAGAGACCATGGCCAGGTGCAGCTTCCTGGAGGGTGAGATCCGCCACCAAGGAGCACCAGCGGCCCTTCTCACGACCCTCTCTCTCAGGCAGCCTGCTGCCACCCAGTCCTCTTCCGGCCGAGAGTCAGTCCCTGTCTCCAGGCAGGTTTCTGTGGAGCGTGCCACGGTGGAGAACCCACGGACAGGTGTGGTAAGCTGGTGGAGTGCATAGAGGACTCCCTGGTGTGGTGGGAAAAAGGAGACATTGAGTCCACCACAGTCCTAGCCGCATCCACCCCCCCCAGCTCCGCCTCCACAGAAAGGCAGAGAGGTGGACAGCTGGAGGGGCAGAGCCACAATGTCCTCCTGGAGATCAGGGACACCATCCGCACCAGCATAGATCACCTCTCTCAGCTGGTCCACACCGACTCCTCATCCTCCAACCGCAAGCCCTTCCTCACCTATGTCAACCAGACCCTCAAGGAAATGGCGGATCCACAATACCAGCAGGTGAAGGACCGGATCACCAAGCTGCTTCACAACCCTCCAGACCCAGAGGAACCTGCTCCCACCCAGGCCAGGCCTGCTCCTCCACCCCAGGTGATGTCCCTCCCATTCCAAGGCTTCCCACAGGCCCTCACAGGATGATGCTGAAGAAGCCCTTGGAGTTGAAATAAGTGGACCCTGACTTGGCTGGAGCTTTGCAGGCCACGTGCTTGCCATCGATGGCTCCAACGGTGTGTGGGAAGTTCCACTTCTGATACCACTGCTCTGTAACTTTCTTCCATCCTTCTTCAGTGGAGGGGCATTGGAGGAGCTCCTCCTTGTATTCTTCGATGATGGCCTGCACCACTTCTCTGACCACAATGCTGATGGTGTTGTGTGGCACCCTCCAGCTGTACTGCATGCTTTTGTAGGTGGTCCCTGAGGCCAGGTGGTGCAGAGTGAGTGCCACCTTGAGCCCAGGTTCCAGTCTGGGCCGGAAGTTGGTGTTTGCCTTGGTTAACCTGGATGTCAGGCGCTGCACAACTTTGTCAAACATGGCTGGAGGCATCCTCATGAAGTTCTGGAATGCCCGAGTGTCTTCGTTCCTGAGCTCCACAATCAGCTTGTTGTACAGTCCGTACTCTGCTCTTCTCCCGATCCATTTTCGGACCCAGACGCTTCTTGGCCGCCTCTTTTTCTTCCCATAGTAGAATTCACAGAGCCTGTAGATGGCTTCGTACTGTTGCAGAAGGATGGTGGCTGCCAAAAGGACTGTGGTACAATCCACAGTGGACATGACTGGATGCTGTGGAAGATCAAGAGTCAGATGAAGGCTGCAGAGGTTTGCACAGGTGGGCTGCTGGTCTGAAAGTGCGATGCAGACGAGTTGCTCCCCCTTTTTATAGGCAGTGTAGGTGTCCCTTTGCATCCTCTAGGCATCCTCTAGGCATCCTCTAGGCATCCTCTAGACATCCTTAGTATCCGAGATACATCCCCTCTGCGAATGTTTTTTCTGCTTTAAACGCTTTGTTTCCGTTCTGCATCCGTTCTGCATCCGTTCTGCATCTGTTCCATGTCCGTTCCGCTTCCTCCCTGCGTCCGGGCGGATGTGAGTTGCGCATATGCACAGCGGACGCCAAACAGATATAGCGGATGCGTAACGGATGCGTAACAGATGCATAGCGGATGCAGAACGGACGTACAGCCCAAAACTTTTGGAGCGGATGAAACATCCATAAACGGATGCTGGACGGATAGAGAGGATGAAAAATGGAGGTAGTGAGTACAGAACGGATACATCGTGTTAACCAACGGATGGCAAGGTTTTTTGTCCGTTTTACGTCCTCTTTGCATCCATTGGTTCAGTGTGACATGGGCTTTAAGAAGGTGGTGAGGTCAATAGTAGACAGTCTAAAGTTAAAGTTTTTGGGTTCTGGGGAAGAAATCACAGAGTCAGGTAGAGTATTCCAAACATTGACCACTCTGTTGCTGAAGTCGTATTTTCTGCAATCAAGTTTGGTTTAATTAACCTTGAATTTATATCTATTGTGTGCAGTCAAGTTTGGTGCGGTTAAACTTGAGTTTGTATCTATTGTTTGATCTTGTATTGTTATGGTTGAAGCTGAAGTATTCATTTATAGGTAGGACATTGTAATGTATGATTTTATATACTGTATTTAGATCGGACCAGAGACAGCGTAGTTGTCTGTGGTTTGATTAGGAAATACTGGGTTTGATCCATTGCTGTTTACAAATTCTGAGCCAAAGAATGTGTTAAAAAGGTTTGCTTTGATGGTGTCATCATTGCAGTCTTTGCCATTAGGTCCTTTCAAGGGTGGGATGGACCTTGAGTCTTTTAGTTTGTTGTTTACAAAATTGTAGAAAGCACGGGTGGAATTTGTGCATGGAAGGTTTTCCTCTTGTTTATTGTGATAATTTATGCATTCAGTTTTTATCTGGTGGCATAGATTTTTGTATCGGCTTTTGAAGTTGGCAACATGACCAGATTTATTTTTTTGCCAAAGTGTTCTCTTTTTGGATTGAAGCTTCCTTGGATAATCTGTTTTTCCTGGTTTTGGTAGTTGTTATTAGTACATATAATTTAATTGCTTTTTTGATTTCTAGTAAGAATATGTTGTAATGGTTTTCAACAGTATTGCATCCAGTGAATAGAAATTGCCAATCAAAGGAAAAGAGCTTGTTGATTATAAGATCATAACTGTCTTTTTTGAAGTTATAATTGGGAATTTTGTTGTTGTGATGATATTTGTGTGGACATATGTTGAGACAAAAGTCAATCATGTTGTGGTCACTGCTTAAAAAGGGTTCTTTAATTTGTATTCTGTAAATTGAATTCAAACTGTTGCAGAAGATGAGATTGAGGCAGTTGTTAAGCCTAGTATTGTTGGTTACTAGTTGTTCCAGTCCCAGATCTGTTGCAGCATTGTAAAAGGCATGTATGGGTTCAGTTGTACATTTGTTTATGATCCAGTTAATATGAGGTAGATTGAAGTCACCAAGAAAGATAAAAACATGTGGGCAGGATGCTGCCCATGTGAATAGTGTATTTAGCTTGTTTACATGTTCAGTGTCATAATCAGGGGCTCTGTAACATAGTAAGAACCGAAATGTGATATTTAAGCTCAGTTTACAGATAATGGTCTCAGGAAGAGCAAGTTCTTGGGTAACTTGGGTGTTTTTCAGATGTAAGGACTCAAGACTTTAGTTTTCTTTCTGTTTTAACTTGACCTATGCAGGTATTTACTTGACTCATATTCCCTATAATGGAGGAGAACATCCTGTATTCTTAGCTTAGAAAGAAATGAAGTAAAGGGAGTTGAAAGTTAATACAGAAAACCATTCTACATAGAGCCATTTTATCCAGGAACCACATAAATTATGGTACAACAAGCAATAGGCCAGCTATTAAACAGAAAACTATCAGATGAAATGGCTTTTGAACTGTTAAAACTGCAGAAGAATGGATATTAAAGTTAGAATGCCTTTATATCACAAATATGGAAGAAGATTGGCCCAGGGACTGGGAAACACTAATCTGAGGAAGGGAAATGTAAGAAAATTACTGGTAATTACAGTGCAATAGCACACATTTCTCATACAAGCAAAAGTTTGCTTGACATCTTACACAGAAAAATTGAGCTACACATGACAAGAACAAATAAATAGGCTTCATAAGAGGGAGAGGACCTAAATCAAATATCTAATATAAGGTGGATGTGATTCTAAATATGGACAAACTAGGAAATGTTTTCGAACAGGCCTGTTAAACTCCCAGCCTGTGGGCTGGATTCGGACTGTTCCATCTGGAAAGAAGCATGTGAGACCGGGTTCCAAACGACAACAATTTATTAAACTAGCAAGCTAAACGTACACAGAACAACAGCCCAAGCCGCGGCAGCCCTTTTTATAGCGGCTTGCCTGCGGCTTGTGGCCAATGACACTCTTTTGATAGTTCCTGCCATTTGGCGGGCTTTCCAGATTGGTTTTTAATTAACCAATCCATGAATGGCCTTTTCAGCCAATCAGAAAGAGGAACTTGGAACCTACCAAGTTCCATACAGAACAGATACATCATGTGCTGGCACCCATGCCTGGTTTAGCGAAGGGGAAAAAAAGTCCCAATATGTCATATGACATCACCGTGATAATGTGAGTTTGACACCCCTGTTTTAGAAGGACTGGCTTTTTTTTTTTTTTAATACATGCTATTGTGAACAATAGTCCATAAGGCGTGACACTAAGTATCAAGATCATGCATACAATGCTGTGCACTATACATGACAACCTCATGGCCTAATCAAGGGTTCACAGCAGCTTATGAGAAGAATAATGACAAAAAGAAAAAAGTGGGGCCTAATAAATAATATACTATACAATTTGCAGAAGGTGGTTGTGGACGCGACTCTTGAATGACTGAGACCCTCTGTCACTAATCATGCTTACAATGTCTTCTGGTAAGCTGTTCCAGACTCTGACTGCAGTGCGTACAAAACTCCTGCCAGTTGAGTGTGTTCTGGACTTGGGTTCCACAAGAGCATGTCTCGGAGTTGACAACTAAAGCGAGTTGTTCTTCTCGTTGTATAAGGTGGGGGAACCAGCTTTTTCAGGTCTTGAGGGCAGAGGCCCATCTGCATTTTGTACAGGGCAACTGCAGCTGCAACTTGACATCTATGGTGAAGCGAAGGAATATTGAAATTGGAGCGTGCCTCATCCTCATTTATTCCGATTATGCGTAGGGCTTTCTTCTGTATACGATCAAGTAGTTGAAGTACTGTAGGAGATGCTTTCAGCCAGCACAGAGAGACATATTCCATGATACTTCTTATCTGGGCCTTGTACACTGTTGCTCTCCCAGGGGCATCCAGTTTAGATGCTACCCTCCTAAGAGCACCAAGTCTCTGTCCAGCTCTGGACGAAATGTTCCTGATGTGCTTATTCCAGGTGAGCTTCTTGTCAACCGTGATGCCCAGTATCTCCAGTTCGTCTACCTTGGTGATTTTTGTGTTTCCAAAGTGCAAGTCTATCCTCGATGGTTGTCTCTTTCTTGATATTGTTAGAGCCTTGCACTTGGCTGGCTCAAAAGACACCCTCCATTTATCAGCCCATTGCTTCATGTTTTCCAGGTCTCTGTTTAGGCTTGCATTAACTGGCTGTCAGTCTTATTATGCTTGAAGTGTAAGCTATATGAGGATTCTATGGCTTATAGGTTATCCACTATCAGCATATTTTGTATGGCATATCTGTACATTTGTTAATACCATGTTACAAAAATCAATATGATTTAACAGTGCAAAATATACAGCATTTTGTATTACCTAGCAAAAGCTTGGAGTGCATCACTACAGAAAGAATTATAGATTTATTGAGCATAAGCAGCAAAAATATTACTCCTCATTGCTGAGAAGATAATGCAGTTTGAAATCTTGGACTGACAATATGCATTCATTTTTGCGAACTAGCTCTCTATTGATATCATTGGAAAACTAATCAATATTTTTTCATATGGGCAAAGTTTAATGATGTACATGAATGTTCTTATTTTCTTTTCTTTTTAAAAAAGTCTGTATTTATATTTTCCTCTCCTCCTCCTCCTCCTCCCTCCTCCTTTCAAGGACTATGTTTGGGCAAGTGAAATGTGGCAGTGGTATTAGAAGGAACAAGATGATGCTGTAAGAATTGAATTTAGTCAAAATATTTCAGAATAGAAAAGAAAGTAAAACAAGGATTATACTATCCTTGTATTTTATAAAGGACTGCAGCAGAGGTGATCTTTGCAGGCTCTGAGCAGTTCTGGAGAACCAGTAGAGGACATTTTGAGTTCAGAGAACAGGCAAATACCACCTCTGACTGGCCTCGCCCCCATCTATTATCTGCCTCCTGAGTCCAAGCTGATTAGCTGGGTCATCTTTTGTTTCCCTGCACAGGAGAATGGAGCTGGAAAGCAGGTTAGTGGGGTTGGGAGGGAATGGAGATTTTACAGTATCCTTCCCCTGCCATGGTCACCAAGCCACGCCCACCAAGCCACGCCCACAGAATTGGTAGTAAAAAAAATTTGAATCCCATCACTGGACTGCAGGAATGGAAAATATGACAGTTGGAATCTAAACTGGAGCCTAAAATTATTTATAGGCTTGAAAACAGTATGAAAACCATGGGATACAAGAAGAACCAATTAATTCGTTCTGGGCAAAATAAAGACTGTTGATTAATTATCAAGCAGAAACTCACATGCTTTTGGGTTGTGCTTCCTGGCTAAATACTTCCAAACTGGGTGTTTTTTTCTTTGAATAATGATTCATTACCCAATTACAACAGGGACATATAAAATGATTTGAAAAGTTTTACTTACATATGAGTAAAAAAGACTTTCTGATAAATGGCTTTGGATTATGAAAGATAAAGTTTAGGATACTTTGCTTTAGGGCAAACAAATGTAGGGCTAGAAAAAATTACTATGCTAAGGGGAATATAAGAAGAGGAAGAAATTGGATCAGATGAATGGCAAGAATTAAGGAGCTATGGCATTAATAGAGCTACAGATGGGAGATAGTTGAAGACAGTATGCATTTATACAAGATGGACTGACATGATGGCAGCTAATTAACTAACATAGTTGTTGTGGAGCGGTGGTAATTACTGAGGGGAACACGGAGCTAACAGTCAAGAAACTTTATTGTGAGAATCAAGGGTTGCCATGGCTGCTGAGCTAACAGGCAGTCTAGCAGCAACGGATGATGCCATTTGACAGCTCCTTTTATAGCCAGCTGTCAAACGGCATCAACTAATGAGAGTGGTTCACGCTCCCACCAGGGGTACGGACCGGAGTGAAAACTGCATTGAACGCAGCACTCTTTTCCCCTGGCTAGGAGCATGCGTAGACCTTAAGTAGGCCCGGCACCTGTGCAGGCAGCCGGATCGTCTCAGTCCAGGTGGAGCTGCAGCAGGGAAGAAGTACTCCGCTTCTTGGGCCGCGTTGGAGCTTGGTGTGACTGTAACCTCATCGATGGGTGATTCTGGTAGATGGTCAGGCGACAGTCCAGGTAGGTCCCCTCACTCGCAGTGCCCCGGAATAGCTTCGGTGAATGTCGGTGGGTCCGTGTCGGTTGGTGGGCAACAGGGGTCATCGATAGCCACTCTCCAGTGCCTCCTTAGCTGGTCGATGTGCCGGCGCCAGGTACAACCATCCTCCACTAAAATCCTATAGGACTTAGGGCCAGTTACTGCCACGACTTGCCCTGGCACCCATAAGGGGTGGCCTGTGTAATTGCGGGCGTACACTTGGTCATGCATGGCAAACTTCCTGGTTTGGCTATCAGACCCTAAGAGGATGACTGGGGAATAATGAGGATGTAACCTATCTAGGGTGGTTCTTAGGCATCTGCCCATAAGGAGCTCGGCCGGGGACTTGTTGGTAGTGGCACAGGGGGTTGTATGTTGAGCTAGCAGGTACCTAGAAAGTTTAGAGTGCCAGTCAGCTTGGCCAAACCTCTCCAGGGCCTTAACAGACCTGACTGCCCTTTCACCCACCCCGTTACTAGCAGGGTGAAAAGGAGCTGTAAGGGCATGCCTGATTCCCAGGTTGGCTATATAAACTTCAAATTTGCAGGAGGTGAATTGGGGCTGGACACAATGGTGTCAGGGATGCCATGGGGAATGAATACCCTAGTTAGGGCTTTTGTAACTGCTTGAGTGGTTGTTGAGGGCAGCAGGGCCAAGTCTATCCACTTTGAGAAGGAATCTACCATTACCAGGAATGTACGCCCATGTACAGGGCCGGCTAGATCAATATGCAGCCAGGACCAAGGGGCTCCAGCGTCCTCCCACCTGCCTGGAGTTGAAATCGGGGGAGTTGGCCTGGTAGCCTGGCATGGCTGGCAAGCACTCACCCAGCTGGAGATTTGGGCATCCATGCCAGGCCACCACACGTAATTGCGAGCCAGAGCCTTCATCCTAACAATGCCAGGATGGTCTTAATGCAGGACCTTCAGAACTGAGCCCTGCAGTTTGGAAGGTATGACCACCCTTGTTCCCCACAGTAAACAGCCCTGCCGAGACTATAGTTCTTGCTGGCAAGCCTTGAAGGGCAGGAATTCAGGGGCATAAGGGATTGCTGGCCACCCCCTTTCCACCCAGTCCAGAACTTGGGCGATTACCTTGTCCCTTGAGGAGTGAGTAGCAATGTCAAAAGCAGTAATGGGAAGATTGAGATCGTTGATCTCGAACACAGTATGGATTGGTGCTGGATCTTCAACAGGAACCGGCAGAGGGCTGCGGCTGAGAGCATCAGCATGGCAAAGGTTTTTTCTGGGTCGATGGATCAGCGTGTATGAATAAGCAGCCAGGAATAAAGTCCATCTGGTCATGCTTGGGGACAAAATCTGTGAATTTTTTTTTTCACCAGACAAAAGGCGATTGGTGATTAATTCAAAATGGTGCCCATAGAGGAACTCATGAAATTTTTTGACAGAAGCAACTGCAGCCAAAGCCTCCTTGTCAATCTGGCTGTAGTTGCGCTCGGCTGAAGAAAAGGTTCTGGAGAAAAAGGCAATGGGTGCCTCAGAACCATTTGGAACTATGACTCAAAACAGCCCCTATGCCAAAAGGAGAAGCGTCTGCAGCTAGCACTAAAGGTAGCTGTTGATTGAACTGTATTAGTACCACTTTGGATGTGAGCAAAGATTTGACAGCATGGAAAGCATGAGCTTCTTTAGATCCCCAATGCCAGGGGGATTGTTTGTCCAAATGTCTGTGCAGAGGCTCCGCAATGCAAGCTTTGTGAGGGAGGAATGCAGCATAAAAGCTGAGAAGCCCTAAGAAGGCTTGGAGGTCAGTCTTGTTGGAAGGTGTGGGTGCCTCGTGGATGGCCCTGACTTTGGACTCAATTGGGTGTATAGAGGCGTCAATTCTATAGCCCAAAAAATCTACTTGTTTAGTGGCAATGGTGCACTTGTCCTTTTTGAGCTTTAGACCATATTGTCTGAAGCAATCAAGAACTGTTCTGACCCTTTGTAGCAATTGAGGTTTGTCTATGGCTGAAATTAAAATATCATCGAAATAGGGGACTACGCCTGGGAGTCCTTGGAGTAGCCTCTCCATTAAAGATTGGAAAATCCCAGGGGCTATGCTCACGCCAAACTGGAGGCGCCTGCACCTAAAAGCACCCCTGTGTGTTACTATAGTCTGTAGTTGTGCTGCTTGGTCATCTACAGGGAACTGTTGGTATGCCTGTGACATGTCTAGTTTTGCAAAAATAGTCCCAGGTTCAAAAGAATGCAAAAGGTGTTGTATGACAGGGACTGGATAAGCGCTGATGTGTAGGTATCTATTCAGGGAGGTCTTGTAATCAGCGCAGATTCTCACGCTACCATCTTTTTTAAGTGGGGTAACTATGGGGGTCTCCCATTTCGCAAAGTCCACAGGCTCCAATACCCCTTGTTTGATTTGTTTGTCTAGTTCCTTATCCAACTTGGGATGAATTGCAAAGGGCACTCTACGAGGTTTCAGGCGGATTGGTATTGCCTGAGGATCTACAGTGAATTATATTGGGGTGCCTGAGTAACACCCCAACCCTTCGCTAAATACATCAGCACAGTCTTTGAATATGGTATCCACTTCAGTATTTAAAATAGAATGGATGCCTCTTACATTGAGGCCAAGAGCAGGGAACCAGTCTAAACCTAACAGGCTAGGGAGGGCACCATCCACTACAACTAGAGACAAGTGACCTTTGAAGTTTTTGAACTGAATAAAAAACTTGCCTTTTCCGAGGACTGGAATGGTTCTGCCTTGGTAATCGCGCAGAGTCAGGTGGCAGTCAAGGAGCTTCTTCTTTGATAGCCTTGGTAGTAGTCTCTTTAGGGTCTTCCAGGAAATGATGGATAGAGCAGAGCCTGTGTCAACTTCCATCTTGCAGGGTTTACCTTCTAGGGAAACAAAAATTTTGTTAGAGTCCTTGTTTGTCTGATTGGAGTGGTAACAGGTATAGCAGTCTTCAACTTGCCTTTGAAAGATGGGGAATGTCTGAGGCCTCTGTGTAAAAGTTTTCCCAGTTTGGCAGACCCTGGCTAAGTGACCCTTCCTTTGGCAATTCAAGCAGATGGCATTCCTGAACTTGCAGGATGCCCGGAGGTGGTTTCCTCCACAGCTCAGGCAGATGGGCTGCTGCTGGGAGAGGGGGGGGAATTGGTTTTTGGCTTCATTTCCTCCAGAAGGGGTTTCTGTTGTCTGAGGCGATTTACATCGTTCAGTTCCTCAGAGCCCTCCTCTGAAGAAACCTCATCAAAATGGACTGCTGAGCTACTCTGTCTGATGGGGTTTCTCTGGATTTCTGCTGTAGACAGTGCAGATAGCTCAGCAGCCTGGGATTCTTCGATGGCTACTGCTAGGGTAAGGTCCCTTTTGTCTAACAGCCACCTTTGCAGCCTTAAGTCCCTAACTCCACAGACTATTTGGTCTAAAAGCATGTCCTCTAGATAGTCTCTAAACCCACAATGTAAGGCAGCTGACCTCAGGGCAGCCATATATTCACTAATAGTCTCTCCCTCAGCCTGAATTCGTCACCTGAAGGCATCCCTTCTTGCAATTTGAGATGGTTTGGGGGAATAATGATTGGACAGGATCTCTTGTAACTCCCTCCAAGGAATTTCCCTGACAGGACGTGGAGCTACCAACGCTGTGGCAGTGTCAAATATTGCAGCTCCACAAAAACTTAAGAAATAGGACTTTTTCCTATGGGCTGAAGCTTCAGTGAGGTCTATAGCATCCAGGAAGGAGTCAAAACCTATAGGACTCCCAGGTCTCAGCCGATGGTCTGAAAGGCAGGAACGCAAGGTTTGAAGTCATCTCGTATCAGCGATGTCTGTCTCCTCAATGGGGAAGTTGAATTTCACGCTCTCGAAATAGTGTCTGCAGCAGTGACAGTCAGCTCAGAGTGGTTTCGGCTCTTTTTGAAAGTGACTGAGCTCAGCTGTTCTTGTCCGGCCGCCTCTTATTTGTATCCCACCTTCATCGCCAGTGTTGTGGAGTGGCGGTAATTATTGAGGCGAACACGGAGCTAACAGTCAAGAAACTTTATTGCGAGAATAAAGGGTTGTTGCGGCTGCCGAGCTAACAGGCAGTCAGCTGGTGGCAATGGCTGATGCCGTTTGACAGCTCCTTTTATAGCCGGCTATCAAACGGCATCAACCAATGAGAATGGTTCATGCTCTTGCCAGGGGTGCGGACCGGAGTGAAAACTGCATTGAACGCAGCAATAGTCTTTGCTTCCAATGAAGGAAAACTGAGGCTCAGAACTTTATCATTATTTACAAAACAGCTGGATCTCATTATTATCTGTTATAATTTTAAAGTTTTGGATTTTCAAAATATATAATTCATTCACCTGTTGAAACTTAAGATATTTTAAAATGTTGTTTGTTGGAAAATGGGTTTAATTTATAAATTATTAATTGTTAAAAATAATGATTAAACTTTGGAACAGAATTATATCATACTTGTATTATAAAATAAGCCATTGAAATTGATTCAAAGTTTGCAAAATTCTAAGGGTGCCATATTACTGCCATCTAGTGATGGAAAAGGGGGGGGGGATATGCAATGTCATTTCCAGTATAAGCATTTCCAGTATAAATTAGTTAAAATTTCCTTTTGCTTTAGTTAGAATCTATCAGCATCCTTTGCAAATAAATTCAGAGGGGAAAATGTAAGTAGAGTTACTCAATTTATGAATGGCTGCACATCAGAATATAATATTTTCACTTGAGCCTTAAGTGCCAGGCCTAGTCCTAAATTACTGTTGATCTTGTTCTGTATGGAGTGGTATACTCCAAATAACGTAATCTGATTAGCCAGAAAGGCCAGTGTTGGATTGGTTCATTAAGAACCAATCCAAAAGAGCCGCTGAAAGGTGGCAAAGTCAAATAGCTGCCATTGGCTACAAACCAGCAGGCAAGCCTATATAAAAAGGCTGCTGCGGCTTCAGCCAGACTGTTCTGTTACTGTTGCTTGTATTAATAAAGACTTTGTTTGTTGGAACCCGATCCACCTCGCGTTTTTCCAGACGGAACAGGTCTGTTGTGGAATTTTTGGATCTGATCACATATCATACATTTCTTAATTATGTGGGACAATATCTATGATTATTTATGGGTAGAATCCCAGCAGAATCATTACTTCTGTTGGAACCCGGTCTACCTCGCGTTTTTCCGGACGGAACACCAGCGAAGAGGATGGGATCGTCCTAAACATGAGACCGAGCACGCGGCAGAAAGAATTCCAGGCTAAAAGTGATGGCTGGGAATAACGCGCCGCCCGCACCCTTCAATCCTAACGAAGAGGATTGGGAATCATACATAGACCATTTCCTGATGTTTTTAGAGAGCAATGAGATGGAGGAGATCTCAGACCAGCAGAAGAGGGCTGTATTCTTAACGCATTGTGGACCAACCGTGTTCAAGATGGCCAAAGCATTGGCAAAGCCCAGAGACATGAAACAAATGACCTGGTCCGAGCTTCACCAAATGTTAAAGGCCCACTACGCACCGGTAGTGTCAAATCTCATCAAACGGCACAAATTCTATAAAAGGGATCAGAAGGAAGGTGAGACCATCGCTGACTTCGTGGCAGCTCTCTCACAACTGGGGGGAGCTTGTGAGTTCCTGAACTTGGATGAAGCCATGCGAGATCGAGTTGTCCTAGGTCTGAGAAACTCTAACTTACAAAGTAAACTACTAAATAAACCCATTATCACAGTGGCTGAAGCGATCGCAGAAGCCACAGCAGCAGAAGCCGTGAAATAGTCAACGGCCACTATGAAGCAAATGAACTCAAATAATGACACGATGACCCTATTCAAAGGGAAGAAGCAAGTTCCCACCACAACTCATCATGAAGACTTCGACAGTTCATCAGAAATGGAAGATGATGACGATGAGGTCACTGCCTGTACGCCAACAAAAAAAGGCGCGAAAAAAGAAATCGGCGGGAATGCGCTGGCTCCAGGGGAAACCACCCTTGAGCGATTGCAGATTCCTTGATGCCATCTGCTGAGCTTGCAAGAAGAGGGGACACATAAAAAAAGTCTGTAAGAATCAAAAAAATAACAGTCCAAATCGACGCAGTAACTCCCCAGTACAAGCTGAATCAAAGCAAGCCGAGAAAAAATGGGAGCGCAACAAACGAACCGGCAACGGAGAAAAGACCCATCAAACTGTCACTATCGGAAGTGCTCAGACGGAAAGCGGGAGAAAGGTCAAAATCGTTGTAAAATTGAAGTCGACTCAGGATCCTTCCTGTCAATGGTGTCTTGGAACACAATCAGACGGCTCTTTCCAAACATCAAATTAAAAGAACTCCAGAAACAAAAGTTAATTTTAAAAGACTACCAAGGAAACCGAATCCCTGTGGTAAGTCTAGGACATTTCCGAGTCACATACAAGCAGCACGCTGAAGTCCTGCCTCTAACAATAGTCGACTGGGACTGCCCCAGCCTCCTGGGCATTGAATGGTTCACACCATTGGGCATCGGAATGACTGGGGTGAGCCGAGTAGCCACAACCGACTGGGAAGAGAGCCTGATACACGAGTTCCAGGACGTCTTCGACGGCACCTTAGGCAGGTACCGGGGCCCCCAATTTCCTTGAGTTTAGACCCCCCGGTAGCACCTAGAAGGTTAAAAGCCAGATGAGTCCCCTTTGCCTTAAAAACCAAAATAGATGAACAATTAAACAAATTAATTGAGCAAGGGGTCATAGAACCAATTGACCATGCTAGATGGGAGACACCAATAGCAACACCTGTTAAACCTGATGGGTCAGTACGCATCTGCGGAGACTACAAGGCTACCCTGAACCATGCGTTGCAGCAAAGCGCATACCCTGTGCCAATCGTGCAACATTTACTGCACTCGCTTGGGGGAGGAAAATTTTTTGCCAAGTTTGATTTAGCCCAAGCATATCAACAGCTTCCAGTAGATCCAATAATGGCCAAGGCACAGAAAATAGTAACTCACAGAGGGGCATTCAAATGTAACAGACTTCAATTTGGAGTGAGCATTGCCCCAGGCGTTTTCCAAAGCCTTATGGAACGCCTATTAAATGGAATTAAAGGGGTCGTT
Organism: Laticauda colubrina; assembly: GCA_015471245.1. NCBI lineage: Eukaryota > Metazoa > Chordata > Lepidosauria > Squamata > Elapidae > Laticauda > Laticauda colubrina. The sequence goes on from BLBF01000040.1 coordinate 28,700,801, forward strand.
CCATATTTTGATGATGCCCTATAATTTTGGCTAAAAACACGACACAATTAGAGACAAAACTGAAAGAGGTGCTAACAAAATTTAGAGAATCCGGCCTGAAAGTCAAAAAAGAAAAATGCTGTTTAATGTCTGATCACGTTGAATTTTTGAGTTATTTAATTGATGGAGAGAGTATACACCCTACAGAAAAAAAAGTCAAGGCTATTAGAGAGGCACCACAGCCAAAAAACAAAATGGAATTGCAAGCATTTTTGGGTCTAATAAACTTCTATAACGTATTCCTCCCCCACAAAGCAACATTGCAGAACCGTTACATCGCTTACTGGATAAGAAAACTAGTTGGACTTGGGGGCATAGAGAGCAAAAAGCATTCCAAGGCATACAAAATCTGTTAACCTCAGACACCGTTCTTATTCAGTTTAGTAACACACTTCCATTGACGGTCACCTGTGAGGCCTCACCGTTTGGAGTTGGTGCCATCCTGAGCCACAACTGCCTGATGGGAGAGAGGCACCCATCACCTTTTACTCGAAAACACTTTCTAAAGCAGAACGCAACTATAGTCAACTAGACAGAGAAGCCCTGGCAATTGTCGCCGGAGTTAAACGTTTTCACGAGTACCTCTATGGGAGAACATTTTCCATTGTGACTGATCATAAACTGCTATTAGGAATTTTGGCGGTAAACAAACCCACACCGAACATTTTATCTCCCCGAATGACTAGATGGTCAGAATTCCTAGCTGCGTACTCCTACACATTGATACATCGACCCAGAAAACAGATCTCCCATGCAGACGCATTAAATTGAACACTGCTGACAATGATGGAGGAAGACCCAGCACCAATAATTACCACCCTGCAAATAGAAGCCTGCCCCGAACTGCCAATATCTGCAAATGATGTCGCCAGAGCCACCACTAAAGACCCAGTGACTGCCCGCATTTTAAATTGGGTAGGTAAAGGCTGGCCGGAAAACCAAAAAAATGAAAACTTTAAACCTTTCCGGACCAGACAGACTGAGCTGTTAATACAAAAGGGGTGTTTATTGTGGGGTGATAGGGTGGTAATTCCTTCCAGATTACAAACTAGAGTGTTGGGTATGCTTCATGAAGGCCACCCAGGCATTGTGAAAATGAAAAGCCTGGCTAGGAGCTATGTCTGGTGGCCTGGCTTAGACAGAGATATTGAATACTGGGTGGCTACATGCAATAAATGCCAGAAAACCAGGCCATCACCACCACAAGCACCTATAAGGGACTGGGATACCCCACGAGGCCCCTGGTCTCGGATCCATATTGACTTTGCGGGTCCTACTAGGGGGCATACATTTTTGATTGTTGTAGATGCATACTCAAATTGGTTGGAAGTCGCAGTAATGTCATCTACAGCAACCGACACCGTTATCAAACAACTCAACAAACTATTCGCAACCCATGGGTTGCCGGATGTCCTAGTGTCCGACAATGGGCCACAACTAACCGCTATACAATTTGAACAGTACCTAGCTTCTTTAGGTATACGCCATGCACTAACCATGCCATCCCATCTGGCGGCAAATAGTAGGGCCAAGAGAATGGTCAGGTTTACCAAGGAAGCTTTGGAAAAAGTGGACCCAGGGGATGTCCAGGATAAATTAAACTGTTTCCTCACCCTCCAACATATCACCCCCGGTACTGTAACTAACAAGAGCCTGGAAGAATTGTTAATGGGGAGAAAACTTAGATCACATTTGGATAGGTTACATCCAAACTACACTTTTGAGAACCCCCCCCCCCGACTCCTCCAGCCGTTTCTGCAAATTTGAAATCGGTGACCTAGTCTACGTGAAAAATTTTACTGGGGACCCTCTATGGCTTCCAGCCACAATCACACAAATAACAGGCCCCCGGTCCTACCGTCTAACCATAGATGATGGCAGGGAATGGAAACGGCACATAGACTAGCTTCGTTCCCGAAATGTTGAGCAAAATACGACCGCGCAACCTCCAACAATAAAATTCGACGAAAACAAAACCAAAGGGGGGAGGATACAAGAAAATAATACTGAAGGGAATAAAGAACTGTTAAAAATAAACCCAGAACATCTAACCAATCAAAAAGAGCAAAAAGAACACTTACGGTTAGATGAAACTGGCAGAAATAATCCACATGAAGAGGAACCCGTCCTGGAAGGGGCCAGCAAAGCCAGCTTGACCTGCCCGGGAAAGCCAGGAGAGAGCGGCAAAACCACCGGCCTGAGCAACTCAAGCAGTAGCAACCTTGCTGACTCACCCTACCAGATGGTTCCATGGAGAAGAGCTGGAGAGACAGCGATCCCTTCCGAACCACTCGAAGTCTCCAGCGAGAATGAACCACGCAAATCAAATAGAGTCAGAAGAAGCCCCACCTACCTGCGCGACTCCGTCACCCACGTAGGACTAAACTAAGGGGGGAGGGTTGTTCTGCATGGAGTGGTATACTCCAAATAATGTAATCTGATTGGCCAGAAAGGCCAGTGTTGGATTGGTTCATTAAGAACCAAACCAAAAGAGCCTCTGAAAGGCGGCAAAGTCAAATAGCTGCCATTGGCTACAAGCCAGCAGGCAAGCCTGTATAAAAAGGCTGCCGCAGCTTCAGCCAGACTGTTCTGTTACTGTTGCTTGTGTTATCAAAGACTCTGTTTGTTGGAACCCGGTCTACCTCGTGTTTTTTCAGACGAAACAGGTCTGTTGTGGAATTTTTGGATCTGATCACATATCATATATTTCTTAATTATGTGGGACAATATCTATGATTATTTATGGGTAGAATCCCAGCAGAATCATTACTTCTGAGCTCTTACATATGGGCAAAATCATATTTAATTTTTAATTAATTATTTAATATTTAATTTTTAGTTCTGTACATCCCCCAAAATCTCATGGTTTATCTCTTTGAAAAAAATTTACTCATAAGTTGTTTACAGAATTACTAGGATGATATATCAAATCTAATTTTATTCAGCCCTCCTCAGGCCATGGTTTAAGCAACTTTGTTCTGTTAATTCTGCAGCACCAGTCCTGTGAAAATATGTCATGACTAAAAAGGCTCATTGGAAAAATCTAAGAGTTCTTTTACTCTTTGTGGGAACAAGGCCTTAATAATTCCATTTTTGGATTTCCCAAATGAAATTAAAGTGCTAATTTCATTTTGGTTGAGACAATGACGCATTCTGCCTTCTTATCAATTTCCCTTCAACAAGGCAGCCTAATTATTGTAAAAAGAAGCATGGACAATTTAGGTAAGTTATAATTGCTTAATTGAGCAATCATTTGCACCAAATGGTCACAAGTAAACAAAAGCAGTAGATCACTTTTTCATTAAAATAATAAGAGTGAAAATAAGAATGAAAATTATCTCAGTGATTATATTGAACTGCATGAATCAAGAAAGGTCATATTAAACAAAAAAAAAAAAACCTGGACTAGTCTTTACTTTTAAAGCTGTTTCTCATTTCTATATTTAATTTCTCTTTCTCTTGCTGCTAAGTTGTAACTTTTTCTATCCTGGTTTCTTCAGGCAGTGGGGAGGAAGGGAGGAGGTGAGAGATTAATGTCAGCAGCCTTTAAATAGTAATTGGTCTGTTTTCGCTTAAGAGGTCTCCCTGGATCCAGAGGTATTAAACAATTATTATCCAGTTTCTAACTTTCCTTTCCTTATTAAGGTTTATTATAAAATAAAATGCAAAGAAAAATTAAGAAGAAAAGAAGAAAAAGAAATAAAGATCCATTTGGAATAAGATTTTTCTTTCTTTCTGCACTTTCTCTGTTGGAGAGTGAAGGCATAATTCTGATAGTTCATGCTAGGACAACACACTTCCTCTCCTCAACATATCAATATTCCTTGCACAGACAGAAATGTTTCAGATCATGGCTTTAAAGGTTGGGCATTCATTTGCATCCTGAAACAAACAGAAGACTTACTGCCTTACAAGTTCTACCCTGTGTTATATATGAAATCAGTGATGGGATTCAATATTTTTTTTAATACTGGTTCTGTAGGCATGGGTTGATGGGCGTGGCCAGTGAAGAATACTGTAAAATCTCCAGTCAGAGGTGGTATTTTCAGGGAGGAATGGAAAAGGGAGCAACGTGAGTTGTGTGGCTTATGGTAGAGGAAAGGGCCCTGATTCTCTTCATTAGCTGCAGCTGGGAACAGTGTTTAAAAAGAGAGTTTGTGCACAGCAACTTGTTAGAAACAAATCATGTATTGTTTTGTTGAGGCTTATCTGGGTTCCTAGTGTCTTCCCAAGTGCGTGTTTTGTTGGCCTTTGAGGTCTGCAATTCCTTATCCTGCCCTGTCCAGTTAATTGCTGCAGTATGTTTTGTGTGGATTTTTATTTACAGTTTATATGTACTATTATGTATATGTAAATAACATAGTTGGGTTGACAATATATAAACTACAAATATGTAAGTTTGTAGTTTTAAGGAAAAATACTGTAATGCATTAAGCTGTGTTCTGATTGGTTAATTATGCTACAAGTTGCCATAAGAGGGATCTATAGATCATGGTTTAATTCTCTTTCTTTTTTCACTGATGATCTCTCTTAATACTGATACTGACTGACTACGGATCGATAATGATGAAGCCTGTTTAGTTTGATATTCTGTTGATATTGAAGATTATTTCTTCTATTATGGTTTAACATTTGTCTGCTGTAAAAGACATGGAACTGGTAAGAAGACTTTATAACTAGATGTAAGAAGACTTTATAACTGGATATTTGTGGATTGTTAAAAACGTGTATGACATGGACTGTTTATTGGACTGTGCTATTTCTTCAAGTAAACATTAATACAACTTGTTCAACTCTGGGTGGCTGTATATTTCTTCATAACTGTTCTCATAAACCATTTTCTGTGTGCATATCCTTTTTATACAAGGGTTAAGCCCATGTCACACTGGCCAACGGATGCAAAAAGGACACAGCGGACGAACAAAATGTTCCATCTGTTGTTATCCGCTCTCAAAAGGGGCAAAAATTTGCATAACCAGAGCGGATAACACAGATGGGGGGAGGACGCAGGGCGGATGCAAAGCGGATGCGGAACGGAAGCCCAGTGGATGGAAGCGGATGGGAGTGGATGGCACATCCGCTGGGATTCCGGGGGGCCTCAGCAAAGCGGACGCGGAACGGATACAGTGGATGCAGAGCGGACGCCGAACGGGTAAAGCGGATGCACAGCGGATGCACAGTGGAAGCCTAGTGGATGCCTGGCGTTAATTGCGCATGCGGGGAGGATGCATTGTGTCAGCCCCGCGGATATAACGGAAGCAGCTTGGAAGCAGGTCGCCATTCAGAGGAAAGACCTGCTGCCGGACACATCGACTGCCTTGCCTGCCATGCCTGCATGTCTGCCTGCCAGCCTTGCTGCCAGCCTCCCTGCCAGCCTTGCTACCTGCCTCCCTGCCAGCCTTTGTGCCAGCCTTGGTTCCTGCCAGCCTCCCTGCCAGCCAGCAACCCCACAACCATGCGGAAACACAGCAAGCCTCAGCCATCTGCTGCCAACCCTGGCAAGAGGGACAGGGCTACCATCCCGCCCCCTGGCCCTCACTCTGGTTCTGCTGGGGCTTCTGCAGCACGGGCTCTCTCTTCTGGGGCTGGCGCTTCTGCTGCTTCTGCTTCTGGAGGAGCTGATGACAAGCGCTCCAGCACCAGCCACCTCCACAGCACCTGCACCCTTCGCCCCTGAGACTGAGCGACCAAGAGGAGTGCCAGAGACTCATTTTTGTCTTATAGCTTGTTGTTAATAAAGTCTATTTATGATTCACACACTTGTTTCATTTCTTTTTTTTTAATAAAGTCTTGGTGGAAACCTTTAGAAATGGTTTAAGCCTTTGCATGCTTGTGGGATGGGTAAGGATAGCAGTAGGATGGGCAGGGATACCTTTGGGATGGGTAATAGCTGTGGGATGGGCAAGGATATCTTTGGTATGGGTAATAGCTGTGGGATAGATAAACCTCCAGTGCAAGCATAGTGGGACTGTATGGTCCAACCCTCCCAGGTGCCACACCTATGGCCCTTTATTATCAATAACAATATAATCAATCATCCCCACATGTCAACATAAACACAACTCTTTATTAAATGCCCTGTTCATTGTAGGGCCATTCAACATACATGGCCCAATCTCATCCGTGTGATGAGACAGGCTGAAGGAAGCATCCATTAAGTATCTACCATCCTGTCTTGCCACTCCACTGCTCCAGCTGGGGAGTTGCACCAGTGTTTCAGGAGGTTGCGCTACTTCTTCGCCTCACGTGAGGCTCTGTTGGGGCCTTGCACATCCTGAGTGTCTATCAGGTTTTGCCCTTGCCTCCTTTCCCCAGGCTCCATGTCCCCATTGCCTTGTTGACGGTCCACAAGCCTGTTCTGCAAGTCTGGGTAGCGGGTGCGCATGAGATTGTGCAGGATGCAGCAAGCTTCCACGATCCTCCTCATGGTCTCTGGGCTATGCTGCATGTTGGTGAGAAGTACCTGGAACCTGTTGGCCAGGATGCCAAAGGCATTCTCCACCACCCATCTTGCCCTGAACAGCCTGTAGTTGAAGATCCTCTCTGCACGGGTGAGGTATTTGGAGGTGTAGGGCTTCATGAGGTAGGTTGTGAGGGAGAAGGCGTCATCCCCCACGATGAAGTAGGGCACATCTTGTGTGTCATTGGGCAGCGGGTCTGGATCTGGGAAGCCCACCATGAGGTTGCTTTCCAGCCCCTCCTTGAGGTGACTGGTGTTGTATACCTGGGCATCTGAAGATGAGCTGTTGCCTGAAGCATCGATGTACATGAACTTGTAGTCAGCATCGACCATGGCGAAGAGGATGATGCTGAAGAACCCCTTGTAGTTGTGATAAGTGGACCCCAACTTGGCTGGCGCTTTGCAGGCCACGTGCTTGCCATCTATGGCTCCAATGGTGTGGGGGAAGTTCCACTTCTGATACCACTGCTCTGCAACTTTCTTCCATCCTTCTTCAGTGGAGGGGCACTGGAGGAGCTCCTCCATGTACTCTTCAATGATGGCTTGCACCACTTCTCTGACCACAAAGCTGATGGTGCTGGGTGGCACCCTCCAGCCGTACTGCATGCTCCTGTAGGAGGTCCCTGAGGCCAGGTGGCGCAGAGTGAGTGCCACCTTGAGCCCAGGTTCCAGGCTGGGCGGGAAGTTGGTGTTTGTCTTGGTCAACCTGGGTGTCAGGCACTGCACAACTTTATCAAACATGGCTGGAGGCATCCTCATGAAGTTCTGGAACGCCCGAGTGTCTTCGCTCCTGAGCTCCACCATCAGCTTGTTGTACAGTCCGTCCTCTGCTCTTCTGGCGAACCATCTTTGGACCCAGACTTTTTTTGGGTGCCTCCTTTTCTTCCCGTAGTAGAGTTCACAGAGCCTGTAGATGGCTTCGTACTGTTGCAGAAGGATGGTGGCTGCCAAAAGGACTGTGGTACGATCCACAGTGGACATGACTGGATGCTGTGGAAGATCAAGAGTCAGATGAAGGCTGCAGAGGTCTGCACAGGTGGGCTGCTGGTCTGAAAGTGCGATGCAGACGAGTTGCTCCCCCTTTTTATAGGCAGTGTAGGTGTCCCTTTGCATCCTCTAGGCATCCTCTAGGCATCCTCTAGACATCCTTAGTATCCAAGATAGATCCCCTCTGCGAATGTTTTTTCTGTTTTAAACGCTTTGTTTCCGTGCTGCATCCGTTCTGCATCCGTTCTGCATCTGTTCCGCGTCCGTTCCGCTTCCTCCCTGTGTCCGGGCGGATGCGAGTTGCACAGATGCACAGCGGACGCCAAGCGGATATAGCAGATGCGTAATGGATGCGTAACAGATGCATAGCGGATGCAGAACGGACGTACAGCCCAAAACTTTTGGAGCGGATAAAACATCCATAAACGGATGCTGGATGGATAGAGAGGATGAAAAATGGAGGCAGTGAGTACAGAACAGATACATTGCGTTAACCAACGGATGGCAAGGTTTTTTGTCCGTTTTACATCCTCTTTGCATCCGTTGGTTCAGTGTGACATGGGCTTTACTCTGCACATATCCTAATTACTTTGTTTTCGGACTGAATTTTCTCCATTTAAAGACTGTTCTTGTGAGAGATTTTTCTCCAGCTGAAGGTAACTGGACACTGGGGACAAAGTTGGAGGCATTAATGGGACTTTTCTTATGTATGTGACTATGTTGCCTTTGTGCCACGCCCGGGTCATCACATAGTCAGAATCTTCTGAATGCCACCTCTGTATGAAATGTTAAAAGATGCAAGCCTCAATATCAGGTACACATCATAGTTCGGTGTACATTATATAGGCAAGTCATTTCTCCAAGTTCAGGATCTAAAGCAAAAGTTTTATTGAAATGAAAGGAAAATGGTGCAATGCAAGTCTTCTTTATTATTTTTCCAGAACCTGTTGAGGAGGTCGGTAATAATTGATTGTTTTCTGATGACTTAAAGACTTAATTGGTTTGGAAGACGGCAACAAATAAATTGAACTGCAATCTATCTCTGACCTCTTTACCAAAGATAGGGACATTTTAGGCTATTTGTTTTCCTTTGTTCTCTTCCAGGCACTTAATGAATATTCTGAATCTTAAAATATGCTGTTTAGAATAATAAGCAAGCACTATTCTCAAAGGTAACATCAATTCTTATCTTTGAAGCCATATTGAATCAAGGAAATGTGTCCTTGGTATCATAGTTCTGAAAGTAACTTCATTATGAAAATAGTATTTGCATTTTTTTCCCTATAAGAACCATTGGACAAAATTGGATTTCCATCTTATTTCCCTTTTTATGTTAGTCCCATTTCATAATAGTCAAACTGACATTTCACTTATAACTTTGTAGAAAATATGATAGATATATTTGCAACAGTAAACCTTTTAAGTTAAAATTTACATTTGTGGAAAGGTCAGTTATCAGTCATGTATTTTTTAATGAGTGAAATAATGAAGTTTATTGAGGCAATTCCCCCAATTTCTACTTAGCACTGTGCTAGATTAAACTATTTGATAGTTGTCTAACATTTACTGTAGTTGAAAAAAGTGATTATATCTTCCCCTCAGCTTTCTCTAAACATACCCAGTTCTTTCAATCTCACTTCATCTGATTTAGTTTCTCATCTCCTGCCATTCTTTTTGCCTTTGTTTAACTTGTTCAAGGTTATCTTAATCTTTCTCAAGTATCATAGAAATGGACATAATATTGGAGATACAATCTGACAATACAGAAAAAAGTGAAATGATTTCTTCCTAAAGTTTGGGAATTACAAAAACAGATACAACTTACCGATAAAATTGCATTTGCTATTTTAGAATCCTATTATTAAGGCTAACTATATTTACCTTTTTATAGGCTTTTACTCCAACATATGGTATATTGTTTTTACAATTGCTATATTAGAGATCTGAGGTCTGGCTCTCTTAATTACTGCACGGTTTTCAAGGTGCTTACAAATCAATCACTTTATAATCAGTCACTTTATATTGCCAGGATACTGTTTGAGTATATACAGAAAAAAAGAGGCTAAAATTAAATCTAACAGGATGCAGGTGTTATTTATCTATCAGGTGCTCTGCATGGTTGCTGCTTCTGAACTAAGTTGGTAACTTATGTCCTTCTGGATTCATGTCTATTGGATGATGTGCAGGAAGGGGCCATGACTCTGATAAGGGAAACCTTTCCCCACATGGTAATTGTGGATATATACAGATATATATAAAAGGCAGCTTCTTTAAAGAATTGCAGGTAAGTGGGTGTGTGAGTGCCTCCATGTATTCTGAAACACTGTATGGGCTCATACCCAAAGTACTGCATAGTAATAGCTACAGCACTTAGAATTACATACTGCTCCAAGGTGCTTTACATCAGCATATTGCTCCCAACAATCTCATTTTACTGACTTCGGAAGGATGGAAGGCTGAGTAAACCTTGAGCCAGTCAATCCCAGGCAGGAGAGTTTCCCTGCAATACTGCATTCTAACTACTGTGCCACCACAGTAGTTTGATCCAAGGGCTCCTGAATCAATATATGTTTGCCTAATCTGTTGTTTATCTTGCTTTTTCTTTGACTGGGATATAAAGTACATTTCTTCGCCAATTATTTGACACTTTACTACTCTCTGGGACTCCTCAAAACTAATACATAGAGTTTCATTCTGACAAGCAGCAAAGTTCTTCTAATATACTAAATAAATGACTAAATTAATATACTAAATTAATAAAATTAAAATTAATTAAAATAAAATTAAAATTTATTTTAATAAAAATAAAATTAATTTAGTCCTGAAAATCAATTTTGAAATTTATAGGTGTTTCCAGGTTATATTTTAAATCTGGCCATTTGCCTTTGATGTTCATAATCAACTGGTAGAATGCATTTCCTCAAAATAAGAATTTGAATAGTTTTTTCTGTTAGCCTTTTGCTGTCTATAGTTGCCCTATTGATTCTTTTACTTCTACAGATAGTTCTCAATTTTCAACCTTTCATTTAGTGACTGTTTGAGGTTACAAGAACACTGAAAAAATGATTTATGACCATTTTTTCACAATTATGACTATCGCAGCATTCCATTGTCACATTATCAAAATTCGGACACTTGGCAACTGGTATGTATTTATGATGATAGTAGAGTGCTGGGATCATGTGACCAACTTTTGTGACTTCTAACGAGCAAAGTCCCTGGGGACGCCAGATTCACTTAACAATGGTACAACTAAATAGTAATAGCGGTTCAGTTTGTTTAGCAAGATAAAGCCCATGTCACTGAACCAACGGATGCAAAGAGGATGTAAAACGGACAAAAAACCTTGCTATCCATTCGAAAACACGATGTACTCACTGCCTCCGTTTGGCTTCCTCTCTATCCGTCCAGCATCAGTTTATGGACGTTTCATCTGCTCCAAAAGTTTTGGGCTGCCTAAAACTTTTGCGCGGAAAATGTATCCAGTTCGTCCATTCTGCATCTGCTATGCATCCACTACGCATCCGTTACACATCTGTTATGCATCCGCGATATCCGCTAGGTGTCCGCTACGCATCCGCGCAACTCGCATCCGCCTGGACACAGGGAGGAAGCGGAATGGACGCGGAACAGATGCAGAACGGATGCCTAGCGGATGCAGAATGGAAACAAAGTGTTTAAAGTGGAAAAAACGTTCGCAGAGGGGACCTATCTCGGATATTAAGGATGCCTAGAGGATGCCTAGAGGATGCCTAGAGGATGCCTAGCGGAAAACCTATACTGCCAATAAAAAGGGGGAGCAACTCGCCTGCATCGCATTTTCAGAACAGCAGCCCTACTGTGCAGACCTCTGCATCCTTCATCTGGCTCTTCCTCTTCCACAGCATCCAGTCATGTCCACCGTGGATTGTAACAAAGTCCTTTCGGCAGCCACCATCATTCTGCAACAGTGCGAAGCCATCTGCAGGCTCTATGAACACTACTGCGAGAAGAAAAAGAGGCAGCCAAAAAGAGTCTGGGTCTGAAGATGGTTCGCCAGAAGAGCAGAGGACGGACTGTACAACAAGCTGATGGTGGAGTTCAGGAATGAAGACACTCGGGCATTCCAGAACTTCATGAGGATGCCTCCAGCCATGTTTGATGAAGCGCCTGACACCCAGGTTGACCAAGGCAAACACCAGCTTCCGGCCCAGCCTGGAACCTGGGCTCAAGGTGGCACTCACTCTGCGCCACCTGGCCTCAGGGACCTCCTACAGGAACATGCAGTACGGCTGGAGGGTGCCACACAACACCATCAGCATTGTGGTCAGAGAAATGGTGCAGGCCATCATCGAAGAATACCTGGAGGAGCTCCTCCAGTGCCCCACCACTGAAGAAGGATGGAAGAAAGTTGCAGAGCAGTGGTATCAGAAGTGGAACTTCCCCCACACCGTTGGAGCCATAGATGGGAAGCACGTGGCCTGCAAAGCTCCAGCCAAGTCAGGGTCCACTTATTTCAACTCCAAGGGCTTCTTCAGCATCATCCTCTTCGCCATGGTCGATGCTGACTACAAGCTCATGTACATCGATGCTTCAGGCAACGGCTCATCTTCAGATGCCCAGGTATACAACGCCAGTCACCTCAAGGAGGAACTGGAACGCAACCTCATTGTGGGCTTCCCAGATCCAGAACCCCTGCCCAACGACACACAAGATGTGCCCTACTTCATCGTGGGGGATGACGCCTTCTCCCTCACAACCTACCTCATGAAGCCCTACACCTCCAGACTCCTCACCTGTGAAGAGAGGATCTTCAACTACAGGCTGTCCAGGGCAAGGCGGGTGGTGGAGAACGCCTTTGGCATCCTGGCCAACAGGTTCCAGGTACTTCTCACCACCATGCAGCATTGCCCAGAGACCATGAGGAGGATCATGGAAACTTGCTGCATCCTGCACAATCTCATGCGCACCCGCTACCCAGTGTTGCAGAACAGGCTCATGGACCTCCAGAAAGGCAATGGGGACATGGAGCCTGGTGAATGGAGGCAAGGGTGAAACCTGATAGATACTGTGGATGTACAAGGCCCCAACAGAGCTTCACATCAAGGGAAGAAGCAGCTCAACCTCCTGAGACAATGGTGCAACTCCCCAGCTGGAGCAGTGGAGTGGCAAGACAGGATGGTAGATACTTAATGGATGCTTCCTTCAGCCTGTCTCATCACACGGATGAGATTGGGCCATGTATGTTTGGTTGGCCTACAAATAGCAGGGCGTTTAATAAAGAGTTGTGTTTATGTTGACATGTGTGGATAATTATTACATTATTATTGATAATGATGGGCCATAGGTGTGGCACAGGTGTGGCACGTGGGAGGGTGGACCATACAGTCCCACTATGCTTGCACTGGAGGTTTATCTATCCCACAGCTATTAGCCATCCCAAAGGTATCCCTGCCCATCCCACAGCTACCTCAACCCATCCCATAGCTATCTCAACCCATCCCACAGCTATCTTAACCCATCTTAACCCATCCCACAAGCATGCAAAGGCTTAAAGCATTTCTAAAAGTTTCCAGCAAGACTTTATTAAAAAAAAGAAATGAAACAAGTGTGTGAATCAAAAATAGACTTTATTAACAACAAGCTATAAGACAAAAATGAGTCTCTGGCACTCCTCTTGGTCGCTCAGTCTCAGGGGTGAAGGGTGCAGGTGCTGTGGAGGTGGCTGGTGCTGGAGTGCTTGTCATCAGCTCCTCCAGCAGCAGCAGAAGCGCCAGCCCCAGAAGAGAGAGCCCGTGCTGCAGAAGCCCCAGCAGAACCAGAGTGAGGGCCAGGGGGCGGGATGGTAGCCCTGTCCCTCTTGCCAGGGCTGGCAGCAGATGGCTGTGGCTTGCTGTGCTTTCGCATGGTTGTGGGGTTGCTGGCTGGCAGGGAGGCTGGCAGGAACCAAGGCTGGCAGCAAGGTTGGAAGCAAGGCTGGCAGCAAGGCTGGCAGTCAGATGTGCAGGCAGGACAGGCAAGGCAGTCGATGTTTCTGGAAGCAGGTCTTTCCTCTGAATGGCGACCTGCTTCCGAGCTGCCTCCGTTATATCTGCGGGGCTGACGCAATGCATCCTCCCCGCATGTGCAATTAACGCCAGGCATCCATTAGGCTTCTGCTGTGCATCCGCTGTGCATCCGCTTCATCTGCTCTGCATCCGCTCTGCATCCGCTCTTTCCGTTCCGCATCCGCTTCACTGAGGCCCCCCGGAAGCCCTGCGGATGTGCCATCCTCTCCCATCCGCTCCCATCCGCTTCCATCCGCTGGGCTTCCATTCCGCATCCGCTTTGCATCCGCCCTGCGTCCTCCCCGTGTCCGTGTTATCCGCTCCGGTTATGCAAATTTTTGCGCCTTTTGAGAGCGGATAACAACGGATGGAACATTTTGCTCGTCCGCTGTGTCCTTTTGCATCCATTGGCCAGTGTGACATGGGCTTAAATTTGGGGCTCTGTTATGTCATAAGTCAAGGACTACCTATATGTCAGTCCTTTCATTTTACTTCAAATCTTTCAATAACCATAGCTCATTCTGAATCTCTCCAATAGTATCAAAACTATAAGAACTACCAAGACAGGTTTCATTAAAGAAGAAAGCAGCACTGAATATATTTTCCCACTGCCTATCTTTCTTCAGTCAAAACCTGTAAAACAAATAAATATGCATGGGATGCACTATATCCTACAAAGGATATATGATTCTGAAAGCTGAGAGTAGAGAAAAGTTGTTCTCCCTTCAAAGAAATTTTACATTTAGAATTTTGCAATGGGGAAATATACTGTGTATAAAATAAAATATTTGGGGCAGAAATCATTAAAAAATTATAAAAACGTTTACAGTAAAAACAACATTGGAAAAAGTTGTATGGAAGCAGATTTTTCAAATAAATTTTTAAAAATGCATTAAAATCAAGGCAGCCTGGAATGCTTTCCTACTATATTGACAGAAAAATGAATATAATTTATTTTGATGCAGACATCCATGATTAATAGATGCTAGCTGGCTATCGTCTTTTGCAATTCAATAAAAGTAAAGGTTTATGCCAATCCTGGCCCCAAACATTTTGCTTCCAAAAACAGAATCTAATGCATACATTGTCCTTGTCATTAAGTAGTTGTAAAATGCCCTATGAAAGAAGATTTCTTCAAGATAAATGGAAACAATCCATTAAAAATTTAAAATATAACTTCACCAGTAGGAATAATCCTACCTAACAGAAGTACATTGATTATATTTCCTTGATATTTAATTGATAACTGGTTATAAACTACAGTTATATTTATTTCTATGTACTAGAAATAAATAGAGGATGTACCAGAGGAAAATACTTGAGGATGTACGAGAGGAAAATATCCAACAATATCTAACTACAATCTAGCTACAATCCCGGAAGAAAGCAAGGAAGCGCTGAATAAAGAAATAACACAAAAAGAACTGCAAGAGGCAATTCAGAAGCAGAAAAATAATAATATGCTAGGACCAGATAGTCTCCTGTGGGAGCTATACAGGACACTTCAAGGAAAATTTGAAATATATCTGTTAGATATATACAAAGAGGCCCTAATGACAGTGAACTTACCTAAATCATGGGAAGAGACATACATAACATTCATTCCAAAAGAAGATTTGGACAATCAACAAAACCAAAACTGACAGGCCCATATCACTATTAAATGTCTATTATAAGATATTCATGACTATAATGGCAGAAAACTTAAAAGACTATTCAACCAAATTATACATAGTGATCAGAATGGATTTTTGCCAAACAGGCAAATCAAAAACAATACCAGAATGGTCATGAATATATTAGAATATTATGAGGCACACCCTGGAAAACAAATGGCACTGGTCTTCCTCAATGCACAAAAAGCATTCGATAATGTTAATGGGCAATTTATTATAGAGCAACTGAAAGATATGGATTTCGATGACAAATTTATTAAGATGATTTCAGCAATTTATTCAACTCAGATTGTTAGCATATTATTAAATGGAGACAGAACAGAAACATTTAAGATCAACAGAGAGTAAGCAGGGATGTCCATTGTCACCCCTATTCTTTATCCTCACACAAGAAAACCTATTGATGAATATTTGAAGAAATAAAGAAATTAAAGGGGCTACAATTAGAAAAGAGCAATATAAAGTACAAGCCTTCAGCAATGATATGGTATCTTTTCTGGAGGACCCAGAGGAAATTGGAATAATACTGATAAGAGAAATTAAAGAATTTGGCAATGTTGCAGGAGTAAAAATAAATAACAATAAAATAAATAAATAAAATACTGACTAAAAATATGAAGGATAAACAAAAAAAAAAGAATTAGAAGGGAAATAAGGTATGCAAATTGTTAAAAAAGTAAAATACCTTGGCCATTTGGTTAATACCAAGGTGCTAATCAATTAAAGGAAATAATTATGATAAATTAATGATACAAATTAAAAAATAATTGGAAGTATGGGGGAAACTACAAATATCATTAATGGGAACAATTGTGGCAATAAAAATGTCCACATTACCAAAAATATTATATCTTTTTCAAACTATACCAGCAAAATTGAATAAAAAATTCTTTGTGGAACTGGATAAAATAATAACTAAATTTGTCTGGGCTAGAAAAAAAAGCGAGAATAAAAATGAAATTACTACAGGATAAGAGAGAAAATGGTGACTTTGGACTCCCAGACTGGGAAATGTACTCCCAGGCAGCAGCTTTTGTATGGATTAAAGACTGGATTCACTTAGAAAATAACAGAATACTATTAATAGAAGGCCATGATCTGCAAAAAGGGTGGCATAGTTTTTTATGGGTTAGAAAGAGGAAGCAGCATTCTTATTTTCAGAGACATTTAATTAGAGACTCATTAATTCAAATATGGAGTAAAATTAAAAAGAACCATTATATGAAAATACCACGCTGGCTGCCAACCATGGAGGCACAAATTTATCCAAACACAATGGATCTGGTGAAAATGAGAAACTATAAAGACTTATTAGATAAACAAGGAAAAGTGAAAACAATACAAGAACTACAACTACTACTACAAAAAATAGATATAGACTGGTGTCCAGTATTTGCAAGTACAGTCAAAATATAAAAAATATAAAGAGCAATACTAATTTTATTTGGATAAGCAACAATTAGATAGAATCCTACAAGGAACAGGGGAAAAAATGATCTAGGAAATATACAACTTTTTTTTATATTTCAAGATGGAAGAGGAGATAGTTAAGGAAACAATGGTAGTATGGGCGAAAAATATGAGACACAATATAGATTTGGAATATTGGCAAAAAATGTGGGAAACAAATTATAACCTATATGTACAGCATATAGGGAAAACATGTATAAAATGTTTTACACCTACTAGGCTAGCAAAAATGTTTGTGAACCAAAACCCAAATTGTTGGAAGTGTAAGAAAGAAAGGGGCACTTATTTTCATATGTGGTGGTTATGCCCAAAAGTAAAAAAATATTGGAATACAATTTGACTGTGGTTAGAAGAAATAATAAAATAAAAGATCAAACTTCAACCAGAATTATTTTTATTAGGCATAATAATAGGGAAATACTGTAAAAAGATAGGTATATTATGTTACATATATTAAGGCTAGGTCACATCGGCTGACAGATGCAAAACATATGTAAAAAGGACACAGCGGACAGGCAAAATTCCATCCGTGGCTCCATCCCTTGTTATCCGCTCTCAAAAGGGGCAAAAATTTGCATAAACAGAACGGAAAAGAACGGAAAAGAACGGACAGGAAGAGGATGTAGCAAGGATGTTAAGCGGATGCTCAATGGAAGCCTAGCGGATGGAAGTGGATGGAAGCGGATGGCACATCCGCAGGGCTTCCGGGGGAGAACAGCAAAGCGGATGCGTAGTGGAAGGGGCGGATGCGTAGCAGATGACGCGGATGCATCACGTATGCCTAGCAGATGCCTAGAGGATGCCTAGCGGATGCGTAGCAGATGCAAAGCGTTCACTGCGCATGCGGGGAGGATGAATTGTGTCAGCCCCACGGATATAAAAGGAAGCAGCTCACACGCAGCCAGCATTCAAAGAAAAGACCTGCTGCCAGAGACATCTTCATCAGAGACCATGGGGAAGAAGAGGAAGCCTGTGCCTAATCCTGCCAGCCCTGGAAAGAAGGACAGAACCACCATCCCACTCCCTGGCACTGACTCTGCTGCTGCTGGTGCTTCTGCTGGTGCTTCTGCTGGTGCTGGTGCTTCTGTTGCTGATCCTGCTGCTGCTGCTGGTGCTACTGCTGCTGGTGCTGCTGGTGTGGTGGACTAGCCCCAAGGTCCTCAAAGTCCTGCTGATGAGGGCCCAGAAGACCCTGCCAGAGGGAGGAAGAGGCAATCGAAGGAGAAGGAGAAGGGGGAGAGGAAACAGTACTCCATTGCAGAGGACCATGAGGAGAAGGTGCTCGAATGGCTGAGGGAGAACGAGTACCTGTGGAGGAAGGGCCACAGGCTATATCGAGACACCAAGCAGAAGCAGGAGGCTTGGAGAGAGAAGGCGGAGAGCCTGGGCTACACTTCTGATGTCCTTCTGGGGTGGGTTCCAATGTGAGGAAAGTTCCACCTCTGATACCACTCTTCTGCAACTCTCTTCCAGCCTTCTTCAGTGGTGGGACACTGGAGGAGCTCCTCCAGGTATTCTTCGATGATGGCCTGCACCACTTCTCTGACCACAATGCTGATAGTGTTGTGTGGCACCCTCCAGGCATACTGCATGTTTCTGTAGGTGGTCCCTGAGGCCAGGTGGCGCAGAGTCAGTGCCACCTTCAGCCCAGGGTCCAGGCTGGGATGGAAGTTGGTGCTCGGCTTGGTCAACCTGTGTCTCAGATGCTCCACAAGTTCGTCAAACATGGCTGGTGGCATCCTCATGAAGTACTGGAATTCATGAGTGTCTTCATTCCTCAGCTTCACCATCAGCTTGTCATATAGTCCATACTCCGGTCTTCTCTCGATCCATCGTCGGACCCACACAGTTCTTGGACGTCTCCTTCTCTTTGCATAGAAAAGGTGAAAGAGCCTGAAGAGGGCTTGGTACTGGTGTTGAATTATGGTGGCTATCAAAAGGAGTGTGCGTTGATCCATGGTGGAGATCAATGGATGATGTTGAAGAGCAAGAGCAAGGCTGAAGAGGTCTGCACACCACGTCTGCTGGACTGAAAGTGAGATCCAGGTGATTTCCTCCGCCTTTTTATAGGAAATATCAGTTTTCCGCTCGGTGTCCTTCTGCATCCTCTAGACATCCTGCAGACATCCTAAATATCCGAGATACATCCCATATACAAACATTTTTTCCATTTTAATGCTTTTTGTCTGAGGTGCATCTGCTTTCATCCTTTCTATTTCTTTAAAAAAGAAAGAAAGCAATAGAGGGAAAAAAGAAAAAAGAGGGTGGAATCTGGAAAATGAGGAGACCACCTGGAATTAAAAAATATATATATACTGGAATTTTAACAAGGCTTGCAAAAGATACACTAGAGCTGAAATTTTGTTACAAGATAACAAAGCCCCTGGAAAGAGAAAGTGAGAAAAGAAGCAAGAAACAGTTTTGAATTATTGGATGATGTCTGGAACTTTGGATGGAGGATCCTAATGAAACAAAATAAAATCAACTGGGGGTTGTTTAAATTTTTTAAAAATGGCATCACTCCTTGAAGAGTTAAAAATTAGACCTAAAGAACAAAAAGAAGAAGCACAAGAGGGAAGAGGATCTTTTGGCTTCATATTTCAATTGTTAGAAATGGAGATCTTAAACTATGAAAGACAACAAAAAACACTGGCAGAACAAGAAGGGAGGGACAACGAAGAAACCATTTTTAATGACCAACAATTTTAAGCAGGGTAAAACAGGGATATAGGGGAAAGGGAGTTAAAAACTTAAGCATTGAAGCAACAATAAAAAAAAAGAGTAATTTGAAAAGTAATCATCATATCAGGAAGAAGCAGACGGGAGGATCACAGAAGGGAGAATCAGATAGAAAAGGGAATAAAAAGGGGAGGGAGAAGAAGAGAGGGATGTGGGAAGGGAAAAGAAGCTACAAAGGACAGAAACAAGATACAGAGGTACAGGAAAAGCGTACAAGAATTAAAAGTATAAACCTATTTAAAAGACACAGAGACAATGGTTAAAATTTAACTTTTAAGGAGAGAATTCTGCAAGGGTTCATGGGATAGCATTGTTATGTTAGAAATAGAAAAGGGTTAGAAAATATGTTAAATGATTAAAGTGATAGAAAAAATTTCTATTGATGTGTAGTGGAATATTTGTAAAGAGAATAAGGCTCTCAATGATTTAAAAAGAAAGTTTAGAAAAAAAAACTGTAAAGAAATATGGAAGATTTTTATCAGTTGACAAGATGAACTTGAATAAGAATAAAAACTTTATTGACTACTGTTAATAACTATTGTTTTGTTTTTTATTTAAAGACAGTGATAAATAAAATATGAAATGTAGATGATTAAAGTGAAAGACAACTGATATTACTAGGTAATGTTTGTTAAAAGAAATAGAAATGTAAAAGATTGTTATTAATGTTAATGGCAGAGCTGTACTTGAATAGAATAATTATTCCATTATTCCATTAATAATTATTCCATTATTACTTACATGTATGGTATTCAGATTTGTTCCGGTATTTTCCCACATCATTATAGTTGTGCTTTTAAAGTTGTAGCAATGTTTTGGCAGAATCTCATCTGCCATCATCAGGTTTCTGTATTGTGTTCGTCAGACAAACAATATAGTCAGAAGCCTGATGATGGCAGATGAGACTCTGCCGAAACGTTGCTTCAACTTTAAAAGCACAACTATGATGACGTGGGAAAATACCCAAACAAAGCTGAATGCCATCTATATATATACATATATACATATATACTTATTTCTTTTAAGAATTTAGTGTGTATTTTTAAGGGAATGTACCCAGCAGAATTTGACTGAAAACAGGTATGTGTTATAAAATAGAGGTTAGAAAATGAACATTATAACTGTAAAGGTGTAACTTAAATTTTTAAACAAGATTTGAAGAAAGATACAAAGGTGTTACACTGCAGTTTAATAATTACAGGGGAAAAATTGTTTTCTGAGAAAAGATAATATGAAATTGTAAACAGGACAGAAGAAAGTATAAAAACATTATTAGAAAGATTTTAAAAATTAGAAAAAAGATATGTAATTGAATTAAGAAAGGAATGAGATAATTTAAAATAAGGCTATAGGAAGTAAAGAAAGGGAAAAACTATTGAAAAAATTGTGAAAATAGTTATAAGATTAGAATGTATAAGATTAATATGTATCGAGCTTATGTTTGTATGGAGAAGTGATAACCTGGGGCCACTCTGTTCTCAAAAAAAGATATTTTATTTGTATGTTTTGTGAAAACTTGAATATTTTTTTTTTTTTAAAAGAAGACGTATGTGTTAGCAATGACTGTATTTCAATGAAGTAATAGATATGTAGCACACTGGTAACTCATAATTACCATCTTTGATATGCAAAACTCTACCGTTACTAATAAATTGAAAATCCCAATGGAAGAATATATTTGTATCAGAGCCAAAGCCAAAAATAATTCCACTTAAATTCCAATTGTTCTGTATAAAGAATAGTAGACTCCTAAATACAGGTTTCTGATTGGCTAAAGAACTTGAATGGGATTGGTTCAAAAGGAACCAATCCACATAGCTGCTCAAAGACGGCAAATATTAAATACCTGTCATTGGCTACAAGCCGGCAAAGAAAAACCTATAAAAGGCTGCCACAGCTTGAGCCAATGTTCCGTTTTTCAACTGTGTTATAAAATAAAGACTTTGTTTTTGGAACCCGGTCTACCTTATGTTTTTCCGGATGGAACACTGGCGACAAAGGTGGGATCGTCCTAAAATCGAGACTGAGCACGTGGTGACAGATAAAACCAGACGAAGAACAATGGCTGGAAAAAACGCGCTGCCCGCACCCTTCAATCCCAATGAAGAGGATTGGGAATCCTACGTAGACCGTTTCCAGACGTACCTGGAGAGCAATGAGATGGAGGAAATCTCAGACCAGCGCAAGAGAGCTGTTTTCTTGACACACTGTGGGCCCGCAATCTTCAAAATGGCCAAGGCTTTGGCGAAGCCCCGAGATGTAAAACAATTGACTTGGACAGAGCTCCAAAGAACATTAAAGGCCCACTATGCACTGGTGGTGTCAAATTTAATAAAGCGGCATGAGTTTTATCGGAGAGACCAGAAAGAAGGCGAAACCATCGCTGATTTTGTAGCAGCCCTCCGACAAATAGGGGGAGCGTGCGAGTTTCTGAACTTAGATGAAGTGATGCAGGATTGAGTAATATTGGGACTCTAATATACAGAGCAAGCTACTGAATAAACCCAACATATCAGTAGCCGAAGCTATCGCAGAAGCCTCGGCTGCTGAAGCCGCGAAAAAATTGGCGGATAAAATGAAACAAATGAACACGAACAACGACAAAACAAGCCTGGCCAGAGGGAAAAAACAATCTCCCACCACCACTCATTACGAAGAATTCAACGAGACGTCAGAATCCGGGGAGGAAGACGACAAAATCCACTGCCTATACGCCAACAAGAAAGGGCGCGAAAACAGAAATCGGCGGAAATGCACTGGCTGCAGGGGAAACCATCCTCAAGCGGATTTCAGATTCCTCGATGCCATTTGCAGAGCATGCAAGAAAAGGGGGCATATCGAGAGAGTCTGCAGGAACAAAAAGAATTACAGCCCCAAAAGACGCAGCGACTCCCCAGCAAAGACTGAGCCAAAACTATATGAGAGAAAGTGGCAGCGAAACAAGCAAGCCACTAACCGAGAGAAAGCATGCCAGACTTTCACTATCGGAAGCGCTCAGACAGAAAGCAGGAAGAAGGTAAAAATAATTGTAAAAATTGAAGACAACCCCTGCAAAATGGAGGTTGACTCTGGATCTTTCCTATCAATGGTGTCATGGGACACCATCAAAAAACTGGTCCCAGACATCAAGATCAAGGAACTCCAGAGACAAAAACTAACCCTCAAGGACTATCAAGGAAACCAAATTCCTGTAGTAGGCCTAGGACATTTCCGAGTCGCCTCAGACAACATGTAGCAGTATTACCTTTAACGATAGTCGACCGAGATCGACCAAGCGTCCTGGGCATCGAATGGTTCGCACCATTGGGCATCGGGATGACCGGAGTAGACCGGGTGGCCAAAACCGACTGGGAAGAAGACCTGATCCAAGAATTCCAGGACATTTTCGATGGCTCCCTAGGCAGGTATCGGGGGACCCCAATTTCTTTTAGTCTAGAAATTAGTCTAGCCCCTAAAAGACTAAAGGCCAGACGAGTTCCTTTTGCTCTAAAAGCAAAAATAGAGGAACAACTAAATAAATTAATAGATCAAGGGGTTTTAGAACCGGTCAACCATGCTAAATGGGAAACACCAATTGTAACGCCGATTAAACCAGACGGGTCGGTTCGAATCTGTGGCGACTACAAGGCTACCCTGAAGCACGCGCTGCAACAAAGCGCATACCCGGTGCCAGTCGTGCAACACCTATTACACTCTCTTGGGGGAGAAAAAGTTTTCGCTAAACTAGACCTAGCACAAACTTACCAACAGCTCCCAGTAGACCCCTTAACGGCTGAAGCACAAACAAAAGTGACTCACAAAGGGGCATTCAAATGCAACAGACTCCAATTTGGAGTAAGCGTAGCCCCAGGCATTTTCGAGAGTAACATAGAACGCCTGTTAAATGGTATAAAAGGGGTCGTGCCATACTTTGCCGACGTCCTAATTTCGGCCAAAGTTGCAACCCAGCTTAAGAAAAGACTTAAAGATGTCCTAAATAAATTCAGAGAATCTGGCCTTAAAGTCAAGAAAGAAAAATGCTTTCTAATGACTGATCGCGTCGAATTTTTGGGATATTTGATAGATGGAGAGGGCATACACCCTACCAAAAAAAAAGTCAGAGCTATTAAAGACACACCAGAACCAAGGAATAAAACTGAACTGCAGGCATTTTTGGGACTAATAAATTTTTATAACGTGTTCCTACCCCACAAAGCAACAATAGCGGAACCATTACACTGATTACTGGATAAGAAAACAATTTGGACTTGGGGGTATAGAGAAAAGAAAGCTTTCCAAAGAATAAAAGACTTATTAACTTCAAACACCGTTCTCATCCAGTTTAGCAACACACTGCCATTGATGGTAACCTGCGACGCCTCACCATTTGGAGTCAGTGCCATCCTGAGTCACCAATTGCCAGACGGAAGAGAGGCACCCGTCGCATACTATTCAAAGACTCTGTCTAAAGCCGAGCGAAATTATAGTCAATTGGACAGGGAAGCCCTGGCAATCGTCGCCGGAGTAAAACGCTTCCACGAATATCTATATGGAAGAACATTTGTAATAGTAACGGACCATAAACCGCTACTTGGAATTTTGGTGGGAAACAAACCAACACCGAACATTTTATCCCCGCGAATGACTAGATGGTCAGAATTCCTAGCAGCCTACTCGTATACTCTAACATATCGCCCTGGGAAACAAATCTCCCATGCAGACGCTTTGAACAGAACTCTGCTACCAATTATAGAGGAAGACCCGGCACCAACGATGACCACCTTGCAGATAGAGACATGCCCAAATCTGCCCATATCTGCAAATGATGTCGCCAGAGCCACCGCAAAGGACCCATTGACTGCCCGTGTACTGAACTGGGTAGGTAAAGGCTGGCCGGAAAACCAAAAAACTGAGAACTTTAAGCCTTTCTGGACCAGACAAACTGAACTTTCAATTCAAAAGGGTTGTTTGTTATGGGGTGATCGGGTTGTTATCCCCTCCAAATTACAAACAAGGGTACTCAATATGCTTCACGAAGGCCACCCTGGAATTGTTAAAATGAAAAGCCTTGCTAGAAGCTATGTCTGGTGGCCGGGTATAGATAGGGACATCGAATACTGGGTAAATTTGTGTAACAAATGCCAAAGAAATAGGCCTTCCCCACCACAAGCACCCATAAGGGACTGGGAAACCCCACGAGGCCCCTGTTCATGAATCCACATTGACTTTGCGGGTCCGACTAAGGGACATACTTTCCTCATTGTCGTAGATGCATACTCAAATTGGCTAGAGGTTAAAATTATGCCATCTACGACAACTGAAACCCTTATTGAACAACTGGACAAACTCTTTGCAACCCATGGCCTGCCAGACGTCCTAGTGTCCGACAACGGGCCACAGTTAACGAGCATTCAATTCGAACAATACCTAGCCTCCCTAGGTATCAGACATGCCGTAACCGCGCCGGCCCATCCAGCTGCGAACGGCAGGGCAGAGAGAATGGTTAGATTTACAAAAGAAGGGTTAGAAAGAATGGACATTGGGGATGTCCAAGATAAAATAAATTGCCTGCTCACCCTCCAGCATATCACACCCAGTACCATTACAAACAAAAGTCTGGCGGAACTGCTAATGGGGAGAAAACTAATGTCGCAACTAGACAGATTGCACCCAAACTATACACCAGAAAACCCCCTCGACTCCTCCACCCATTTCAGGACATTTGAAATAGGCGACCTAGTCTATGCAAAAAAATTTACCGGGGACCCATTATGGTTACCAGGAACAATCACAGGCCCCCGGTCCTACCGACTAACCATAGACGACGGCAGGGAATGGAAGCGGCACATAGACCAGCTTCATTCCCAAAACATCGAAAGAAGTACAAACACAAAACCACAAATATTGAAAAACGATGAAAACCAAACCAAAGAGGGAGGGAGAAATACGAGAAAATAATCAAGAACCATTAAAATTAAATACAGAATAGAATAGCAATCAAAAAGAGCATAAAAGAGACTTACAGTTAGAAGACAATCGTGGGGAAAGTCCAGACGAAGGGGCCAGCCAGGCCAGCTCAACCTGCCCGGAGAGACCAGGAGGGAGCGGCAACACCACCGGCCTAAGAAATCTAGGCGGCAGTAAAATGGCTGACTCACCCTTCCAGGCAGTTCCATGGGAAAGAACAAGAGAGACAGCAACCCCATCCAAACCGGTCGAAGTCTTCAACAGGAATGAACCGCGCAAGTCCAGTCGAGTCAAAAGAAGCCCCACCTACCTGCGCGACTACGTCACCACGTAGGACTAAGCCAAGAGGGGAGGGGTGTTCTGTATAAAGAATAGTAGACTCCTAAATACAGGTTTCTGATTGGCTAAAGAACTTGAATGGGGATTGGTTCAAAAGGAACCAATCCACATAGCTGCTCAAAGGTGGCAAATATTAAATACCTGTCATTGGCTACAAGCCGGCAGAGAAAAACGTATAAAAGGCTGCCGCAGCTTGAGCCAATGTTCCGTTTTTCAACTGTGTTATAAAATAAAGACTTTGTTGTTGGAACCCGGTCTACCTCCCGTTTTTCCGGGTGGAACACCAATATTTATATTTAATTCTTTTAAATTAACCAGGTTATGTATAGGAGTGAAAAATCAATTAAGCTATGGTTATATGGTGTTTTAAATTTTATGAATGACCATTAATATATCAGTGTTTCACACATATGAAAAATAGAAGGATGAATCTATTATCTTTCTGAGACCCTTTTTTAAAAAATACCATCTAGCTTTTGCATTGGTTTATCTTCCCTGTTCAACTTAGTAACAAGCAGTCTTTATGAAAATTCATATGTAGATTTATATGTATTTCTTCTAATACAGTCATTGTATTATATACACGTATATATACATGTGTATATATAAATAATATACATGTATATATAAATGTATACATTGTATACATTTTCTTCTAAAATATTCATGCTTTGCAAGCAATGTTTCCTAATGTCTACACTTCAGACAGACTTTTTTAGACTTGGGAAACTATATCACAAAGTTCAGTATGGTACATAAACTATATCACAAAGTTCAGGTAAGAACAAGGAAGGAAGGATATTTGCATCCCATTTTACATTTACAGTTACAGTCTGGAAAGTGCAAATTTAGCTATATTTTTATTTCATAGTCAAATACGATACAAATATTTTTTTCCATTCCTTGTACTGCTGTAAGCAACAACCTAATCAGAATAAATAATGCTACATATAGACATCATATTTGTAGCTGTAATTTAGAATATAATTTTACCAAGGCTTTCCTTTCATATTCTTTTTATTTACTATGATTTCAGAAGAAACTTTCAGTGTGGGTTTGCCAGAATGCTACGAGAGACTAAACTTATTATATCTTTGAGTGATGTCTCAGCTTTAGAAAAGTGCAATATAATCTTTGTTTCTTTCTCTATCCACTCACGTACAACAAGATTTGTACCAAATTTGAATTACCATTAAATATTATTCAAGATTCTTCTGATCATCACCTTTTTAAAAAAAGTTTTGGCTAGATTTGAGCAAGTCATCTACAGCAGGGGTCCCCAACCACTGGGCCCTGGACCAGTCCCGGTCCGTGGATCATTTTGTACCGGGCCGCAAAGAATGAATAATCGTGATTAAAATATATATAAAAATATGTTTTTAGTAAAGAAATAGTGAAGAAGCCCTTTACTTTTGGGGAAGAATTGATTTTGCTGGTTCTTGAAAAAGTGTTTCTGCGTGAAACTGGTCCCTGGTACAAAAAAGGTTGGGGACCACTGATCTACAGCACCAAGATTTCTTATGTTCCTTCTGTGTCCCTTCTAACAGCTTGCCACTGTTTCCTCTCCCCATTATCCTCTTGATGGATCTTGAAGACAAGACTCTTGTCTTTCGGGATTGCATTTTGGTCCAGTGAAAATTGACTTATCTCCATTGGACAGCACTATTAGGGGATATTTGGTTTGTATTATATTATAACACTAGCACTTAGACTTATATATTCCACTTCATAGTGCTTTATAGCCCTCTCTAAGTGGTTTACAAAGTCAGTATATCTACCCCAACAATTTGAGTCTTCATTTTTCCAACCTTGGAAGGACAGAAGGCTGAACCAACCTTGAGCTGGTGAGCACTGAACTGCTGGCAGTCAGCAAAATTATCCTGTAATACTGAGTTCTAACCACTGTGGCACCATAGTTCCTGTTTATGATATTTATATTATTATTACTTTATTTTTTGTGTTTGTTACTTAATGTAATGTGTTTGTGTGTATATGTGTGTGTGTATGTGCTATTCTCAAGCTAGTGAAGGGATTGTACTACTGTAAGTGTGGGTAATAATAACAATAACAAAAAAACTTCCAAAGAACAATGGATAATAATGCATAAGTACATAATCGTACCTGCCATCCCTGTCCTATTGTCCCCAATTATTAGTTCCTATTTCTTGTATTTAAACTTATGTTTATTCTTGTTTCTGTTATATTGTAAGCTTTTGACAAATAAATAAAAAATAAATAAATAAATAATTTTTAAAATTAGCATATAAAACAATTTAAAGATTTTTTAAAATGGTACATAAAACATTTAAAACTCAAACTTATTATTAGTAAAGACCTTATGTTTATGTTTTTGCTTTATAGCCACAGTTAAAAATGTGGCTGTGACCCCTGTAATGTTCGGATTTTTATCCGACAATATTTTGGCATCTTCCACAAATTCAAAATTTAAAACAATACCAATAATATCTGCCAAAAGCTCAGTAAAGTTTTAGTCCCTAGTAAAACTCAGGGTAATTAAAGATGAGCCATAGTTTCAAGGCCAAGGCCAGGAAAAATATCTTTGAGGGATAACAATCTTCTGACAGCTGCTGTAAAACATATTGGAGGGCAACCCATTTAATCTGCCTTTTGCAAAGCCTATTCTATATTTAAATGTAAAGTGCTAAAGTATATAAACAGTGAAAACTATAGGTATAATTATCCCAAAATCAGACCAAAGCACAGCACTTTGGCTTTTACCCTTAAATCCTGGAATGAGCTATACCATAATCTTGGTTTTAAATAATAAAATGCCAAAGTCTATTCCTGAAAAATAAATGGTTGGTATCAATATCAATTTGACCAATCTTTTGAGTAACTAGATTAAACTTTGAACCTGCACATCAGTCATTTGGAATGCTATTTAGCAATTCTTCCTTGTTTCTGAAAATTTCTATGTCAAGCTACAATTTCATTGTTCTTAGCCAAGTGTTTGTTTTTAGAGAATGTTGCCACATTTCCAGGAGAATAACAGAATTTAGAACATTTAAAAGAGCTCCGAATTATTATTTTTTTTTACCAACAATTGGATTGTGTTATTGACAATTGTGACCCAAATTGGAGGCCTATATAAGAATTGCAATGAAATGTCTGCCTCTATTACAACAGGGATAAACCCTGTCTCTTATGAGTGAAAGTATCAAATCATAGCCATCAAAGAAGCATTTGCTTTCAGAAGTCTTGGCTTTATATTTCCTTGCCAGGGCGGGGCATGATATCCTAAGGATGTATATTCTGCATATTTAATTCAAGAAAATAAACTGAAGAATTATTGACCATCTTTGTTTAACAGTGTGTTTTATGTAATAACAGTGGTTGTATATTTTCTACTTTTATGGAGTAATAGATTTCTTTAAAATGAGCTTGTATTATTCACTTGTGAGAATGAAAAATGCAATTATTGCAGAGATTTCTCAAAATACCATTTAAATTTCAGTTTGTTTTCCTCTTGTATTTCTTTTATATGCCACTTAGCTGACATTTTATTTCTCCCAACTGGAGTTAAAAGGAAATGCCATTATACCTATTTTCACTTTGCAAATATAATTTTACCCCTGTCAGATACCTCAATGGATGGAATAAAATGTCAAATTAATGATGTTATCCGAGCTGGGAGACAGGATTGATGGTTCTTTAGTATCTATGCATAGCATTTCCTTGCACTGATGGGAATGACAACATTGTCATTTTCTTGATGTCACCCTTGAGGATAAGTCTGCAGAAAAGTAGAATGTCCTGCCAATTTTGTAAAAATGCTAACAGGTTGCCTCAGGAGATATTCCTGTCAGTAAATTTATTTTCATAGCAGATCACGCAACAAAATTATATGGAAAGAGATGAACTTAGGAAAAGTTATATTTGAAATGAGCTTCATCTTTCATTTCTCAAGAACTATTTTTTTCATATTTTCTTCTATATTTCTTTCTTCTCTGAAAATATAGGC
The DNA here is from genome assembly GCA_015471245.1 of Laticauda colubrina. NCBI lineage: Eukaryota > Metazoa > Chordata > Lepidosauria > Squamata > Elapidae > Laticauda > Laticauda colubrina. Next base: position 28,730,465 of record BLBF01000040.1, read on the forward strand.
TCAGTTAATCAAACACTTCTAGATTGTCTTATTGATCTAGAAAACAATCAGATTGGATTTCCAAATCTTGACATGAAATTTCTGGAGGAAATGCATCCTTCCTTAAATTATAACAAAATTAGAAGTCAGGACCTTGTGATAAATCCAGGATCAAGGCGCTGAAAATTGGAACAAAAAACAACCAAATGATATAGGATGGGATATATTAAAATTCGGAAATATTTTGATGTTCAGTTAAAGCTTACTTAGAACAGGAAGCATCTGCTTAAATAGATTGAATATTTGGTTTGAATTCATGAGACCTACAGAGACTGTAATGTGCAGGTCAGAAGTTCACCGCATAGGATAGTAATAAGCAAAAATGTTCAAGCACCAGGAGATTTTGAAATCTTCCTCCAGCACTATGTCTTTTCTTTTGTTCTTTTCCTTCCTTCCTTCCTTCCTTCCTTCCTTCCTTCCTTCCTTCCTTCCTTCCTTCCTTCCTTCCTTCCTTCCTTCCTTCCTTTGTCTTTTGAAAAATGTGGGCAACAGAGTGGACTTTATTCATCTTGAAAGTTCTACCGTGGCTATTTTCTCATTAACCTAGGAATTTGCATTATTATTATTATTATTATTATTATTATTATTATTATTATTATTATATTTTTAATAGTTGGATACAATGGATAGCTTTTAATATGCTTTCTAATGCACTAATGAAATTAAGTGTATACAAAAAGACACATACATTATGCAATATCCATATACAGTACATAAATCCCTTTCTATTGACTAATTCTAATAAGATGCATTCTACAGTTATTCCCTCACATATCAAAAGAGTCTCTCATATGATCTGAAGTCTTGATGTAGTCTTGTACTTCACTAATGATTAATGTAAAATGTAAGACTGGAAACACTTGTCATATAATAGAAATCATAAAGTTATAACACAGTAGGAAGGTAAAACTACATTTGAATTACTGAAGTGATAGGTCCATAATTAGATTAAAATATTAAAATATTTGAAATATTTAAACATTCTAATATCTTGATATTAGAATATCAAGAAATAAAGAAAACAAATATCCAAAAATTCTATCAGTCATATAGAACTCTTTACATACATATAGGAATTTTTTTAGTTGAAGATAAAGAGAAAATGCTTTTGAAAATATAACAAATAACATCATGAAGCTCTCTGAGCATTCTGGTGTTTAGTTTAATAATAGATTACTGTTGTTTTATTTTCTTGCATGTTGCCGAGAACTACTGCTGTTGGGTGATTAATGAACATCAGAGATAGAGAAATTTATCTTGAATTTCCATTCAGTGTGAAATAAATAAACTTTCCATTTGCAGATGTACAACTAGATGACCTTGGTTCAGCTCAGAAAATAGGAGATCAGCAATTTCACAGTTGAGTTCTTTAAGAACTCTTGGATGGATCCATCACGATCTGGTGACTTGTTACTGTGTAGTCTTTCAAATTGTTCCTGAATATCTTCTGTTATCGCAGTTTGCTTCAATTGTTCTGATTCTGTGCATAAGAAAGTCAATACTGGTTCTATAGTAAAGGCAAATGCAAAGCACTTATTGGTTTTTTAGACAGTCTGTAGATTCTCCTTTTACTCCTCTGTCATTAACAACCAAAAAACTTAATGATTTTTGTCAAATACTAAATGATTTTTGCAATAGCTTATTTTCAATTTTCTTTTCTTTTTCTAAAATTGCATTCTTAATTTTGCTCACCTATTTAGGACTGACTTTTTAGTTCCTGAAGGAAGGCTTCTTACCTTTTATGGTTTTATTGCTCCTAGTAAGCCATGCTTGCCTTTTTTTCTGGACTTGTTTGATATTACTTTTTCATTCATCTGTTAAATTAATATGTTGCCCATCTCCCTATGAATTAACTATGGGTGGCTTTCAGCAACATATATAAGTGTATAACACAATTATAATTCGATCAATCTAAGGGTTATAATATTCCAGCATGCAATACTTGGTATTGTCATGACTTTTTCTTTACTTAAATAGAAGAAAATAATGGAGGAGTTAAACATCATCTTAAGCTACTTCAGGCATGTGCTGAGATAGATTCCATGAAAGTATGGGAAAAAATAGAGGTTGTCTGGCAAGTTCATGCTGAGGTTATATGCTTATGATCATCCCAGACAGGTGGATGACCAATATGAGACTCAAAATGCAGATGAATCTCATCTTGATCCAACAGGTCTATCATTAACGTATGCTATGTTCTAATGATAAACTACTTTTGTTACTTGACATAATCAGTAGTTGAGCTTGATCTGAGGGCTATTGTTATTTTAAAATTTAACTCTAAAAAAAGGAAGCTTTTAAGCGTGCAAGCCACCAAGATTATAACATAGAACATAGAATAATAGAGTTGGAAGGGACCTCAGAGAATCTTCTGGTCCAGCCCCCTGCTCCAGATTAATCAATTTATGATTCTAACTCCAATCTTTGTTTTTTGCAATGTATGTGGATAACTATCTTTGATAAGTATCTTTTTAAAAAGTTATCAGCAGTGTTCCAAATAAATATAGTTCTCCTTCTTCTTGAATTCAGAATGATTGTAAAAATAAAACATTGCTGGACATTCCTAAGGTGAAGATATTAGCAGAACAATTACATTGCTATATTTCTGTATTTCATTTTTCAGAATGTCACACTGAAATCAAAAAAGTATTTCATGAAACATCATTACTGGGATGGTTGAACACTCTGATGCATAAGAGATCATTTGTGTTGTATTTTAAATTAGCTATCTACTTCAGAAGCATTTTATTTCTGGAAGGAATATATCATTACATCTAACCTATTTCTACACACAGGATTTCTATTCTTAGGAACACATTTTCTGAATTCTTGGCACTTTGAATAAAGCAAGGATGGGCCATTATGTTCACTGATATAATGTTAAATTTAAATTTTCTGTTAAATTTTCTTGGATTTCCTGATCATTTGTAATAATTTAATTTTTGAAACTAGAAATCTGCCATGCTACAAAGGAAAGTAGTGCCAGTCTCTAGGAGCATATTTATTTCCAAGAATGCCTTTGCTGCCCCTCATAGGCACACATCAAAAATAAAAAGAGTAGTTTGCTTAAGTTCATCAGCACAGAAAAAAAAATTGAAGTCCTGGAAGAAGTGCTAAAAAAACAATATCAGTTTTAATTATGACTAATGGCTGCTCCTAGTTACACCTAATACAATATCATTGTGGTATTCATAGGTCCCATATTGGGCACATCCACAAGTGTACCCTCTGACTTAAAATGAATCTTAGCCACTCAAGAAAAAGATAGTAAGAAACAACAATTGATTGGATGGACGGATGGAAAGATAATAGATAGATGACAGACAGATAGATAGATAGATAGATAGATAGATAGATAGATAGATAGATAGATAGAGATAGTGATTGATAGATACATTAGATACCTAGATATTAGATAGATATACTGTAATATGGAGTATTTATGAGCTGAAAATTATGATTTAAAAAAGTACAATGTGAATATAACCATTTATTCCTGATTTGCTCCTCTTATCATGAAAATAAAAACCAACCATAAAAACCTATGCATGATTCTAGATAGAGGAAACATGTGATGATGAATTATCATGCAATGGCATGATAACATTTGAATATTACACAGGCAAAAAACAAAAACAAACCCCAAGCACACAGAATAGGCAATATCTAGCTCAAAATCAGTAATTGTGAAAGGCAGCTAGAAGTATTTGTGCACAACCACTTATGTATGAGCCAGCAATGTATTGAAGTTGTCAAAAAAGGACAACTCTAGGACAATGCAGTCCTAGAGTGCATAAACAAAAGACCAGGATTGTTCTGTATGAAAAGTGGATGACTCCAAATCTACCATTCTGATTGGCTAAGGAAAAAGAACAGTGGATTGGTTCACTAGGAACCAATCCAAAGAGCTACCAAAAAGGCGGCAAATCTAAATAGCTGCCATTGGCTGCAAGCAGGCAAGCCAGCCTGTATAAAAGGGCTGGCCCCGGCTTCAGCCGGCGTTCCGTTACTAACTGTTGATAATAAAAGTATTTGTTGTTGGAACCCGGTCTACCTCGTGTGTTTTCCGAACAAAACACTGGCGAC
>BLBF01000040.1:28734599-28767762 GCA_015471245.1 Laticauda colubrina
CCACGAGCCGAATGCAGATTCCTCGATGCCATCTGCCGACATTGCAGAAAAAGAGGGCACATCGAGAAGGTCTGCAGAAATAAAAAATCTTACAGCCCGACGAGACGCAGAAATTCCCCAACACGAGCCGAGCCAAATCGAGCCGAAAGAAAATGGCAACAAGAAAAGCGAGCCAATACACACCAAACTGTCATTATCCAAAGCTCCCAGACGGAAAGTGGAAGAAAAATTAAAATCATCGTAGAAATCGAGGGAAAACACTGCAAGATGGAAGTGGACTCGGGGTCCTTCCTCTCCATGGTATCATGGGACACAATTAAAAAGTTAGTCCCAGGTATCAAGACCAAAGACTTGATGAAGCAGCACCTAACCCTCAAAGACTATCAGGGAAACCAAATCCCTGTGATGGGCAAAGGACATTTTCAAGTTGCCTACAAAAACCACATCAAAGTGCTTCCGCTGACCATAGTCAACCAAGACAGACCAAGCCTCCTGGGCATCGAGTGGTTCGCGCCATTGGGCATCGGGATGACCGGGGTCGATCGAGTGACCACAACCGGCTGGGAAGACGACCTCGTCAGAGAATTCCACGACGTGTTTGATGGATCACTGGGCAAGTACCGGGGAAACCCTATTTCTTTCAATTTAAACCCCCAAATAGCCCCACGAAGAATAAAAGCCAGGCGAGTTCCTTTTGCACTAAGGCAAAAATAGAGGAACAGCTGGAAAAATTAGTAGCCCAAGGGGTTTTAGAACCTGTGGACCATGCCAAGTGGGAAACGCCTATCGTCACACCCATTAAACCAGACGGGTCCATCAGAATCTGTGGTGACTATAAGGCTACCCTGAACCACGCATTACAACCAAGCGCATACCCAGTGCCCGTAGTCCAGCATTTGCTCCATTCCCTGGGAAATGGCAAAGTTTTCGCCAAACTCGACTTGGCACAAGCCTATCAACAACTCCCAGTAGACCCAGAAACAGCAGAAGCGCAGACTATTGTCACCCATAAAGGCGCATTCAAATGCCACCGACTCCAATTTGGAGTAAGCGTAGCCCCTGGCGTCTTCCAGAGTCTAATGGAACGCCTTCTAAATGGCATACAAGGAGTCGTTCCCTATTTCGACGACGTCCTAATCTCGGCCAGAGATGAAACACAATTAAGGAACAGACTAAAAAAGGTTCTGACTAAATTTAGAGAATCTGGCCTCAAGGTTAAAAGAGAGAAGTGCTGTCTAGTTAAAAACAACGTCGAATTCCTAGGCTACTCAATAGACAGAGAGGGCATCCACCCCACAGATAAAAAAGTTAAGGCGATAAATGACGCTCCTGAACCTAAAAATAAAACGGAACTCCAAGTGTTCTTAGGATTAATTAATTTCTATAATGTATTCCTGCCAAACAAAGCCACTATAGCAGAACCGCTACACCGCCTGCTAGACAAAAAGGCTACTTGGACTTGGGGTTACAAAGAAAAAAAAGCCTTCCAAAATATTAAAAGACTGCTAACATCAACAAACGTTCTCATCCAATTTAGTGACACTCTGCCATTAACAGTGACCTGCGACGCCTCACCATATGGAGTAGGTGCCGTCCTGAGCCACCAACTACCGGATGGCAGAGAAGCACCCGTCGCATATTATTCTAGGACTCTATCAAAAACCGAGCGGAATTATAGCCAATTGGACAGGGAAGCTCTAGCAATTGTCGCTGGAGTAAAACGTTTCCACGAATATGTATATGGGAGGACTTTTCGAATTATAACGGATCACAAGCCGTTAATGGGGATTTTGGCGGGAAACAAGCCAACACCTAACATACTTTCACCCAGAATGACGAGATGGTCAGAGTTCCTGGCGGCCTATTCCTACACTCTGATACACCGACCAGGGAAACAAATTTCCCATGCGGACGCTTTGAGCAGAGCGCCTTTGCCAACAACCGACGCAGACCCGGCACCAACGATGACAGCGTTACAAATCGAGACATGCCCCGATCTACCCATATCAGCGTATGATGTCGCAAGAGCCACCGCGAAAGACTCATTGACTGCCCGCGTTCTTAGCTGGGTAGGTAAAGGCTGGCCGGAGAATCTAAAAACTGAAAATTCCAAACCTTTCCGGTCCAGACAGACTGAACTTTCCATCCAAAAGGGGTGTTTGTTGTGGGGTGATCGGGTAGTAATCCCTGCTAAACTGCAGCCCAGGGTTCTTAGGCTTTTACATGAAGGGCACCCCGGAATGGTTAAGATGAAAAGCCTTGCCAGAAGTTACGTATGGTGGCCGGGTATTGATAAGGACATAGAGTATTGGGTAAGCTCATGCCACAAATGCCAGACAATTAGACCATCCCCACCAAAAGCACCCGTTAAGGACTGGGAAACCCCTCGAGGACCGTGGTCAAGAATACACATTGACTTCGCGGGGCCTACCAAGGGGCATACTTTTCTGATTGTCGTTGATGCCTATTCCAATTGGCTTGAAGTAAAAATCATGCCATCAACGACAACAGAAGCCGTAATTAAGCAACTAGACAGCCTGTTTGCCACCCATGGCATACCAGACATTCTCGTTTCAGATAATGGGCCACAGCTAACCAGCATACCATTTGAGCAATACCTAGCCTCCCTAGGTATAAGACATGCACTAACCGCGCCGGCTCACCCGGCTGCGAACGGCAGGGCAGAGAGAATGGTCCGGTTTACAAAAGAAGGGTTAGAACGAATGGACGCTGGAGATATACAACAAAAAGTAAACCGGTTGCTCACACTCCAGCACATAACACCTAGCACTATCACAAATAAATCACCAGCAGAACTACTCATGGGGCGAAAATTGAGATCTCACCTGGATAGGTTACACCCAAATTTCACCCCAGAAAACCCCCCTGACTCCTCAACACGGTTCAGACAATTCGAGACAGACGATTTAGTTTACGCTAAAAATTTCTCCGGGGACCCGGTATGGCTACCCGGGCAAATTATCCAGACTACAGGCCCCAAATCCTACCGGGTAAAATTAGACGATGGGAGGGAATGGAAGCGGCACATAGACCAGCTTCGATCTCGAATTATGGAAAGAACCGCGGACTTAAAAACATTCACAAAAGAACACGGCGAAATGCAAACCGAGGTGGGGGGGGAAAGGCGAGAAACGAATAAAGAACTTTTTAAAAATAAAACTAACATTCAAAATGACCAAAAAGAGCCAACAAAAGACTCACCGTTTGAAGAGACCCACGAAAAGAAATCTTCGGAAGGGGCCAGCCAAGCCAGCTCGACCTGCCCCGAGGAAACGGGAGGGAGCGGCAGAACCGCCGGCCTAAGAAACTCAGGCGGCGGTAAAATGGCCGACTCACCCTTCCAGACGGTTCCAGAGAGGAGGACGGACGACACAGCAGCCCCATCCGAACCGGTCGAAGTCTTCACTGGAAATGAACCGCACAGGTCAGGTCGAGCCCGGAAAAGCCCCACCTACCTGCGAGACTACGTCACCACGTAGGGCTGAACTAAGGAGGGAGGGGTGTTCTGTATGAAAAGTGGATGACTCCAAATCTACCATTCTTATTGGCTAAGGAAAAAGAACAGTGGATTGGTTCACTAGGAACCAATCCAAAGAGCTACCAAAAAGGCGGCAAATCTAAATAGCTGCCATTGGCTGCAAGCAGGCAAGCCAGCCTGTATAAAAGGGCTGGCCCCGGCTTCAGCCGGCGTTCCGTTACTAACTGTTGATAATAAAAGTATTTGTTGTTGGAACCCGGTCTACCTTGTGTGTTTTCCGAACAAAACAAGGATCAAGATCACATGACATATTAGTACCACTTTATATTGCCTTGTAAGATCACACTTAGAATAACTGTGTCTATTTCTGTTTACCATAGTATAAAAAAAGAGAAGAGCAACAAATATGATTAGGGGTTTGGAGGCTAAAACATATGATTCATAAAGTGGTATGTCTAATCCAATGAGGAGAAAGACTAGAATGATTTGATAGCAATCTTCTAATGAGAGTCTGTCACGAAGGGGGACAACCTATTTTCCAAAGCATCTGAGGATAAGACAAGAAATAACAGATGGAATCTTATCAAAGAGAAATCCAACTTAGAACTAAGGAGAAATTTCTTAATGGTTGGAACACTTAACTAGTGGAATGGCTTGCCTTTATAAGTTATGAGTGCTCTATCACTGAAAGTTTTTAAGAAGAGATTGGACAGCCATTTGTCCAGACTGGTATAGGAGTGCTTGGAAAGGGCTTAAAATAGAAGGCCTCAAAGATTCCTTTCAATTTGCTTATTCTGTTCAGAGTAAAACAGACTGCCTTACATGATGGTAAACTCTTCTTTCCTGGTGGTATTTGAACAAAAGTGGAATAGCCTTCTGTCAAGGATGTAGTAATCAATAATAATTAATTCATTGGTGCAGGGGATAGGATTAGATATGACGAAGAAATCTTCCAATCCATCCATTTTAGGTATCCATGATAATGTTCCTTATTAACATTCTTATAATACCCTAACCTGATTGGCTGAAACAGACTACACTGTGATTGGCCAAAATGCACGACGATGACTGGTCAGTAAGGAATCTCCCGTGATTGGACAAGCCGATTGCGGGAGATTCAGAAAGCTGTCATTGGGTGAGAGCCGCCGGCTAGCTCTATAAGAAGAGCTGCCGCTGCTCGCAGGTCCAGCACAGATCTATACCTTGAATAAAGAGCTGAAGTAATGCTGGTCTCCAGTCTCCTGTTTTCCTGCACTTCTACAGATAACATTGTTGAAGCCAATATTTTCCATATGGCTAACCATTATAAACATGTCCTTAGTCCATTTTAAAACAATCTAAACTATCCTCCATAACCATACATTAATTACAGTATGTGCTAAGAGAAGACAGCTTATTTCAAAGCTAATTCTATCATTAAGCATATATCTCAACAAACAGATGCTAAGTTGTATAGGGCAACAGTGATTGGTCTCCAGACTGTTCCTTCTGAGCTACTCAGGCATGTTTCTATATTAAATTACTGAACTGTGTTTCATACAAATTGCCTTGAATCCCTAAGGATCCTGTCCTCACATCTGTGACTGCTGTATTGTCCCAAAATCTAATAAGATAGAATTAAGATATAACTAGAAATCCAATTGGTTTATTTGTTTGGAAGCAAAGAGCAGCAAAATATCCTGAGCCAACCGTACTTTCTTTACCAGTTTTTTCATCATATAATAACACATAATTAATAAAGATGAATGAATACTACGGATTTGGAGTTTTTCCTCTTTGGCAACCAGTACAAATAAAATATTATTTTTAAAGTTTTTTGTTTGCTAGATTGCTACTTGACTGTCAGCAATTCTGGGCAGCTTACACATCTAAAAGTAGGCAACAGTAAAGTGAAAGAAAAAAGACTTGTACATTTGGAATAAAAAAAACAATACATCAAAAGAGAACTAACTGAGGTTTAACAATCACATTCATCCCAGGTCTGGATGGAAAGCCAGGTTATAGAGATTTGAGGTATAGCTGCACAATAGGAGTTCTTCAAATCTGCTAAGGAATGATATTCCAGAAACAGCATCATGGCAGAAAAGAATTCTTAGGTCTCTAGAGCGGAATGGAACAACTTGTTATGGCCAACTTCCCATGGCCATCTCACCATGGCAATCTCATCATGCCCAACTTGCTGCAAAACAGTTTTCCATGGCCAACTTGTCATGGGGCAATTTTCCACAGGACAATTAGCTATAGCAAATTGGCCGCAAAGGGATGGCCATGGGGATTTGTCCTAGACCCTTCCAAGAAATGGTATTATTTGGTTGAAGTGACTGAAGCAAGCCCAATGTATTCAAGTTCAGTGGCAGGCAGAAACTGTTAGAGAGAGGTAGTCCCTTAAATAACCAGATCCTTTGCCATGATAGGCAATAACAAGATACTAAATTTGGCTAATAACCAGGTTAAAACCAGCATCCTGAATTCTACTTATCAGCCAACCAACAACCATTGCACCTTGCAAAAGAGCAGTGATGCATATTGTCACATGATGCATCCATCATTGCCTGTGCTACTGCTCTGCAGACCAAGCTATAGTTTCAGATCAGTCTTCAATGGCAGTGTTCACTGTGAAGTAGTTCACTGTGAGTGAACTACTAGAGTATGTATGACTGTCCAAAGTACCTTCTGTTCTAGGAATGAGTATAACTGGAGTTGTGCAAAGCATTCCTGGCCCATGGTTGAGATATACAAATAGGTATCATCTGTGTTCTGATGATACAGTCAAGATTTGAAATATGCTTTTGCTGTTGCAACCATTTTCACTTCTCAGTTTGCCAACAAACCAGGAGGGAGGGAATGTAGGCTCCAGACATCAAGAAGATGAGCATGAGAACCAAGGACACTCCAGCAGGTGTTTTCCAAAGCCAAAGACTTTTTCTCACAACAATATTGTGAGGCGCTCAATTGGACAATGTGACCTGTACTAATAAGGAGAGGGAGAATTCCATACTTTAATTATGTGGGTTTGTACAGAATTAGTTACAGTAGATATGGTTTTGACCTAATCAGTGCCAAAATGATGTACCCAATAAAGTTTTGCATTCAGAGATTGGATCGTCTCGCTCATGCTTACTTGGTTGGGTTCATCAGTTGAAGTTGACAGATACTGGACTTTAACTAATGAATTATTTCATCAGATAATTTCATATATATGTCAAAACAATAGAGGGAAGTTCACAGAATGCTAATGTCCCAATTACATCTTCCTTTTACCCCGTTATCACTGACTGAAGCCAACCACACAGGAAGAACCACCATAACACAAGGACCTTTGTTTCCTAAGACCCATGGACAGTCCTGTGTCTACTTTTCAAAAAGGTTTACATCAAAAATCTGTTTAATAAATATTAATTCTAAATCTGCCTGTCAGTCAACAAATAATCCAGACCCGTAGTACTGTCAGAAAAGATGAAAGGGTTCTTTTTAACCTCTTCATCACCCCTTCCCTTGACTATTATTTTCCCTAAAACTGCTTTTATAGAAGAAAGCCAACCTCCTATCATTTTGGTTGCTCACAATGATCTGTTTTGAAACGAGGCAACCAGAACTTCCCACGGTGTTCCAAATACAGCCATACCACAAGTTTATATAAATATATTGTAATTTTGAAACTTTAAGTGCAGTGCTTCTCAACCTCAGCAATTTTAAGATGCGCAGACTTTACACTCTGGGGAATTCTGGCAGTTGGACACAAGTTGCGGAGGTTAAAAGACACTGCCCTAGTATATTTTGTTTTTCTTTTTTCATCGCAACTATTTTAACAGCTAAGGTGATATTCTTTAATGTTATTGTCTTTAGAGTCCAATAGCTTTCATTAGGTCTAAATGCCATTCAGAGCAAAAAAATTAAGACACTTAGAGAATATCCTCCTGTCTTCATTTACAGCAGAGATGTGGAACTATGGCCCCTTTATGACTTGTGGCCTTCAACTCCCAGAATTCCTGAGACATAAAAGCATGGTAATTTCCCATTCCTGATTCACAGGATGCCTGTGAATGTGCTATAGGGAAGACAAAACTAAAGTATTCTAAGTAAAGGGCCTGTCACATTGGCCGATGGATGCAAAACGTATGTAAAAAGGACACAGCGGATGAGAAAATGTTCCATCCGTTTTTAATCCGTTGTTATCCTCAAAAGTGCCCAAAATTTGCATAAGCAGAGCGGACAACAATGGAAAGGAATGGACGGGGGGAGGACGTAGCCAGGATGTAAAGCGGATGCTCCACAGAAGCCTAATGGATGGAAGCGGATGGAAGTGGATGGCACATCCGCAGGGCTTCCAGGGGAGCACAGCGAAGCAGACGCGCAGCAGAAAGAGCAGATGCAGAGCGGATGCCGAGCGGATGAAGCGGATGCAGAGCGGAAGCCTAGTGGATGCCTAGCAGATATAGAGCGTTCACTGCGCATGCGGGGAGGATGCATTGCGTCAGCCCCGCGGATATAAAGGGAAGTAGCTCGCAAGCAGGTCACCATTCAGAGGAAAGACCTGCTGCCAGACACAGCTCCAGCCAGCCAGCCAGCCAGCCAACAACCATGGGGAAGAAGAGAAAGTCTCTGCCATCTGCTGCCAGCCCTGGCAAGAGGGACAGGGCCACCATCCCACCCCCTGGCCCTGACTCTGCTTCTGCTGGGGCTTCTGCTGCTCGGGCTGACTCTTCTGGTGCTGGAGCTTCTGCTGGCGCTGCTCCTGGTGCTGGGGCTTCTGCTGGTGCTCACTCTGCTGGTGCTGCTCCTGGTGCTGGGGCTTCTGCTGGGGCTTACTCTGCTGGCACTGCTCCTGGTGCTGGGGCTTCTGCTGGTGCTTACTCTGCTGGTGCTGCTCCTGGTGCTGGTGCTTCTGCTGGTGCTTACTCTGCTGGCGCTGCTCCTGGTCCTGCTAGTCCTGCTGGTGCTCCTGGTCCTGCTGGTGCTGCTGGTGCTGCTGGTGCTGCTGGTGCTTACTCTGCTGCTGCTGATCCTGGTGCTGCTGGTCCTGCTGGTCCTGCTTTTGCTGCTACTGTTGTTGCTGCTGCTGCTGGTGGTGGTGGTGTGGTGGAGCAGCCCCTACAACCTCAAAGCCCCTCTGATGAGGGCCCAGATGGCCCTGCCAGAGGGAGGAAGAGGCATACGCATGAACGAGAATGGGAGAGGAGGCAATACTCCATCGAAGAGGAACATGAGGATGAGGTGCTGGAATGGCAGAGGGAGAACGAGTATCTTTGGCGGAAGGGACACAGGCTCTATCGAGACACCAAAAGGAAGCAGGCTGCTTGGAGAGAGAAGGCGGAAAGCCTGGGCTATACTTCGGAGGTGCTCCTCGGCTGGTGGAAGCACATGCACACCTGGTACAGGAAGCTGCACCTCAAGAAATCTGGCCAGGCCACGGTCAAGCTGATGGACTGAGAGACCTACGTGATGGCCAAGTGCAGCTTCTTGGAGGGTGAGATCCACCACCGAGGAGCAGCCCCTCTGACAACCCTCTCTGTCAGGCAGCCCGCAGAGAGCCAGTCCTCTTCTGGCCAAGAGTCAGCTCTTGTGTCCAGGCAGGTATCTGTGGAGCATGCCACGACGGAGACCCCCCTGACAGCTGCACTCCCCATGGCGGAGCACGTGGAGGACCCCCTGACGCAGTGGGAGCAAGGAGAGGGCACTTCCACCAGAGACCAACCCACATCCACCCCCAGCTCCACCTCCACAGAAAGCAGGCAGAGAGCCAGTCCGGAGGGGCAGAGCCACACTGTCCTGCTGAAGATCTCCTCTCTCAGCTGGTACACACTGACGTCCCATCCTCCAACCACAAGCCCTTCTTCACCTACGTCAACCAGACCCTCATGAACATGTCCGAATCACAGTACCAGGTGATCAAGGAGAGGATCACCGGTCTTCTTCACAACTCTCCAGACCCAGCTGAACCTGCTCCCACCCAGTCCAGGTCTGCTCCTCCACCCCAGGTGATGTCACTGCCCTTCCAAGGCTTTCCACAGGCCCTCACCTACCAAGGCTATGGCTCCCAGGAGTTCCAGCAGCACAGGCAGCCCTTCCCAGTCCAGGAACAGGTACATCGAATGCCACCGGTGCCACCGATGCCACTGATGCCACCGATGCCACCAATGCCACCAATGCCACCAATGCCACCCACACCACAGATGCCACCCACACCTCACCTCTCTCAGCTGCAGACCAGACAACCCCACTACACTCCTCCTTCCTCCACCCCACAGCCAAGCCCGGCCTCAGAACATCTGTCATCAGTATTGGGGCTGACACCCCATGTCCTGGAGGAAGGGGCTGTCAACATCACAGGACTGAGCCAGCTCTCTGAGAGTTTCCTCAACACACCATCCCCTGTTGTCCTCTCGGGGCCAAGCACCCCAATGGCGCCTCAGAGCAGCACTCCAGCAGCAGCCACCTCCACAACAACTGGACCCTTCACCCCTGAGACTATGGGCACGCCTCAGAGTGACTGAGAAGAGTGCCAGAGACTGGGTGGCTACTTGTTGACTTTATCTTTGCTTGGGACACTTGGGTCATTTTGCTTTTACAGCTTGTTATTAAGAAAGATTATCTTTGCTTCACACACTTGCTTCATTTATTTTTTTAAATAAAGTCTTGGTGGAAACTTTTAGAAATGGTTTAAGCCTTTGCATGCTTGTGGGATGGGTAAGGATAGCAGTGGGATGGGCAGGGATACCTTTGAGATGGGTATTAGCTGTGGGATGGGCAGGGATACCTTTGGGATGGGTAATAGCTGTGGGATGGGCAGGGATACCTTTGGGATGGGTAATAGCTGTGGGATGGGTTAGGATACCTGTGGGATGGGTAAGGATAGCAGTGGGATAGATAAGCCTCCAGTGCAAGCATAGTGGGACTGTATGGTCCACCCTCCCAGGTGCCACACCTTTGGCCCTTTATTATCAATAACAATGTAATCATTCATCAACACATTTCAACATAAACACAACTCTTTATTAAATGCCCTGTTCATTGTAGGGCCACTACAATGGCCCAATCTCATCAGTGTGATGAGACAGGCTGAAGGAAGCATCCATTAAGCATCTACCATCCTGTCTTGCCACTCCACTGCTCCAGCTGGGGAGTTGCACTAGTGTTTCAGGTAGTTGTGCTGCTTCTTCCCTTCACGTGAAGCTCTGTTGGGGCCTTGCACATCCACAGTATGTATCAGGTTTCACCCTTGCCTCCATTCACCAGGCTCCATGTCCCCATTGCGTTGTTGGAGGTCCACAAGCCTGTTCCGCAACACTGGGTAGTGGGTGAGCATGAGATCCTCCCTTCAAGGGTGAGGCATCTGTAGGTGTAGGGCTTCATCAGGTAGGTTCTGAGGGAGAAGGCATCATCCCCCACGATGTAGTAGGGCACATCTTGCGTGTTGTTGGGCATTGTATACCTGGGCATCTGAAGATGAGCTGTTGCCTGAAGCATCGATGTACATGAACTTGTAGTCAGCATCGACCATGGCAAAGAGGATGATGCTGAAGAAGCCCTTGTAGTTGAAATAAGTGGACCCTGACTTGGCTGGAGCTTTGCAGGCTGCGTGCTTGCCATCGATGGCTCCAACGGTGTGGGGAAAGTTCCACCTCTGATACCACTGCTTTGCAAATTTCTTCCATCCTTCTTCAGTGGAGGGGCACTGGAGGAGCTCCTCCAGGTATTCTTCGATGATGGCCTGCACCACTTCTCTAACCACAATGCTGATGGTGTTGTGTGACACCCTCCAGGCGTACTTCATACTCCTGTACGTGGTCCCGGAGGCCAGGTGGCACAGAGTCAGTGCCACCTTCAGTCCAGGGTCCAGGCTGGGCTGGAAGTTGGTGTTTGTCTTGGTCAACCTGGGTCTCAGACACTCCACAATTTCGTCAAACATGGCTGGCGGCATCCTCATGAAGTTCTGGAATACACGAGAGTCTTCATTCCCCAGATCCACCATCAGCTTGTTATACAGTCCGTACTTGGCTCTTCTGGCGATCCATCTTCGGACCCAGACACTTCTTGGCCAACTGCTTTTCTTCGCATAGAACAGTTGAAAGAGCCTGTAGATGGCTTCGCACTGTTGTAGAACAATTGTGGCTACCAAAAAGAGTGTGTGAAGATCCATGGTGGAGATGACTGGATGCTGTGGAAGAACAAGAGCCAGATGAAGGGTGAGGAAATCTGCACAGCAGGGCTGCTGGACTGAAAGTGAGATCCAGGTGAATTGCTTCCCCTTTTTATAGGAAATATAGGTTTTCACTTGGTGTCCTTTTGCATCCTGCAGACGTCCCAAATATCTGAGATACGTCCCTTCTGCGAACGTTTTCTCCGTTTTAATGCTTTGTATGCGAGCTGCATCCGCTTTCATCCTTACTCCATCCGTGCTACTAACGCTGCATGTCCGTTCCGCTTTCTCCCTGTGTCTTCTTTCCGCTGGAGCGGATTTGAGTTGTGCGGATGTGCAGTGGATGCCTAGCGGATATAGCGGACACGTAACGGATGGCGATGGATGTAGAATGGATGTTCCCCGTATGCCTTGCGGATGCAGAATGGACGCATTGGATACATTTTCCGCTCAAAAAGTTTTGTGCAGCTCAAAACATTTTGAGCGGATGAAATGTCAGTCAACGGATGCTGGATGGATAGAGAGGATGAAAAATGGATGCAGTGAGTACAGAATGGAAGCATCGCGTTAACCAACGGATGGCAAGTGTTTCTCTCCATTTTACATCCTCTTTCCATCCATTGGTGCTGTGTGACAGGGGCTTTAAGTATACTTAAGCATGAAAAAGTATAAAATGCAAAATTTTAGATATTTACTATAAAAAGGAGTTTCTGTTGATTTTATTCTGCTAGTGATTGCTGAGTATAATGGATGGTTTTAATCTCCATTTTATTTCACAAAATACACCTCAAACAATTTTCAAAGTTATATGTCAAATCTCCACAGTTTTTTGAACCCTCTGGTTAGAAAAGGTAAGTCAAGGATTTTTTTTTTTTTGCTTGTAGAATAAAACACAAAACATGCAATGTTTCAATGGCACCATGTATATTAATAAAAGATTAGCCAATGATAAACTGATATCAAACACACACATTATTCCATCTCAAATGACTAAACAAAGTATTGAATCATTGCAAGCCTAGCAATGGTCAAATGTGTCTATATAGTCGACATTTTAATAGGGGTAAGGAATCTGTAATTATAAAATCAATAATACAGTCAATTAAAAATGATTGTTTTCCATCCTAATGAATCTTAGATAAGATGTATCTTTGATGTAGATCAGATATATCTTAGATGTATTGATGAAACAGATTTGCTGATGTTGGCAGGGACACAATATAAGACACAATGACTAAATGTGTATAAAGGTAGTAGGCTAAATATATTTATATATCATTAGCCAGTCTTCTAAAACATAGCAATCTGAGAAAATATAATTATTATTTTAAAGAAGAAAGCAGTAATATTTCACAATCTTTCTAAACAGAAGTGTGAAAAACTAACATCTTAACCTTTGTTTGATCTAAACAAAAAAATGATTGCTTCTGCAATTTCAAATCACCAAACATTACACCTCTCGTGGTGTTAACCCAGAGATGTCATATTTTCCTTTAAACGAAAGCTAATACAGGTGCACAAAAACTGACAATAGGAAATATAATTAAAACCAGGCTGTATTATGAATTCATTCTGAATATTTTTCATCCATTCACATTCAACTCCATGAAAAAAAAGTGTTCAATTAAGAAGAAAGTTTGTTGAACTTTCTTTTTAAAAAAACATAAATGACTCTACTTGTTCATCTGTTTTATCCCTAGCAGCAAACTGTAACGTCTGCCCTGGGTAGCAAAAGCAACTTTTTAAGACTGTTGCACTATACTGTAGTCATCAACGTATGACCATAACTGAGTCCCAAAATTTTGTTGCTGGGTGAGAAAGTTGTTTCGTGAGTTTTACCCCATTTTATGACCTTTCTTGCCATAGTTGTTAAGTGAATCACTACAGTTGTTAAGTTAGTACCATGGTTGTTACAAGAACCTGGCTTTCCCCATAAACTTTGCTTGTCAGAAGCTGGCAAAAGGTGATCACATGACCTTGGGAACACTGCAACCATAACTATGAGTTTGTTGCCAAAATGTCTGAATTTTGATTACTTGACCATGGAGATGCTGCAATGGTCATAAGTGTGAAAAACTGTAATAAATCACTTTTTTCAATGCCATTTTAATTTCAAACTGTCACTATATGAACTGTTGTAAGTCAAGGACCATCTGTACTACCTATCAAAGCATGCAGTTTATGTAAAGCAAAACAAAGTAAAGCAAAACAAAACAAAACATTTTGAAATAAGTCCTGATATCAAATAGGTATTCAAGATAAACAGATTGTGAAAGCTGAAAAAGAGAAGGAAACCATTATAAGTGCAAGCTCTAATAAATTAACTTGGTGCATTGTTTTTTTTATGTAACATCTGGATATATACTCAGTTTAAATCAATGCTGTAGATTTAATTTTCACAGTTTTTAAAGTTCCTGCAAATGTTGCCTCTTGAGGAATGTACTACAAAGGATAACGCTTGTTTTCCCTGGCTCCTGCTCTCTTTGGAGAAATTAAGAACCATTGTGTGTTTTCAGAAGGAGGATTTCCTCTGTTAAATTTCCAGTTAGAAAACAATTGCTCATTTTGTTTACTTTATTTGGATTTGAACATTGTAAACTCCTCAAGCAGTTTGAGCAGGAGGATTGGAGTTATGTAGTTTGTAGGCTAATACAAAAATTGCTGCAGACATTTTTATGGAGATGTATAAAATTGTAGGGACATAATGGCTCAATGATTAAAGAAGCCTGAGCTCTGTGCAACTGGCTGAGTTCCTGTTTCTTACCCCAGCTCCTACTCATTTAGCAGTTTAAAAGCATGCAAATGTAAGTAGATTAATAAATACCACTTTAGTGGTAAAGTAACAGTGTTCTGTGTGTCTTTGATTTATTGCCATGCTGGCCACATGACCATGAAAATTGTCTTCAGGCAATGTTGGCTCCTTCAACCAAGAAATGTAGATGAGCACCATGCCCTAGAGTCAGACACAACTAACAGGGAAACCTTGACTATTTAATTAAAAATGTAAGTAGACATTTGATGACTGTATTAATACAAATACTTCACCAGGTTAAATAAAGGTCTAGTCATGGTATTCACACAACATGATAAGTTTAGTTAGCGTTCACCTTGATATAATTGCTTTTCTTGGTTTTGTGTATTGGGCAAAATTTAGTAGTTTAGTAAATTTAGAGTTCCATGTATGAAAAAGGGTAAATTCAGCAACATAGGCATGTTAAGCCAGCCAAAAATTATCTTATATCCATCATCAATCTAAATGCCAATTCCCAAAAAATAAAATACTGAATTTCAATATTCCTTGGTTCGTATATCCCCAGCTGTGTAAGGATATAGTGCCTCAAATCTATTTCAGTAAAAGCTGTGAACTTGAAGGATGATAGGTAGGATTTAAGTATATGCCACTGATGGCAAATTAAGACACAAGTTTAACAGCAGTAGATATAATTGAGGATACTTGACTTTATCTGCCAATAATTTTGTAGTGGAGGATTTCTAAGTTGTACCTTCTGCTTTTAATGATAGCCTAACAAGTTTATGTAAAGCTGTCAGGGGTTTCCAAAAAGTACATTCTTTTTGGAAAAGAATGTACATTCTTTTTATAAGATAAAAAACAAAAACAACAAAGTTGGAAAATTAAGAGGAAGAGAGAGAATGAAAAAAGAAAGAAAAAAAGTAGTGATTTCTTTTTTCAATGCAATAGAATACAAAAAAAAGAAATAAATAAATTACAATCTCAACCTTTTGCTTTACAGTTTACAACATTTCAGGTGATTTCTAATCACTTAGTAACAGAATTTTTGGGTTACTTTTTGTGGTTGTGAGTCAAGGACTGCCTAGATTGTGTCAATGCTAGTGCTAGTATGTGTGAACTTACCAAAATTTCATCAAGGCTGTTTTCAGCATGACTCAAACAGCTATGCATGTTTTGTTTATTAAAGAGGTGTGCCAAATTTATCTGTTTCCCATACAGGATTAATGAATAAAGCAGGACATTATTCTGTTCCATTTGATCTTCCTTGTGCAATGGCCCAGATCCTAACTGCCAAGCCATATGAAATTCCTGAGGATCAGATTTGTCAACAATAAATGCATACTTTAAAAATGATTTTAAAATGGTTCTATGTATATTGAAGTGATAGTTCTGTTATTTGGTGGCAGAAAAATATAATATCTGATACTATCAATAACCAGAAATGAGTAGAATTTTTAATCCATATTTATGCATGTTGAGTAATAATTTGGATTCTTTATTATATTAACAAGCCAATTTGCTTCTACTTGTCATACTTAATATTGCTGCTATTTGAACAGCTTGCAAATCATTAGCATAACTTTGCTTCAAAAAATCCTATTTATGTTCCTTTGAAAACATTTCACATTCTCTATTATTTATATACAAGCTAGAAATAAGCAATTTTATTAATTGGCTGTGGCTACACTACATCTTAATTCAGAAAAAATCAATGTGTGGAGAAGGAACAAGCATGCTATCTACTTACTGCTGTTTCTATTTATTAATTTTTGCAATATAGCTTCCTCGAGAGACATCCAGCTTTATAGCATTTGAACTTTTTAAACAAAATAGAAATAAACTCTCTAAAGATTACAATAATTTGTATTTGTCTTTCTCTACAAGGGGATACAATTAAATATTCCAAACTTTTATATAATCACATCAATATAACAGACAGCATTTAACAATACATGGAAACGTAATGTGGTTCACTCATGTAAGCTGTAGAGAATTTCAGTATGCATGTATTAATCTACATAAACAAACTAAAATATGTAGAAGTAGGAAAACTGGGACCAAGAGAATTAGATCAAAGCAATTATCACAAAGTGCTACAGAGAGTCCATAGCTCATCAGTGAACTCTTAAGTTGGGACTCATCATTCTTCTGTTTTGACCTTACCATTAAATTAGAACAGTAAATTAGTTGCAACAGTTACATTACATTTCTTAGAACCCTGGAGGGCAACCTAATTGTTCTGACCTAATTCTACAAGATGACAATGCATTTAGCTTTATGTAGTATATTGTATTATGTTCATCAATCTATCCTGGTAACCTGCTGGCATTCAAGAAAAAAGAAAGAAAGTGGGGGGAAACAGAGAGAAAGGGAAATACTTTAGGCTTTGGCCCCACTCTCCTCTGGTTTATGCTTCACCTAATTTACCATGTTAATTTCTCCTTAGCAATGAAACAGCAACCAGTTTGGCTGCTGGGTTTGAAGAACCTCCCATCAATAGAAAGAGGACATTCACAAAAAGAGGTGGAACTAACAGCTGAAAAATGGACAAAAAGATGGAATGCACTACTTTGGCTATACAGATGGATAAATATTGTTTCTATGGAAAGAGAAATCAGGTTCTCCATATTTGTCAAGGAGCCAAGTTGACTCCTAACAGATATCTTGCCAGGGAATGATGAATTAAGAGAGTATTACTTTTAGCATATCTATCCAGGAGGAGCAAATTATATCAACTTGATTAAAATAAAATGAAAATAAATTTGAAAATTCTAAAATATGCATAGGTTCCAATATGTAACTTCTTAAATAATTGGTTGGTTGCTTTATGTATTTATTTCCATATTACCTCCAAAAATATAAGCATGTGGTACATTGTATCACATAACAATATGTAAAAAAGTGTTAAGTAGCTGTACATTCACTGTTTTGCAAATATCAATGTGGGTAATAGTAAAATATATATTCTTCCCCCTTCCCAAAAAGGATTATTTAAGCCCATGTCACACTGGCCAACGGATGCAAAACGGACACAACAGACGAGAAAAATGTTCCAACCGTTGTTATCCGCTCTCAAAAGGGGCAAAAATTTGCATAACCAGAGCGGATAACATGGATGGGGGGAGGATGCAGGGCGGATGCAAAGCGGATGCGGAACGGAAGCCCAGCGGATGGAAGCAGATGGGAGCGGATGGCGCAACCGCAGGGCTTCCGGGGGGCCTCAGCGAAGCGGATGCGGAACGGATACAGCGGACACAGAGCGGAAGCCTAGCGGATGAAGCGGATGCACAGCGGAAGCCTAGCGGATGCACAGCGGAAGCGGAACGGATGCCGACCGTTAATTGTGCATGTGGGGGGGAAGTATTACGTAAGCCCCCCGGATATAAAGGGAAGCAGCTCGCACGAGGCCAGCATTCCGAGGAAAGACCTGCTGCTGGACACTTCGAATTCCTTGCCTGCCCTGCCAGCCTGCCTTCCAGCCAGCCTTGGTGCCTGCCTTCCTGCCTGCCTTCCTGCCTGCCTTCCAGCCAGCCTTGGTGCCTGCCTTCCTGCCTGCCTTCCTGCCAGGCTTCTGGCCAGCCTTCCTGCCAGGCTTCCTGCCAGCCTTGGTGCCTGCCAGCCTCCCTGCCAGCCAGCAACCCCACAACCATGGGGAGGAAGCGTAAGCCTCAGCAACCTGCCGCCATCCCTGGCAAGAGGGACAGGGCCAACCTCCTGCCCCCTGCCCCTGACTCTGCTTCTGCTGGGGCTTCTGCTGAAGCTGCTCCTGCCGGTGGTGCTTCTGCTGGTGCTGGGGCTTCTGCTGGGGCTTACTCTGTTGAAGCTGCTCCTGGTCCTGCTCAACCTGCTCATGCTCCTGGTCCTGCTCGTGCTCCTGGACTTGCTGGCCCTGCTGGTGCTTACTCTACTGCTGCTGATCCTGGTCCTGCTGTTCCTGCTGCTGCTGCTGCTGCTGCTGATGATGATGATTATGATCCTGCTGGTGAGGATGATAATGACGATGACAATGATGATGATGATGATGATTCTGCTGGTGCTGCTGCTGCTGCTGGTGGTATGGAGGAGCAGCCCCTACTACCTGGGAGCCCCTCTGATGAGGGCCCATCTGGTCCTGCCAAAGGGAGGAAGAGGCGTATGCGACAACGGGAGAGGAGGCAATACTCCATTGAGGAGGCACACGAGGATGAGGTGCTGGAGTGGCTGAGAGAGAATGACTATCTGTGGCGGAAGGGACACCGGCTGTACAGGGACACCAAGTGGAAGCAGGCTGCTTGGAGAGAGATGGTGGAGAGTATGGGTTACACTTCGGAGGTGTTCCTCGGCTGGTGGAAGCACATGCACACCTGGTACGGGAAGCTGCACCTGAAGAAATCTGGCCAGGCCACTGTGAAGTTGACAGACAGAGAGACCTACGTCATGGCCAGGTGCAGCTTCCTGGAGGGTGAGTTCTGCCACCGAGGAGCACCAGCAGCCCCTCTCACGACCCTCTCTCTCCGGCAGCCTGCTGCCACCCAGTCCTCTTCTGGCCGAGAGTCAGTCCCTGTCTCCAGGCAGGTTTCTGTGGAGCGTACCACGGCGGAGAACCCACGGACAGGTGTGGTAAGCGTGGTGGAGTGCGTAGAGGACTCCCTGGTGCGGTGGGAGAAAGGAGACATCGAGTCCACCACACTCCTAGCCTCATCCACCCCCCCCAGCTCCGCCTCCGCAGAAAGACAGAGAGCCGGACAGCTGGAGGGGCAGAGCCACAATGTCCTGCTGGAGATCAGGGACACCATCCGGACCAGCATAGATCTCCTCTCTCAGCTGGTCCACACCGACTCCTCATCCTCCAACCGCAAGCCCTTCCTCACCTATGTCAACCAGACCCTCAAGGAAATGGCGGATCCACAGTACCAGCAGGTGAAGGACTGGATCACCAAGCTGCTTCACAACCCTCCAGACCCAGAGGAACCTGCTCCCACCCAGTCCAGGCCTGCTCCTCCACCCCAGGTGATGTCCCTCCCATTCCTACCAGGGCTACGGCTGCCAGGAGGTTCAGCAGCACAGGCAGCAGCCCTTCCCAGTCCAGGCACAGAGTCATCGGGCGACACCATTGCCACCTGTTTCACTGATGCCACCGATGCCACCCATGCCAGTCCTCACCCAGCTGCAGAGCAGACAGCCCCACTACACTACTCCTTCCTCCACCCCACAGCCAAGCCCGGCCTCAGTACATCTGTCATCAGTACTGGGGCTGACACCCCATGGCATGGAGGAAGGACCTCTCAGCATCACGGGGCTGAGCCAGCTGTCTGAGACCTTTCTCAACACACCGTCCCCTGTTGTCCTCTCGAGGCCAGGCACTCCAGCACCACCCACCACCACAGCACCTGGACCCTTCACCCCTGAGACTGGGCACACCTCCGAGTGACCAAGAAGAGTGCCAGAGACTGGGTAGCTGGCTACCTGTGGACTTTATTTGGACACTTGACTTGGGTCATTTTTTTTTACAGCTTGTTGTTCAATAAAGTTTATCTTTGATTCACACACTTGCTTCATTTCTTTTTTTTTGATAAAGTCTTGGTGGAAACTTTTAGAATTGGCTTTAGCCTTTGCATGCTTGTGGGAAGGGTTAAGATAGCAGTGGGGTGGGCAGGGATACCTGTGGAATGAGCAGGGATACCTTTGGGATGGCTAATAGCTGTGGGATAGATAAACCTCCAGTGCAAGCATAGTGGGACTGTCTGGTCAACCCTTCCAGGTGCCACACCTATGGCCCTTTATTATCAATAATAATATAATCAATCATCCACACATGTCAACATAAAAACAACTCTTTATTAAACGCCCTGTTTATTGTAGGCCCAACCAACATACATGGCCCAATCTCATCAGTGTGATGAGACAGGCTGAAGGAAGCATCCATTAAGCATCTACCATCCTGTCTTGCCACTCCACCGCTCCAGCTGGGGAGTTGCACCAGTGTTTCAGGAGGTTGCGCTGCTTCTTCCCTTCCCGTGAGGCTCTGTTGTGGCCTTGCACATCCTGAGTGTCGATCAGGTTTCGCCCTTGCCTCCATTCCCCAGGCTCCATGTCCCCATTCCCTTGTTGATGGTCTGCTCTGTAACACTAGGTAGCGGGTGCGCATGAGATTGTGCAGGATGCAGCAAGTTTCCACGATCCTCCTCACGGTCTCTGCATGGTGGTGAGAAGTACCTGGAAACTGTTGGCCAGGATGCCAAAGGCGTTCTCCACCACCTGCTTTACCCTGGACAGCCTGTAGTTGAAGATCGTCTCTTCATGGGTCAGGAGTCTGGAAGTGTATGGCTTCATGAGGTAGGTTCTGAGGGAGAAGGCATCATCCCCCACGATGAAGTAGGGCACATCTTGCATGTCATTGGGCAGGGGGTCTGGATCTGGGTAGCCCATGATGAGGTTGCCTTCCACCCCCTCCTTGAGGTGACTGGCGTGACTGTATACCTGGGCATCTGAAGATGAGCCGTAGCCTGAAGCATCGATGTACATGAACTTGTAGTCAGCATTGACCATGGCGAAGAGGATGATGCTGAAGAAGCCCTTGGAGTTGAAATAAGTGGACCCCGACTTGGCTGGAGCTTTGCAGGCCACGTGCTTGCCATCGATGGCTCCAACGGTGTGTGGGAAGTTCCACCTCTGATACCACTGCTCTGCAACTTTCTTCCATCCTTCTTCAGTGGAGGGGTACTGGAGGAGCTCCTCCTTGTATTCTTCGATGATGGCCTGCACCACTTCTCTGACCACAATGCTGATGGTGTTGTGTGGCACCCTCCATCCGTACTGCATGCTATTGTAGGTGGTCCCTGAGGCCAGGTGGCGCAGAGTGAGTGCCACCTTGAGCCCAGGTTCCAGGCTGGGCCGGAAGTTGGTGTTTGTCTTGGTCAACCTGGGTGTCAGGCGCTGCACAACTTCGTCAAACATGGCTGGAGGCATCCTCATGAAGTTCTGGAACGCCCGAGTGTCTTCCTTCCTGAGCTCCACCATTAGCTTGTTGTACAGTCCGTACTCTGCTCTTCTCCTGATCCATTTTCGGACCCAGACGCTTCTTGGCCGCCTCTTTTTCTTCCCATAGTAGAGTCCACAGAGCCTGTAGATGGCTTCGTACTGTTGCAGAAGGATGGTGGCTGCCAAAAGGACTGTTGTACGATCCACGGTGGACATGACTGGATGCTGTGGAAGAGCAAGAGTCAGATGAAGGCTGCAGAGGTCTTTACTGCTGGGCTGCTGGGCTGAAAGTGAGATGCAGATGAGTTGCTCCCCCTTTTTATAGGCAGTATAGGTGTCCCTTTGCATCCTCTAGCCATCCTCTAGGCATCCTCTAGACATCCTTAATATCTGAGATAGATCCCCTCTGTGAACGTTTTTTCCGCTTTAAACGCTTTGTTTCCATGCTGCATCCATTCTGCATCCGTTCTGCATCTGTTCCGCATCCGTTCCGCTTCCTCCCTGCGTCCGGGCGGATGCGAGTTGCGCGGATGAGCAGCGGACGCCTAGCAGATATAACGGATGCGTAGCGAATGCGTAGCGGATGCGTAGCGGATGCAGAACAGACGAACTGGATACATTTTCCGCGCAAAAGTTTTAGGCAGCCCAAAACTTTCGGAGCGGATGAAACGTCTATAAATGGATGCTGGACGGATAGAGAGGAAGCCAAACGGAGGCAGTGAGTACCTCGTGTTTTCGAACGGATGGCAAGGTTTTTTGTCCATTTTACATCCTCTTTGCATCCGTTGGTTCAGTGTGACATGGGCTTTACCTTGAAGTGAAACTTATTTAATTCACATATATAGAGAAATGCTGGTGAGCACAATTAAAACATTATTAATTAAAAACATTATTGTTATCTCTGTCTTTTCTGATATTGATCATCAATTAAGGTGGCTTAAACTGTCTTCATAACAAAGCCCAGTCCAAATGCAGTTTCAATTAGATATCATGTGTTTGTACCATGATCGTTCTCTTCTACATCTTGCCTCATAGCAGAAATCTGCAACGATGATAATTGTTTTCTAATTTTGTTTAACCATCCTATTGTCAGTGATATAAGTAACAATCTTAGAAAAGCTCCTCCACTTTCTTTTGGTTACAACACGGCAAACAATAATGAGCAAGAGTTAAACACACAGCAAACAATAATGGGCAAGAGTTAAACACACAGCAAACAATAATGGGCAAGAGTTAAACACACAAAGTAGTTACTTGAATATTAAATATTATTCTGCATTTAAAGTAATATTTAGCTTGTCCTACAATGTTTTTGAAAAACACTAAAGTAACAGAAACAATGATATCTATAATTTTTCAGTCATTGCTTTCTCTTTTTTCAGAAAAAGTATGACTGAGTTGGTATTCTCCTATAACTAATGAAGAACGTTATTCAAATACTTTTATACTCATAAATTTGACCAAAGAAACACACTTCAATAGAATATAAGAAATCCCTTGAAAAAACACATCAGAATCTCTGCATAGTCATTTTCATCTATAAATATGTCAGAGTTTCCAACAATTATATTTTCAGTTCAATGACATAGCTTTAAAAAACCATTTTGATTGTCATTATTACAAATCAGAAGTGTTTTTTTTTTTAATGGTGATGGTCAGACAGACTGCCAGGAGGGCAAAAAAGACTTTTGATTAATACAAAATTTGATTTAGACAAAAATGATGCAATCCTATCACTTATTAGTCAACTGCTGGTGCTTTCTAGTTTCATTCCCTACAATACTTTAATTTTCTCTACCATTTGTATTGATAGGATATCATTTTAACCCTGTGACTCCTATGTTCAGTCCCATGTGTGCATCTAATCCCATGGGTGTATTTTTAGCCCATAGATTGCTTTTAATCCTTAAGGCCCGGTCCCACTGCACTTACGGATGCAAAGAGGATGTAAAATGTTTAAAAAAAGCTTGCCATCCATTGGAAAATGCTATGCATCTGTTGTGTACTCATTGCATACGTGTTTGATATGCTCTATCCATCAAGCATCCGTCCACTGCGATTTCATCCGCGCAAGAAGTTTTCAGCTGCACAAAACTTTGTGAACGGATGAACTTTCCGCTGTGTACGATGTAAATCCGCGACATACGAGCAACAAACGTTCCATATCCTTTTATCATCCATTAAACGTCCGCTGTATCCTCTCTGCATCCTCTGGGCATCCTCGCAACTCACATCCACTGCAGCTGAAAACAGAAAGAGAGAGGAAACAAAAGGTACATGGAACATCTATACATCGTTAGTAGTACGGAAATGGATGCACAGTGAACTGTTTGCATCCGATATACATCTGCGCAGCATTCTTTCCTTTAGGTGTACATGATGCATCTGCTTCATCCGCTATGCGTCCATTTCACAATTATCCCCTGTAACCCCTTCGGAGGTGTCATCCGCTTCCATCTGCTTTCATCCGCAAGGCTTCCTATGAACATCTGTTTAACATCCCCGCTACATACTACCCATGTCTGTTTTTTTCCGTTCTTTTCCGTTCTGTTTATGCAAATTTTTGCCACTTTTTGGAGCGGATGACAATGGATGGAGCCACCCCCGAAATTTTGCTCGTCCGCTGTGTCCTTTATGCATACGTTTTGCGTCCGTTGGCCAGTGGGACCAAGCCTTTAAAAAATCCTTAGTGTAGAAATGAAAGGATATAAAAAGTTATTACAGGATTGTTGTTTCCAGTGAGAGTCATGGCTGACTGAAGAAAGAGAGATGAAGACTGTTGTGAAGAATGAATGACCAGCAAATAGACTGGTTATTTGAATCTGTGCAGAGATTTGGCCATGGATGCTCTGAATGGCACCTACTCATGAGTAGAGTAGATCATTTAGCAAACTTCCTGCATGGATAGCAGCATTCTCTCATTCTCCCTGCTCAGAGGGAAACCCTATATCATTTCAAGGAAATTATTGTCCAATCTCTTCTTAAAAACTTCTAGTGTTGGGACCTTTACAACTTCTGGAGGCAAGTCATTCCACTGATTAATTGTTCTAATTATCAGGAAATTTCTCCTTTGTTCTGGATTGCTTCTCTCCTTGTTTAGTTTCCATCCATTGTTTCTTGTCCTGCCTTCAGGTGCTCTGGATAATATGTTGACTGCCTCTTCTCTAAGGGTAAATTCTTATATGTTGGAATACTGCTATCATGTCACCCCTCATCTTTATTTTCATTAAAGTAGACATACCAATTCCAGCAATCATTCTTTATATGTTTTCACCTCCAGTCCTCAAATAAACAGAGATTTAAAAATTTAAAATAATGTTCCATTGGCAAAAAATAACAAAACATTGAGTTTTGATTTATGAAAGTTTTAAATGGATTGAGAGACCAGAAAAACATTGGATATTGGCTCTTTTTGGTGTAAGATTGAAAAAAAGCAAATATATAATTAAGTCAAACACTTGTATGAAATGACCGAAACAAAATTAAACCCATATTTTGAACTGAGGTTTGATTAAGATTGCAAGTGTACACTAGAGGGAACTAAAGGATGAGGAAGAGAAAAATGAAAATGGTTAACTCAAATGTTTGTAATTTTCTCTTGTTTTAAAGAGTGTTTTTAAACATGGAAATATTAATAAGTAATACCTCAGACAGGATTCATATTGCAGTGGATAAACTTTTAGAAGATGAAAAGAACTTTAAAAAATATTTACCTGAAAGGCAGTTATAGAGCTTGATGGCATGAAAGACAATAAAATTGCAGTTACCAAAATGAGACTATGTAAGGCAAATCAAGAAAAGCATATGGACATAGACCAATATCCAACAAGAAATTCTGGATGAAACATTTTTTTTTATGACATTTACAAAGTAGTTAGTGAAAGTTTTGAAAACTCATTTCAAGCACCAAAGATGCTGGCATTCAGATCAAATCCTGGGATGTCATATGAATGAATTAAAGGTCAAGATTGTACAGGAGAAAGCAATGTAAAGTTGAACTATTTGACCACAGATAAACCATTTGTTCCAAATTTCTGATAACTCCTATTGGATTTTTGCTGCAGTAGGATTTAAAAAATGATTTCTGGATTGTGTATACATAAAAGTTAGTATGTGGGGAGACAAAGGTTTTTTGTTGTATTTAAAAGAATATGAAAAATTATACTAGATTATGTTTGGTGTATTGAATGTTGGAAACACTTCTTTATTATAGTTTCTGTTGTCTTTTGTTTCCTCTTCTATCTTTTTTCCTTTCTTTTTCCCATTTGAGCTATCAGGCACAGTGGTTAGAATGCAGTCTACTTCTACTTCAGGCTACTTCAGCTGACTGCCATCTGCCTGCAATTTGGCAGATCAAATCTCACCATCCTTCTGAAATGGGTAAATGAGGACTCAGATTGTTGGGGGCAATATGCTGACTCTTTAAGCTCAACTGCTTAAAGAGAGGTGTAAAAACATTGTGAAGCTGAATATAAGTCTAAGAGCTATTGCTATTTCTTCTTGTTGAGCTTGCATTGGTTTTTACCGAATTTGTTAAAAACTTCAATGAAACTATTTTAAAGAGTTATTACAGGATAACAGTGCATTTATTTATAATTAGCTCTTAAGCCACGTAGGTTCTTGGCAACTCAATCACAATGCACCAAAAATCTTTTCTTTCAGTCTACTGTTCATGTTAATGCCTTTTGTTATGGCTCATGCAGCTGATGCCTGTGGGTGGTAATGGAGTAGGTAGGTGGGAGAATCTATCAAAAGTCTCTTGCTGCTTTTGCAATTAAGACCTGTCCCATATCTTTACAGGCAGAATGTCCTAATCAGAATGTCTGGAGGGAGCCATCATTGAGAAGGGAAGCAGACACTGCAGCAGTTACAAAAGTGACATTCAGAAATGTATCTTTACTGTAGCCAAATTTCTGTTTCCCCATTACATTTCAGTTCATTAATTACATAGCTCAGGGAGGCCTCATAATAGGTCTCTCCATGCATAGAACTGAAGCATGAATGAAGCAGTGGGATGGTACATGATGTCCTTCATTCCCATTTGAATTTGGTTTCCTGCTGACTAGGAGCTGAATAGGCATTTCATCAAAGAAACTTATATTCATAAAATTGCATTCGCATAATTTTTAATACCAGCAGAAATTCTCCACAAAATTTCATGCTGCCATAAGCATAACAGTTGCTTCCCAACCCCAAAATTTTTTAAAAACATAGACATCCAGAAAAAAGCTGTTAGGAATGTAAGTTACCTAACAGCTATTTGGGTTCGAAATATATAAGCCAGAATAGATATTTTAATACTGTATCTTTAAGAAAATGCAAAAAAGTGTAATTGGGTGTGGTTTCTCAAACGGCCATAAGATGTAGCCAGAAACCTGCATTGTTTTAGTCTTAGTCTCAGAAGAGAGTGTGAGTGTATCTCTGTTTCTTTCTGTTGGAGAGTATTGCCGCTCCTCATAATTGACTGATATTCATGGATTTGATGTAAATTTGATACTGAATTGTTTTTTGACACAGGACTTTGTTATTGGATTATCCCTGGACTGAAAACTGACTGATTTAACTTGTGAATTACTTTGGACTGCCTATTTTGAACTTTGCTTCAATGTTTCTGGAAGTAAAAAGTCTACATTTACTATATAGTGTGTTGCGTTGTTGTGAACCGCCGCTCTACAACATAGTGTATCTGTGTGCTGTGTGTGTATTATTCAAACACTTATCTCAAATACGTCTCCCTGTATGCGCTCATTCTTCTAACGGGGAATTACCTCAACACTGATCATGGGTCCAGGCCATACCAGGCTCAGATAACTGAGAGTTGGTGTGAATACACAGTACTGTATACAGACAGATGTTTACTGTTTAATTGTTGGTTACTATCCTGATAAAGATGGCACAAGTCACTTCAACAAGTCTATCACTGATAACCCGGTTGGATGGAACAAACTATGTGTCCTGGTCTATGAAGTGCAGTCTCTTCTGCGTAGAGAAGGTTTATGGAATGTAGTTCAAGACCTACTGGATATAAATGCTTGGGATCCAACTAATGAGAACAATGCCAAAAAGCTTGCTGACTTTAAACAGAACAACGAACAAGCTCTTTGTATAATTGGACTAACACTGAGTGACCAGCAGCTAGTCCATATTCATGAAGAAGAGTCTGCTGTGAAGTGTTGGGAGAATTTGAAGAGGATTTATGTTCGTGACAGTGTAGGTGCACACATTACATCTTACATGTTTAGAACATGTTTTCTGAAAAGTGGAGATATGTTAGCTCATTTGAATTTCATGAAAAGAACTTTTCAAGAGCTACATGAAAAAGAACTGATATTTTCAGAGCTGCATCAAGTTTATATCATTCTTTCCTCATTGGATGAAAGTTATGATGATTATATATCTTCACTGGAAGTCCTGCCCAGAGATAAACTGACATTGACTGACATAACTGGAAGATTGTAAGAAGAAGCAAGAAAATGGCGGGATAGAGACCAACTGAGAAAGGAACAACCACAAGAAGGGAATTTGTCTCCAACTGCCTATATTGTTAAGAGAAGTTTTTCTTGTGGGGCTAGGGGACATATAGCTAGATTCTGTAAGAAGGAAAAACAACAGAATACTGGTAATCACCAGAAGGCTAAAAAGAATGTTAGTTTAGCTATGTCTAGCAATTCAACTGTAAACCATGATTTGTGGGTTGTTGATAGTGGAGCATCACAATGCATTACTAAAGATAGAAAAAGGTTTATAAAGATGTCCCTGAGTAAATTACATGTATCATTGGCAAATGGATGGAAGATGAACGCATCAGGTGAAGGTACTGCATATTGTTCTTGTATAAACAAACATTTAATTTTGTTTTTTGTACCTAAACTGAAATTTAATTTGCTATCAGTAAAGGTTTTAGTTAATCTTGATTATGTAGTAACCTTTAGGGGAGATAACTGTATAATAGAGAAAGAAGGTAAAAGTGACCAGTTGAAGATGGCTAACTCAGTTTATAACAAAATTAAGCCACATGATGAATGTATACATTTATTGGTAGATGTCTAGGGCACATTAATTTCAGAATGCTCAAACAAACTGCTGAATTGTCAGAGGGAGTAAACTTGAAACCCTGCAGCAAGTATTTAAACTGTAACACTTGTAGCCAAGACAAAAGCAAGATTACTCCTGCAAACAGACTTAATGGATTTAAGACCAAAGAACCTTTAGAGGTTGTTTTTGCTGACATAATTGGTCCTAAGAAACCAAGTTTAGGAGGTGCCTGCTATATTTTGAGTATTATGGACCATTACTCACAGTATGGTTTCTGCTATCTTATGAAAAACAAAACAGAAACATTCCAACATTTCTTTAACTGGCTAAGGTTTGCTGAGAGAAAAATGAAAAGTAAAGTAATTACTTTAGTTACTGATAATGGGACTGAGTTTGTTAACAAAATATTCCAAACTATGTTGAAATTGGCTGGTGTCCAGCATAAAGGTTCTGCACCTTACAGACCACAACATAACTTGTTTATAGAACGAAGAGGGCAAACATTACAAGCCATGGCTTGCACTATGTTATCTAATTCAGGTTTACCTGAAACACTGTGGGGTGAAGCCATAATGTGCTACAATCATGTCTTAAACAATATAGTTAACACAACAACTGGTGAATTGCCATTCACTCATTGGCATGGCAGAAAACCAAATTTAAGTTACCTACACACATTTGGAGCCCCATCATGGGTGCATATTCCCTCACAAGTAAGACTGAAAGGGCAACATAGAGCTAAGAAGTTATTTTTTGTGGGTTATGAGTCCAATCATAGATCATTTAGATTTTGGGATCAAGGCACAGCTCATGTTTATTGTAGTGCTAGTGCAAAATTTCTTGAACACATTGGGTGGGATAAACTGGAACAGGAATCCAGCAATGATATTATTATTGACACCCAAATAGTCCCTAAAGATAAAATAAATAAGCCACAAATAGCCATTAAAGAAGAACAGGAGGAAGTAGGAGAACAGGTACAGGAGGAGGTAGAAGAACAGGAGCAGGTGGCACAGGAAAGACCACCAGTAAGCCCTGTATTGCCAAGACGTTCAACCTGAGCAATACGACCACCTGATAGATATCAGGCTAGTGTTGTATACCAAGTGAATACAGTTCCAAGTAATTACTATGACCTAAAATTGTATCCTGTTAAGGATGAAGCTGCTTGGCAGAAAGCAATGGATAAGGAACTGGAATCATTAAAAAAAAACTGGAAGTATATGAAAATGTTAAGTTGCCATCTGGTAAACATGTCATAGGGTGTAAATGGATTTATAAACTGAAGACAGGTGTGGATGGGACTGTGACCCATAAAGCCAGGTTAGTAGCACAAGGGTTCAATCAGACAGCAAATGACGATGATGAGTTGTTTGCACCTAGCCTGAAGGCTACTACATTAAGGGCAGCATTAGTGTGGGCAGCTAAGGAGAAATATATTGTAAATCATTCAGATGTAGAGACAGCATATCTGAATGCACCATTGCAACACACTATTTAAAGAAACCTTCAGGTCTCAAAAATGATAATACAACTGATTGCTGGTGATTGAAAAAGAGTCTTTATGGTATGAAGCAATCAGGATATGAGTGGAACCAATGTATAGTCAAAGAATTAACTAAGATAGGTTTTGCAGCTGGCATGGTTGATCCATGTTTGTTTCAAAGAGAAAGTAATGTTGTTGTTTCATGATTGCTATTATTTACTGATGACATAGCATTAATCACCAAAACTGAACAAGAAGCTACTAAAATAATTTCACTGATAGAACAGAAATTTAAGATAAAATAGTTAGGAGAAATCAAACAATATCTTGGTTTAAAGATAGATAGAACTAGGGGAGGATACAAGATCTCACAGGCAGATAAAATTAACTAATTACTAAAAAGTTTTAAAATTGAACTTTGTCAGCCAGCTAAAACACCAATGAGCCAGGAGTTTAACCATTTATCAGTCCTTGATTGGTAGTTATCTTATCTCAGTAATTGGTCAAGGCCAGATATCGCATACTGTGTTAATCTATTAGCAAGATTTAACGTTGAGCCAACTGAAAGGCACTGGCAAGCTGCAAAATATGTGTTAAGATATCTGAAACAAACAATGCATTATGCATTGTATTTGGAGCCTAAAGATGAACTGAATTTAACTGCATATGCTGATGAAAGTTTTGCTACAGACATAAATACATGTAAATCTATATTGGGTACTGTAGTATTATTGGGAAAGGCATTGATTGGATGGAGGTCTATTAGACAGAAACATCTAAGTTTGTCAACAATGGAGGCTGAATTCTCATGTTTATCTTTACTATGTACAGATTTAGTTTTGTATAAGCAACTACTAATTGATATGGAAATTGATGTAACAGATTGTATTGTTATTTACGAAGATAACCAATCAGCAATACAGATGGCTTCAAATATCGCTGTTAAGACAAGAACGAAACACACAGATTTAAGATATTTAAATGTGAGACAACGTGTGCAAAGTAAAACAATTAAGCTAGAATATATCACACACATGGACTGTATGTCAGAAAATAACACAGCAGATCATTTTACAAAGGCCCAAGGTTCTATAAAGCATAAAGCTTCCTGTGAGGATTATTGACTTCGAATGTAAGGTGTATATATTGACCTACCCAAAAGGGGAGAGTGTTCAGAATGTAAATCACCTAACAGCTATTTGGGCTGGAAATATATAACCCAGGATAGACATTTTGATACTGTATCTTTAAGAAAATGCAAAAAAGTATAATTGGGTGTGGGTTGTTTTAGTCTTAGTCTCAGAAGAGAGTGTGAGTGTATCTCTGTTTCTTTCTGTTGGAGAGTATTGCTGTTCCTCATAATTGACTGATATTCATGGATTTGATGTAAATCTGATACTGAACTGTTTTTTAACACAGGACTTTGTTATTGGATTATTCCTAGACTGAAAACTGACAGATTTAACCTGTGAATTACTTTGGACTGCCTATTTTGAACTTTGCTTAAATGTTTCTGGAAGTAAAAAGCCTACATTTACTGTACAGTGTATCTGTGTGCTGTGTGTGTATTATTCAAACACTTCTCTCAAATAAATTTCCCTGTATGTGCTCATTCTCCTAACGGGGAATTACCTCAACAAAAACCATGATAGTCTTCTGTGCATTGTGACATAATCCCACATGACCCAAAGATGTCAAAATGCAAAGGATCTGAATTATGTAATTAATACGATTTGGGTGATGACATAACAATGCAAGAATGGGGACTTCCATGTCCTCCCTGAATATGTTCATGGATGGTCATTAGAGTAGGCTCAACAGGTGTACAAGTAGTTTTAAACTTACAAATTTGTTTAAGGGCTGTTCAAAGCACTGAAAAAGTAATTTATGATGATTTTTCACACTTATAACCAAAGCAGCATGCCCATGGTCATGTAATCAAAATTCAGATGCTTGACTACCGAGTCATATTTATGACAATTGCAGTATCCCATGGTATCCCATAGTCATATGATCCCCTTTTGCAAGCTTCAGACAAGCAAAGTCAAAGAGAAAGCCAGATTCACTTAATAATCATGTTACTAAAAACTGCAGTGATTCACTTAACAACTATGCAAGAAAGATTGAAAAATGGAGCAAAACTCAATTAACAACTGTTTTGTTTAGCAACAGAAATTTCAATCTCAATTTCAGTTGCAAGTTGAGGATTATCTGTACAATATTGATTCTTGCCAGCATTGACCTTAGAAATAATAATAATAAAAATGATATAATTTATTACGGTATCAAATCACACATTTTCTTACATAAACCAATAGCAACCAATACTTGCCAAATAGGGATATATAAATATAATGCAACTGGCATTTTTGTAAGCAATGATACTTTTTTTCCATTTAAAAAGAGACAGAAGAAAATGAATTACTGCTAAGTATACAAGGAAATATAGCCTATTAATAACGCCTTAATCTCTTATTGTCCATAATAAGATGGCTTTCCTGAACAAGGTCATAGGTTGGATTACCATTCATTTTCAATCTATTCTTGGAGTTGTAATACAAATGCACTGGGAGAAATCAGTGTCAGATAAGACTTATAGGCAGCCAAAATGTAGATCTTGAAAATATATTTCAGTTACCTTTAGTGATAATATACATGTTTATGTGTATGTTTATGGATAAGCTTTTGTCAATAAATCTACCATATGTGGTCACTTATTGAACTGTACTATATTAGTAATTGAAGCAAGTGCAGTAAATATAAATCAGTTGCAACATTTAAATAACTATCTGATGCAAGAAGTCATGGGAGGCTGTCAGAAGAATAATTATTAATGAGAGAGCAGTCTGCAAAACAAACATTTTCAAATAAAGATTTACAAGGTGTTCTTTTTTTTTTTTTGAAAATTTTATTTGGGTTTTCACAAAAACAAAATACAAATAAAACATATTTTTTGAAAATAGCATGGTCCCAGGCTATCACTTCTTCATACAGACACAAAACTCAATTTCATGCTCATTTTTATATTCTATTCCATATCTTATTACCATTTTATATTCTCTACATAGTTTTTCCCCTCTTTTAATTTTCTCAACTTTGTTTTAATTATCTCATCTCAGTTCAAATCATTATATTTATACTTTTGTCTGCCCTGTTTCAA
The DNA here is from genome assembly GCA_015471245.1 of Laticauda colubrina. Taxonomy (NCBI): domain Eukaryota; kingdom Metazoa; phylum Chordata; class Lepidosauria; order Squamata; family Elapidae; genus Laticauda; species Laticauda colubrina. The sequence continues at coordinate 28,767,632 of BLBF01000040.1, forward strand.
TTTCACATTATCTTTTCTTATTAAGCAAATTTTTCCCTGTAGTTACCAATTAGAGTATCCTTTAATTTTATCCATTCAAACTCTTATTTAAGCTTCAGCGTATATCTTTAAGATTATAGCATTCAATATAG
>BLBF01000040.1:28767772-28842081 GCA_015471245.1 Laticauda colubrina
ACAAAAACAAAATCACCAGCTTGATCCACAAAAACACACTAAGACATAATAGAGACCTAGAAGATGAACAGACCTATGGAACAGCTGTCCTGCCCTACATAAGAGGTACTACAGACAAAATCAGTAAGATACTACACAGGCATCACATCAAGACTGACTTCAAAACAGACAAAAAAATAGCAACCATCCTTAGAAACCCCAAAGATAAAATTGACCTGGAAAACCAAGGCATATACGAAGTCCCCTGTGCATCATGCCCAGCCACATACATTGGACAGACCAATAGAAGAATAAGTACCCACCTGGATGAACACAAAAATGCAGTAAAAAAGCTGGAACACACCTCCTCACTAGTCCAACACATGAAAGCCACAGGCCATAGCATCAACTTCGAAGGCACCAAAACCCTAGCCACTATAGAAAACCCCAGCCACAGAATCATCAGAGAAGCCATAGAGATTGAAAAAAGACCTGAAAGCATGAATAGAAGAGATGATTCCATCAGACTGTCAATCATTTGGAAGCCTGCACTCTCAAACAGAAAGATCTCCACACCACAAGCCAGGCAAACACCTGGGCACAAACAGACTCCCCCTGATACCTCCAGCTCAAACACACCCTAACCAGGCACCCAGATGAAACCTAGCTTCCTAATAGATAATAGCTGTCCTTTTACTCAAAGCCAAGCTGCACTGAAAGCCTCCAATATAGGAACACAATTTTGCCAGCCAATCAAAGCCACAAAACAGACAGAAGAAACCAGAAACACCAATCAAGCAAACTCCAAGACCAATAAACACAGACCAAGACTCCCAACCAATCAGGATGAAGAAAAAAGCATTCTGGCTCAACAGTTGGCTAGCCTCAAATTTAAAACTAAATGGCTGTGATAGCCTGACTCACAGACAAACTCAATACAGAAGCCTGATGATGGCAGATGAGATTCTGCCGAAATGTTGGTACAACTTTAAAAGCACAACTACAATGACGTGGGATAATACCCGAAGGAAGCTGAACAGCACACATGCAAGTACCCGCGAAAACTTAAAAAAACATATGTACATATATATATATATATACATTCCATTCCAATTCAATTCTATCATTAATATGCATTAAAATCTTAACATCTTTAACATTTCTTTTCAATTGAATATCATACTTCCTTGGGAACACTTATAAACTTTCCATGGTTAATTCTTTTTTTCCCGTATTTCTTACCAATAATTAAAAATGTTCCCTTTTAATTCTCTCAATCATTTTAATTCATTTATTTATTAACAAACATCCCACTATATTACAATAAATATTTTGTCCATCATCGTATTTTCTAAAATTATTTCTATTTGTAATATAACAATGCTATCTTATGTACCTTTGCAGAATCCCTTTTACAATTAAATTTTCACCCATTATCTCTAAACAAGGTTTTGGTTACAATCCTTATATCTTTTCTCTGTTTCTCCATTTCTTGTTTCTATTTTTTATAACTTCTTTTCCTTGCCTTCTTCCCCCTCTTCTTCTCCCTCCCTTTTTTACCCCCTTGTCTCTCTACTTCTAACTCTCTCATCTGAAATCCCCTCTTCTGTTTCTTTCTAATATTATACTTATCTTTCAAATTGTTCTTCTTTTTGGTTGTTTTTTCTAGTCTTAAACCTTTCACTCTCATTCCCCCCTTTTCTTTTTTCCCCTACTTAAAATTATTTGATCATTAAAGATGGCTTCTTCTTTGTCCCAATCTTCTTGTTCTGCAAGCGTTTCTTGTTGCTTCTCATAGTTCCAGATGCCCATTTCTAAGAACTGAAATACGAAGCCAAAAGAACTTCTCCCTTCTTGTGCATCTTCTTTCCATTTTTTAAGTTCTGTTTTCAGTTCTTCTAAGAGTGATACCATTTTAAAAAACTTTTAAACAACCACCCGCTTAATTTTAGTCATCTAGATGCAAAAACCAAAAATCACCAAATGATCCAAATAATCTAAGGCTGTTTCTACTTGCTTCTTTTTTCTACTTTCTCGTCCTGGGGTTCTATAATTTTTCCCAAGTTTCCATTAAAATGTATGTTTGAAGTATCTTGTTAAAATTTCACTGTAAGTTCCTTTTAATTACAATTCCATTCCTTAATTCCAGGCAGTCTCGTCCATTTTTCCAGATCCTGTCCTTTTATTCTTTTTTTTCTACTTTCCTGCTTTTAAAAAACTTTTAAATGTCCAGAAATCTTTTTTTTTCAAAAATTTTATTGATTTTTAAAAAGCAAACATATACAAACAAAACACATAACATAAAAACATAAAACATCTTTTTTGAAAGCAGCTTGATCCCAGTTACATCTCTTCGTACAGACATAAATTCAAGTTCATGCTCACTTTTATATACTATTCCATATCTTATTACCATTCTACATTTTCTATATAGCTTCTCCCCTCTTTTAAATCTTTTAACTCTCTTAATTCTATTTTATTTACTTCATCTCAATTTAAATCATTATAGTTATATCCTTTGTCTGTCGTGTTTCAGCTGTCTATTATCTTTTCTCATTAACACAAAATTTCTCCTGTTATCACTGATTGGAGTATGACGCCTTTATATCTTTCCCCTAAATTTAACACTTAAAATAATACATAACTTTCATTTGGATTCTGCTTAGTACATTCTGAAGCTACACACTATATTTAAAAAATAATAATTTTTTTTTAAATATATAATATAATTAAAACAACAATCCATACCAGTTGAACTCTATCGTTAAAATTAATATTCATTTAAATCTTAAACATTTTATACATTCTTTTCAAATAAGTATCATGCTTCTATGGGAACACTTATAAATTTTGCATAGTTACTTCCCCCCCCATTTCACTTATATTTTAAGACATTGTGTAATTAAAATGTTCCCATTCCTTCTTAGTTCAATTCTCTCATATTTCATTTCATTTATTTTGTTCAAAAAAGAAGAGATTTTCACTAAATTACATTGAATATTATATCCCATTTTATAATCATAAGTTGTTCCAAATTTTCTAATATTATTTCTAATACAAATACAACAATACAGTCTTATGTACTTTTACAGAATCTCTTTTTCAGTTATATTTTACCCATTATCTCTAAATAAGTCCTGTTTCTTTACAACTTATTTCAAACCTTTATAGCTTCTCTTCCCTTCCTTCCTCCCTTGCTTCTCCACTCTACCCTTTTTACCCCCTTGTCTCTTCATCTTCATTTCCCTCTTCTGTATTCCTCTTTTCTGTTGCTTTAATATTCATTTAAATCTTAAACATTTTATACATTCCTTTTCAAATAGGTATCATGCTTCTATGGGAACACTTATAAATTTTGTGTAATTACTCCCCCCCCCCATTTCACTTATATTTTAAGACATTATGTCATTAAAATGTTCCCATTCCTTCTTCATTCAGTTCTTTCATATTTCATTTCATTTATTTTGTTCAAAAAAACATTAAATTACATTGAATATTTTATCCCATTTTATAATCATAAGTTGTTCCAAATTTTCTAACATTATTTCTTATACAAATACAACAATATAGTCTTCTGTACTTTTGCAGAATCTCTTTTTCAGTTATATTTTTACCCATTATCTCTAAGTAAGTCCTGTTTCTTTACATCTTGTTTCAAACCTTTGTAGCTTCTCTTCCCTTCCTTCCTCCCTTGCTTCTCCATTCTACCCTTTTTACTCCCTTGTCTCTTCATCTTCATTTCCCTCTTCTGTATTCCTCTTCTCTGTTGCTTTCTAACATTATGTCTACTTTTCACCTTATTTTTCCCTTTTGTGGTTGTTTTTTGGGGTCTTAAATTCTCCACTCTCAATTATCCAGAAATCTTTATTACCCCTTTGACTTTTATTTTCAGCTTAGATGCCTATTAATGTCAAAGTGGATTTTTTTTCAGTTTCTTGTTTAAGTCTCTTAGCTATCAGTATGAGGAAGGGGAAAAAAAACTGAATCCTTTTCCTTTGCGGTTTCAAAATCTTCTTTGGGAACAATGTTGTTAAGTTTAAATTCCAGGGTACTTTGTTTGTTGCTTTTGCTGTTTGACCCAGTCAACCAAAATTTTCTCTTCTTATCTTCCTCCTGCACATTCTTTTCTGGTTGAGTTCTTCTTTGTGCTGGCCATTTCTGACCATTGCTACAACCGTTTTCAGGAAAGGGACTAATGGCCAGCTGAGGAGGAGAGATGCAGCTCTCCTCAACCCTGCAGGCAGTCTCCCCCTCTTCATCACTTCTACGGGGTGGCTTAGCCCCGAAACCAGCTGACTCAGGGTGCTCCAGTGGCAAGTATGGATCGAAGCCTCTGAGAGACGAGGTTTCGGTCTGTTGCCAAAGAAGCTCAAACTGGAAGTCCATTTACAAGCTGTTCTGCTGGCTGTTGTTATTAATTATTATTTTACTTATTAATAAAATTTCTCTATCGCCAGAGAAATTGAATGTCTGACATTCAATTCCCATGAATGTCTCTAAGCAGCGTACAAAAGAATATCAACATAAAAGCAATTCTAAAAATTACACGAATAGTCATTAAAATAATGAAGATAGTTTCATCTTTCAATAAGGGCTCAAAATTATCTTAGGAACATTTGAAAAAGAAAGTTTTGAGCAGTTTCTAGTTCCAATGGCAAGAGAGGCAGTCATAAGGAGAAGCATATACCACAATTTTGCGGCTGCTATGAAATTACTTTCTGGCCATAGCCATTTATTTCCCAAGGGGGAAGATTCTTCCTAGGTGATTTGAAAGGTTGTGCAAAATAATTCAGAACAAGGTTTACCCCAAGGAAGCTAAGAACCACACTGTGTGGGGCTTTATAGGTGATAAACATCAATTTGAACTGGTTTCAGAACTTTATGGCAATGAGGCCAATTCAAAGATAATTCACATACAGAAGGGAAAAGGCTTCATCGGGGAATCTTGTAGATTTTGATACACACACCAGTAAGAAGCTGCGACAGGCTGCTCCTTGATTACAATAATCCATAAATTCAGATTAGCATTTCACAAGTCATCAAACTGAGGCCTGTCTTTCAGTTAAAGATGAAAGGGCCATCTCTACCCAGTCACACCCACTCATTCCACCAGGTCTGTCAGGAAAGACATGTTGTGGAAATTTCAATAACAAACAAGTCCAGCCCTGTTTCTTCTCACTCAACTAGTCCTTATATATCTGCAATATCAAGAGATTCTGGAGACATTTTAAGGAAGGAAGGAAGGAAGGGATAGAAAGAAGAAAGGAAAGAAGGGGGGAGGGAGAAAAGGTCTCAGAATGGTGAATGTTGAGAAATTTGGTTTAAAGTCTTCAAAAATCTTTTTTTCTCTTGTCTTCAATTCAGTATTTATTTTAATAAATGCACTTAGATTTTTTCCCCTGTTCGATCTTGTCCAATTGTCTGCAGTTTTCTTGGCAGCATTTTTCAGAAAATTGCCTTTGCCACTTCTTAGGACTGAGATTAAGCAACTGGACCAAGGCCACTAGATGGTTTCATGGTTGAGGTGAGACTAGAATGTATCATCTCCTTGTGTCTAGCCTGATGCCTTAGCACAGGAATGTCAAACTTGATTTCATTGAGGGCCACATCAGGGTTGTGTTTTACCTCGCGGGGCTGGAGTGGGCATGCCTGGGGCAAACATGGCCACATTAGGTCACTCTATTGAGGAGTGCCTGTGGTGAACCGAGTCAGTGGTGAGTCATCTTCCAGTGAAAACAAGCTCCTGAGCTTCGTTTTCAGCTGTGATGGCCTCCTGTAATCCTCTGCCAGTGAAAACAGAATTCTCCCAGCTCCATTTTTGTTGGCAGAGGCATCACAGACCAGTCCTTCACTGTTGCCATGATGGCTCTGTGGGCCAGTTCTAAGCACCTCACAGGCCAGATTTGGCCCCAGGGTCTTGAGTTTGACACCCCTACCTTAGACTTGCTGAACTGTATAAAAGAGTTGGTTTGTCCTTGGATCTTTACCTCTGTGAATCTTTGCCTCTGTATCTCTTTACTCTGTAATGATTTGCTTCTTTGAAAAGTGCTTCTGTTTTTCTGATTTTGTATGCTGAGTTCTGCTGTATGGGATTGTATATAAAGAAGTTTCTTATGTAGATGAATCCTGCAGAATTATTTACTTATGTGCTGGTCAAATTTGGTGCAAACTCTGACAGACTTGGGTATCAAGTTCTGAAATAAAGTCCATTGTAAGCCTTGATTGCTAGTTTACTTTAGCTAGTCAGTTCTATCTTTTCTACTTTTCCACAACAGAAGAGTTTAATTTTGAGATATTAGATATGCACATTTTACTGCTAGACCTATTTGCATTGAAACTAAGACTTGTAGCAGTAAATGCAAGAAGTGAATACGTTCCTCCTGATGAAAGGGTCAGGATTGTTCAAACTCTCATATGCTGCCCTTAGTTTTAGAATCATGGCAGAAACTTTTAGGATGAAATTAGACTGGCTTGCAATGTATTATACAATGATGCAATGTTCTATAAACAAAGCATCTTTTTGTATTTCCAATAAACTATGACTCATTATAAATCTTAAAACTTAATTGAAGAATTGGACACACAACTGAAAGTTGTGAAATATTGAATTCTTGGAAGAAACTAGTGCTACTAAGATGTTTGAAAAGAGCAGCAAGTCCTCCATCTTTTAAAATTGCTGAAAATTTGACAGGTTTATCAGATTTCAAGGTCTCCTGAACTGACTGTAGTTATTCATACATTATATTGGGAAAGAGAGAATGGGAAGGACAAAGAAGGTTAGTAGCAAAATTAGGAACAATCATAAATCAAGGAGGCATAAAATATACAATAATATACATATGCCAAACCTGAGAAGTGCTTTTTAGGGTGAACTTAAGATACTAGAAGTAAAATGATTTAAATCAAACATTTAAGTTTCCCCTTGAATGTTCACTGAAAAAATGGAAAATAGTCTTTGTTCCTCAGAGTTAATATGATTTTACAGGTAGAGATGATAGAATGTGATATGTCTGCTCTACAAGTTCTACCCAGACACTCTATAGACACAAATACACATACACACATACACTCACACAATTAAAATTATTAAGGAGATAAAAAGCCTAGACTAAGGACATTAATTAAAACTCAGGTAGCCTTTCTAAATTAATAAAATGTTATTATATGGCAAGGATGCACATGGATAGGAGCAAATTAAGGCTCTACTTGTCCTTTTAACAGTATGCCAAACAATTCAAAACTGATTATCAATTAGATCATCAAATTGATTGTCAAGTCCTAGTCACCACTTAAACAAATTTTTTCCATGTCCCTAACTTGGTCTTTCAGGTATTCCAATGGGTTTTCATCATCACTATAACTGACTATCCATCTTGCTGCTGGTCATCTTTCACCATTCTCAGCATTATGACCTTCTCCAGATAGCTGGAGTAATAATTTAAGTTTAATCATTTGTGTATTGAGTGAAAACTCTCAGTTTTGTTTAATTATCCATTTGTTTATTTTCTTGACTGTTCATAATACTTTCAGAAATCTTCTCCAGCACCAGAATTCAAAACCAACAATGATTACATCAAATATCATATTAATTAAATATATTTAATATCAGTGACTACTTCATATATATTGCTTCGTATATATTCATAATATTCATAACTTTTCTTTTCTGTCCATGAAATATTACAAACTGGCACCAACCATAAGGGACTAGACACAAACTTGTATTTGTGGATTGAGTTTTTTTGGATTGAGGTTTTTTTTTTTTCATTTATGGAATGACTATTATACAAGTTGCCAAGCTAGTCTCAAAGAATTATGATATGACTGGCACTGATTTGATGCTTCCTTTAATTGCTTACAATTAATGTAACAAGCAATACAAAATTAAAAATCCACATGCATGTGCTTAATGTCTGTTTTAATTATTGCATTTAACATGTCTGTCTATAGGAATGTTAATATCAGGGAGAGGGAGATCGACAAGTTTGGAGATATAATCAGGTGTGCATAAAAAAGGATTTGATTATTTCTCTCCAAGCCACTCCATCAGAAAACATCATAATTTCCAGAACGAGTAATGTATTTCAATATGTCATCTATTTTAGCTTTAATAGCAATTCTTTTCATACCAGCTGTGAAGCAGTACTATTGGCTGCAAATCCAACATTTCATTCTGTAGAAAAGAAGCATATGTCTAGCCTGGCTCATGGTAAAAATATGCTTGAAAATAACTGGGCACTTAGGGAATCATAAGATGCAAATGTCTGTTGACAGAATTTCATTATCTGTAATATTATTGAACAAATTATTGTTAAAGTAAAAAGGTTTTTTTTAAAGAAACCTGCAGAGTCAAAACGACAGAAAAAAGAAGTGGAAATAGTTTCCTGATTGGGCAAATACTTTTTCCAATTGCTGTTGAGGCAGGGGAAATGACTGGTGCAAGCTTGATGTAACATACTGAATTTTACATCAGGCTTATGACTAGGCACCTTTTGATTGTTTTATGAGCAACTTTGGATCCTAATATGCTCCTTCTTTTTCTATTGCCAGCCTTAACACACCCTGCAGGAAAGACCGTTGAACGTAAACCTCTGTTTGGTTTGTTTGGTTGTGGAGTAATATCCATGCCGAAATAAGAAGAAACCACACAAGTGAAGCAATATCCTGTCTCGAGCAACTGTTGCAGGCCTGAGTGCCTAGGGAGAAATACCCCTGGGTTATCAGGGCTGAGCATATCATTGGATTCAGAACTACTGAATTTTCACAGAATTTCCACAGAACTCAAAATAGATTCTATATGATGAAAGTGTCTGATGATAACTTATTAAGTGGAACCACACAGGATGAGACTATGAGATTCCATGAAAGGACAGCTCATCTTTTATTTTAAAAGCAACCGAGTATGTCTTAAAAAGAGATTGGACTGAAACATTGGGAGTCATAGCACTCTTTTTTCCATGTTTTTTTTTCCCCAGACCAATCTATATTATTATTAAAACATATAAGTGCTTGATGTAATGGTCGATTAAGATTTGGGGGGGGGGGGTCCTTGCTGTTCTTTGAGCTTGGTTGTTTTGTTGCATTGTTTAATTACCCAGACTAGGTAACATCATCAGTGCTAGTCAGATACAGATTCAGTTATCTTCAGCCATAGTATTTGTTGACTTTGAACCAATCAGTTCTTCAGACTAATTTACCTCACAGACTTGTTGTGGGGAAGTGGAAGGAAAAAGCCCTATGAGTTCCTGAATAGGAAATGGGAGACATCTCTGATCTCTCATTCTCTCATTCTCATTTTCTTTCTCTCTCCTTTTCTCTAACTATCTACTTTACCTGTGTGTGATAAATACCAATATGCCAATTGTTGGAGCAGAAAACATGGTAAACCAAAAGTTCCTTCTACCTGCATCATTCTACTAATACCCTGAACTTAATTCATTCTCCAAGGATTCTTGTGTTCTTAAACAAAATAAAAAAAACCACTAATTTCAGAAGCAAACTCTTATTTATTAACCAAATTTGCTAGACCAATACTTGAATGCAGCTCATCAGTCTGGAACCCGCATTATGTATCTAATATTAATACAGTTGACAAAATCCAGAAATATTTCACTAGAAGAGTTCTCCACTCCTTTACTGGTTGCAGAATACCTTATGCCACCAGACTTGAAATTCTAAACCTAGAAAACCTAGAATGATGCTCCCTTCCGTCCGATCAAAGTATAGTACATAAAATTATATATTGCAATGTCCTACCTGTCAATGAATGCTTCAGCTTCAACCATAATAATACAAAAGCACCCAATAGATACAAACTCAAGGTAAACTGCACCAAACTTGATTACAGGGAATACGACTTCAGCAACAGAGTGGTCAGTGTCTGGAATACTCTACCTGACTCTGTGGTTTCTTCCTCAAACCCCAAAAACTTTAACTTTAGACTGTCTACTATTGACCTCACCCCCTTCCTAAGAGATCTGTCGGGGGCATGCCTACTATCCCTGTCTTTTTATTTTTCTTATATATTTCCATTTCATGTATTCATAACTATGTTTATACTTATACGTGTTATCTTATAATCACTTGACAAAATAAAATAAATAAAAAATAAATTTGAATATAGCTGTGCATCTCACAAAAATCGGCTCTTGGAGATATATAACAATCAACTGAAGAAACAAAACTCTTTCAAAGATCATTAATTTAAAACTCCATACATTTGTGCTTGTAAATTTTACATTCTATTAAAAAGTACACTTAAAAATAATATTCCTCCAAGTCTCATCATAGTGTCTCAAATAAACAAGATGCAATGCCACATTTTAGCCACATGAGAGCATAAAGACCACAGTTCTGGGAAGAAAATTTTACAGCTTCAGCCTCTCTTATCTTGAAGAGCCAGTTGTAAACTGGTGAGATCCAATTCAGTTTAAAAGCAAAGGCAACTGCTGGGGGAGGATCTTCTTCAAATATTGCATATAGCACTCTCATATTCAACTATAATCATGTATATCAAAAGTATAATGATTACTAATCAATATTTGAAAGCCACATAGTTATCTTTACCGCAAATATTATGTCACATTCTTATGAAGTAGTTAGGCAATTTCCTACGTGATGCAGAGCACAGTTTCAAGATGAAATAAGCTACTGAAGAATATTTTTTTGTATTTTTATTTATTTTCTCATGTAAAAAAATCTATATAAGCAAGATCAAAGGATAAAAGAAGTTTTATGTTTTCTTATGATGGAATGTTTTACTTGTTTATTATTCATCTGTAAAACAAAGCCTGGCTGTTCAAAAACACAATTTAAAGATTCTGGAAAGGAGTGACTTCAAAGAAACCAAAACTGAAGAATACATTTTTGTTTCTATATATTCCTGAAAAGGCCATTCATTCTTAAGCCGATCATATGGGCATTCAAATTTACAATATCCAAGATTTAAAAGAGGTCTTTGAAGTTACTCAGTTTTATATAGGGACTGAAAACACACTTCTATGTGTTGTGGCTGTTGATCCCACAACAACAATTTTAATAAATTTCACAAGCTGTTGGCATTCTTGACAAGGACACATTTGATACATTGGAGGTATGACCACTGCATACAAATTTATACTTTTTCTCATTATATGTGACATAGTGGTGCAATAGTTAGAAAGCAGTATTGCTGAATTTCTATGGAAGTAGATGAATTATCAGCAGATGTAGTAGGAGTTTCAGGAACTCTGAGTAAAACCTCTAAACCAGTCCCAGGTTCCAGGGTTGAATTTAGGAATGAGCAGATGGGGAATAGACAAACAATTCATTCCTGGTCCATCAGGCACGTCTGGATATTGCCCAAAAAATGGTTTGGGATGGTCCTCCTCCTATAAAGATTTCCTTTGATGGGAACCCTGATAGGTTAGCATTATTTTTAAGCCAAATTGTGAACCACCCAGAATTATATTCAAATTGCTATCCTTCTCAATGGTTTATGATAGTTGCAATAACTACAGTGTTAACAGGTGATGCTGCTGATTGGGCTGCAGGGTTGTATAGTGTGCATGCAAAGGAATTGATTGATGTTGGTTTGGTTTTGGATGCACTCAAAGTTCAATTTGAAGATAGGTCAAGGATACATCAATATGAAGAAGCATTAATGTTATTGAAGCAGGATGGGAGGCCTGCTGTAGAGTATGTCAGAGTGTTTCTAAAATTGGCAACTAGGTTGCACAACTGGCCGGAAAGACTATTGATTAGAGAATTTAGATCTGGTTTAGATAGAGGATTGAGGAAGGCTTGTCTTGAAAGGGGGTTCCCCAGAAACTGGGGGAATGGTATAAAACAGTTGTGGAGTTGGATGTGGGACTGAGGGAGTTCCATCCTATGTTTGGAGGGCCCAAAAGACAACCAATAGGAGTAGTAGTAGCATGGAGTAAGGTGGGGGAGGAGACTAAAAGGATTGGTAGAGTAATGGGGCCCATAAGGTGTTTCCGATGCCAAGGTCTGGGACATAGGGTAATGGAGTGTCCATCTATGGAACTAAATAATAGAAAACAGGTGGCTCTCATTTCTAGTGTCACAACTAACAATTTACCAATTGGTGTCGTGCCTCATGGTATGAAACAAGGGAAAGTTACCTCTCAAAGATCTCAAGTGGTGTCACAAAAAACGAACACAGAAGTAATGACAAATAGACGTGAGAGGAAAACACCTGATGGCAAACAAATACCCAAGGTAGTCTTGGGGTTATACAATAGTGGAGATGACAGTCTGGATGAGGATGTTTGGTGAGTAATCCTGTGCGACCATTTGTTATATCAGTAATATTGGAAAATCTTACAAGCAAATTGAGGGGTCTGTATGGAGCATTAATCAACATGGATGGATTAGATGTTTATTTAGTAAAAAAACTGGTTGATGAATTACAGTTAGTAGTGGAAGAACTGCTCAAACCTATGTGCTTTGAACAAGTGGACGGTTCATTATTAGGTGGGAGTCCTGCTACAATAATGATAGCCCCTATCAAACTAGAGATAGGAAGTCATTGGGAGTCTTTACAATTTATTGTAGTACCACAGATGAGAGAGGCACTAATTTTAGGTCTAGTATGGTTAGACAAATGGAAGCCCACGATATGGTGGGAAGACGGTTTTAGGAAGTTACCAATTGCAGTTGGCCCTATGTCCCCTCCATATGTAAATAATAGGGAAGTTGTAACAGCTATAGACAATTCTGAAGAACTACATTATCCAGAGGAATATAAAGACCTGGCAGATGTGTTTAGCAAAAAGGAGTGTGAAACATTACCACACAGATAACAACTGATTGAGCCATTGATTTAATTCCTGGAGCAAAGTTTCCAAAACCAAGAATGTATGCCATGGCTCTAAAAGAGATGGAGGAAATGAAGCAATATATAGATAAAAATTTGGTGTGTGGATTTATTCAACCCAGGAAATCACATATAGCTGCCCCTATTTTATTTCACGAGAAAAAAGATGGTGGATTACATCTTTGTGTTATATTTCGATGGGCTCAACACTATTTGTATAGACAATGTATATCCTTTACCATTAATCAATGACTTGTTAGCAATGTTAGTGACTGGCAGGTATTTTATGAAATTGGACTTACGAGAAGCCTACTATCAAGTTCGAATATGACAGGGGGATCAATGGAAAACTACTTTTAATTGCCCCCTTGGAAGTTTTCAGTTTAACGTTATGCAAGGGGCACCCACTGTCTTCATGAAACTTACAAATGAAGTATTACAGGAACATTTATATCATGGCATTCTAGTATATTTAGATGATATTTTAATTTATACCAAAACAATGAAGAACATGTTGCCTTAGTGAGGAAAGTTCTGAAAAAAATTACTTGACGCCAAGTTATATGTAAAACTTGCAAAGTGTGAGTTTTGCTGTACATCACTGGATTATTTGGGGTACAGAATAGCCAATAAAGGAATATAAATGGATCCCAATAAAGTCAGAGCCAAAGTTGATTGGACAGAACCCAAAACATGAAAGCAATTACAAAGTTTTAGGATTGGCAAACTTTAATCGGCAGTTTATTCCTAAATTCACTCAAATCGCTTTACTGCTAACAGAATTGTTAAAAACTAAACATCAAATGCCAAAATCCAGGCCTAGTTAAACCATTGTGTGGTCACAGGAATGTCAGCAAGTATTTGATGACCTGAAAGCTTTATTTGCTTAAAACATCCTGATACAACCAAAAGTTTTGTAGCACAAGCTGATGCAAGTGATGTGGCTGTGGGGGTTGTCCTCTTACAGTATAACGTTGATGGACAATGACAGCCATGTGCAGATACATCACAGAAATTTACAATCACAGAACATAGGTGGACTATTTGGGAAAAGGAGGCTTTCACCTAAAATGGGCACTTAGTATATGGAGACACCTATTAGAAGGGTTGAAAGAAAAATTCAAAGTTTGGACAGATCATAAAAATTTACAAGCATTACAGAAAACTATCCCCTAAACAAGTAAGATGGGCTTTGTATTTTAAATGTTTGATTTCCAGTTGCAATTTGTTCTGGGAAGTAAAAACTTCATGGCGGATGCACTATCTAGACTACCTCAACACAATGTGTCTAGAGATGAGGTTATTCAGCCCATGATTTCTGTAGGACTGTCAACTGAACAAATTCAGATGTTGATCATGAAAGAGACCACCAAAAAGGAATTACAAGAGGCTACAAAAATGGATGTATGGATAAAAACAAATAATACTGCCTGTTTAGATAAAGATGGATTGTATTGGAGAGGGGATAAAATATATGTTCCATCAAATTGTAGGAAAAAGATATTATCCCAATGTCATGATGTAAGGTAGGCTGGACACTTTGGATTTTTAAAAACACTACATTTGGTAAGGCGGCAGTTTTGGTGGCCACATATGAGATCAGACATTGAACAGTACATTAAAAAATGCCACGTTTGTGCTACTACGAAACCTCAAGTAAGAAAACCATTAGGACTATTACAAACTGTATCTGATCCAAACCGGCCATTGCAAGATATAGCCATGGATTTTATTGTGGAGTTGCTCAGCAGTAATGACTATACAGTAATCTGGACTATTAAAGTCTTGTTTTCAAATCAAGCTTATTTTATACCATGTAAAGGATTACCTTCGACAACAAAATTACCCAACCTGTTTATAAAACCTGTATATAGACCACATGGCACACCCAGGAGGATAATTTTGGATAGAGGTGTGCAATTCACAGCACGATTTTGGAGATCGTTTGGATCGCCTTTTAGGATGTTCTCAAGGTCTTAGCTCTGCATACCATACCAGCACCAATAGTGCTACTGAAAGAGCTAATGCGATGATTGAAAGGTATTTGAGATCATATACATCTTATCAACAGTGAGAATGGGTTGATTTACTTCCATTTGCTGAAGTAGTATATAATAGTGCTAAACATGAAAGCACAGGATATAGCCCATTCCAGGTAGTACATGGGATAGTATTTGTGCCAATCCCTGATTTACAATGTGATGAACAACAATTCATAAGTGTTCAAATGTGGTCAAAAAAAATTCAGGATAGTTGGGATAAAGTAAAAGAGACTCTCAATAAAACAGCACAAGAATATAAACAACAAGCAGACAAGAAAAGAGTCTGAAGCATTCAAACCTGGAGACTATGTTTACCTATCAACTAAATACATAAAATTACATGTAAATAGTCTAAAATTGGGACCAAAATATATTGGACCTTTCTAAATTATGAAAGTGATAAACCCTGTAACTGTAAAACTTAAATTGCCACCACGATCACATCGAATACATCCTGTGTTTCATGCTAGTTTACTGAAGTCTGTAGAACACATTGATACACCTCAAATTGAGGAATCTGTAATAGCTCAAGCCCATGTCACACTGCACCAACAGATGGAAAGAGGATATAAAACCGAGTGAAACAGAAGCCATCTGTTGGTTAACGCGATTCATCCGTTCTGTACTCACTGCCTCCGTTTTTCATCCTCTCTATCCGTCCAGCATCCGTCAACTGAGGTTCCATCTGCTCAAAATGTTTTGAGCTGCTCAAAATGTTTTGAGCTGCTCAAAATGTTTTGAGCTGCTCAAAATGTTTTGAGCGGAAAATGTATCCAACACAACCGTTCTGCATCTGCAATGCATGCGGGGAACATCCGTTCTACATCCATCGTCATCCGTTACGCGTCCGCTATATCCGCTAGGCATCCGCTGCGCATCCGTGTAACTCAAATCCTCTCCAGCGGAAAACGGACACAGGGAGGAAGCGAACCGCACGCGGAACGGATGCACAGTGTTAGTAGCACGGACGGAGAAAGGATGAAAGAGGATGCAGCTCGCAAAGAAAGCATTTAAAATGGAAAAAACGTACGCAGAGGGGACCTATCTCGGATATTAAGGATGTCTAGAGGATGCCTAGAGGATGCAAAAGGACACCTTGTGGAAAACCTATATTGCCTATAAAAAGGGGAAGGAACTCACCTGGATCTCACTTTCAGTCCAGCAGCCCTGCTGTGCAGATCTCTGCAGACTTCATCTGGCTCTTGCTCTTCCACAGCATCCATTGATGTCCAATATGGATCGTAACACAGTCCTTTTGGTAGCCACCATCATTCTGCAACAGTGCGAAGCCATCTACAGGCTCTTTCAACTGTTCTACGGGAAGAAAAGGAGGTGGCCAAGAAGTGTCTGGGTCCGAAGATGGATCGGGAGAAGAACAGAGTACGGACTGTACAACAAGCTGATGGTAGAGCTTAGGAACGAAGACCCTCGTGCATTCCAGAACTTCATGAGGATGCCTCCAGACATGTTTGATCAAGTTGTGCAGCGGCTGACACCCAGGTTGATCAAGCAGAGCACCAACTTCCGGCCCAGCCTGGACCCTGGGCTCAAGGTGGCACTGACTCTGCGCCAACTGGCCTCAGGGACCACCTACAGGAGCATGCAGTATGGCTGGAGGGTGCCACACAACACCATCAGCATTGTGGTCAGAGAAGTGGTGCAGGCCATCACCAAAGAATACCTGGAGGAGCTCCTCCAGTGCCCCTCCACTGAAGAAGGCTGGAGGAAAGTTGCAGAGCAGTGGTATCAGAGGTGGAACTTTCCCCACACCGTTGGAGCCATAGATGGCAAGCACGTGGCCTGAAAAGCTCCAGCCAAGTCGGGGTCCACTTATTTCAACTACAAGGGCTTCTTCAGCATCATCCTCTTCGCCATGGTCGATGTTGACTACAAGTTCATGTACATCGATGCTTCAGGCAACGGCTCATCTTCAGATGCCCCGGTATACAACGCCAGTCACCTCAAGGAGGGGCTGGAAGGCAACCTGATCATGAACTTACCAGATCCAGACCCCTTGCCCAACGACACACAAGATGTGGCCTACTTCATCGTGGGGGATGACGCCTTCTCCCTCACAACCTACCTCATGAAGCCCTACACCTCCAGATGCCTCACCCATGAAGAGGGGATCTTCAACTACAGGCTGTCCAGGGCAAGGCAGGTGGTGGAGAACGCCTTTGGCATCCTGGCCAACAGGTTCCAGGTACTTCTCACCACCATGCAGCATCGCCCAGAGACCGTGAGGAGGATCGTGGAAGCTTGCTGCATCCTGCACAATCTCATGCGCACTCGCTACCCAGTGTTGCAGAACAGGCTCGTGGACCTCCAACAAGGCAATGGGGACATGGAGCCTGGGGAATGGAGGCAAGGGCGAAACCTGATAGACACTAAGGATGTGCAAGGCCCCAACAGAGCTTCACATGAAGGGAAGAAGCAGCACAACCTCCTGAGACACTGGTGCAACTCCCCAGCTGGAGCAGTGGAGTGGCAAGACAGAATGATAGATGATTAATGGATGCTTCCTTCAGCCTGTCTCATCACACGGTTGAGATTAGGCCATGTATGTTGGGTGGGCCTACAATGAACAGGGCATTTAATAAAGAGTTGTGTTTATGTTGACATGTGTGGATGAATGATTACATTATTATTGATAATAAAGGGCCATAGTTGTGGCACCTGGAAGGGTGGACCATACAGTCCCACTATGCTTGCACTGGAGGTTTATCTATCCCACAGAAATTACCCATCCCAAAGGTATCTCTGCCCATCCCACAGGTATCCCTGCCCATCCCACAGCTATTACCCATTCCACAGGTATCCCCACCCATCCCACTGCTATCCTTACCCATCCCACAAGCATGCAAAGGCTTAAACCATTTCTAAAAGTTTCAAGACTTTATTGACAAAAATAAATGAAGCAAGTGTGTGAAGCAAAGATAATCTTTATTAATAAAAAGCTGTAAAAGAAAAATGACCCAAGTCAAGTGTCCAAAGCAAAAATAAAGTCAACAGGTAGCCACCCAGTCTCTGGAACTCTTCTCAGTCAGTCTGAGGCATTCCCATCGTCTCAGGGGTGAAGGGTCCATGTGCTGTGGAGGTGGCTGCTGCTGGAGTGCTGGTCTGAGGTGCCACTGGGGTGCCTGGCCCTGAGAGGAAAACAGGGGACAGTGTGTTGAGGAAGCTCTCAGACAGCTGGCTCAGCCCCGTGATGTTGAGTTCCCCTTCCTCCATGACATGGGGTGTCAGCCCCAATACCGATGACAGATGTTCTGAGGCCGGGCTTGGCTGTGAGGTGGAGGAAGGAGCAGTGTAGTGGGGCTGTCTGGTCGGCAGATGGGTGAAGACTGGCGTCGGTGGCATGGATGGCATGGGTGGCATCTGTGGCATGGCTGGCATCAGTGGCGTGGGTGGCATCGGTGGCATCAGTGGCACTGGTGGCATCCGATGTACCTGTGCCTGGATTGGGAAGGGCTGCTGCCTGTGCTGCTGGACCTCCTGGTAGCCGTAGCCTTGGTAGGGGATGGCCTGTGGAAAGCCTTAGAAGGGCAGTGACATCACCTGGGGTAGAGGAGCAGGCCTGGACTGGGTGGGCGCAGGTTCAGCTTGGTCTGGAGGATTGTGAAGAAGATCGGTGATCCTGTCCTTCACCACCTGGTACTGGGGTTCTGACATGTTGACGTAGGTGAGGAAGGGCTTGCGGTTGGAGGATGAGGCATCAGTGTGTACCAGCTGAGAGAGGAGATCGACGCTGCTCCTGATGGTCCCTGATCTCCAGCAGGACAGTGTGGCTCTGCCCCTCCGGTCTTCCTCTCTGCCTTTCGGTGGAGGTGGAGCTTGGGGTGGATGCGGGTTGGGCTGTGGTTGAAGTGCCCTCTCCTTGCTCCCACTGCATCAGGGTGTCCTCCACACGCTCTGCCACAGGTAGTACAGCTGTTGGGGTGGTCTCCGTCGTGGCACACTCCGCAGATACCTGCCTGGACACAGGAGCTGACTCTTGGCCAGAAGAGGACTGGCTCTCAGTAGGCTGCCTGAGAGAGAGGGTTGTGAGAGGGGCTGCTCCTCGGTGGTGGATCTCACCCTCCAAGAAGCTGCACTTGGCCATCATGTAGGTCTCTCTGTCCGTCAGCTTGACCGTGGCCTGGCCAGATTTCTTGAGGTGCAGCTTCCCATACCAGGTGTGCATGTGCTTCCACCAGCTGAGGAGCACCTCCGAAGTGTAGCCCAGGCTCTCCACCTTCTCTCTCCAAGCAGCCTGCTTCCTCTTGGTGTCTCAATAGAGCCTGTGTCCCTTCTGCCAAAGATATTCATTCTCCCTCAGCCAATCCAGCACCTCCTCCTCATGTTCCTCTTCGATTGTGTGTTGCCTCCTCTCCCGTTCACGCGTCTGCCTCTTCCTCCCTTTGTCAGGGCCATATGGGTCCTCATCAGAAGGGCTTCAAGGTTGTAGGGGCTGCTTCTCCACACCACCACCACCAGCAGCAGCAGCAGCAGCAACAATAGTAGCAGCAAAAGCAGGACCAGCAGGAGCAGCAGCACCAGCAGCACCAGGAGCAGGACCAGGAGCACCAGCAGGACCAGCAGGACCAGGAGCACCAGCAGGACCAGCAGGACCAGGAGCAGCACCAGCAGAGTAAGCACCAGCAGAAGCACCACCACCAGAAGCAGCATCAGCAGAGTAAGCACCAGCAGAAGCACCACCACCAGAAGCAGCATCAGCAGAAGCACCACCTCCAGAAGCAGCATCAGCAGAAGCCCCAGCACCAGAAGAGCGAGCCCGGGCAGCAGAAGCCCCAGAAGAAACAGAGTCAGGGCCAGGGGGTGGGAGGGTGGCCCTGTCTCTGTTGCCAGGCTGGCAGAAGATGGCACAGGCTTCCTTTTCTTCCCCATGGTTGTTGGGTTGCTGGCTGGCTGGCTGGCAAGCTGTGTCTGGAAGCAGGTCTTTCCTCTGAATGGTGACCTGCTTGCGAGCAGGTCTTTCCTCTGAATGGTGACCTGCTTCCTTTTATATCCGCGGGGCTGACGCAATGCATCCTCCCCGCATGCGCAATGAACGCTAGGCATCTTCTAGGCATCCGCTAGGCTTCCACTAGGCTTCCGCTAGGCTTCTGCTCTGCATCCGCTTCATCCACTCAGCATCCGCTCTGCATCCGCTCTTTCCGTTCTGCGTCCGCTTTCCTGTGCTCCCCCAGAAGCCTTGCAGATGTGCCATCTGCTCCCATCTGCTTCCCTCCGCTAGGCTTCCATGGAGCATCCGCTTTCCATCCGCCCTATGTCCTCCCCCGTCCGTTCCTTTCTGTGTTGTCTGCTCTGGTTTTGCAAATTCGGGGCACTTCTGAGAGTGGATAACAATGGATGTAACATTTTGCTCGTCGGCTGTGTCCTTTTTACAAACGTTTTGCATCCGTCGGCCAGTGTGACAGGGCCTTAAAGATGTAACCCATGCTGAAATTGATAAAATTGTAGATTTGTGGATATGTAGAAAAGTGTTACAATACTTAGTGAGATGAAAAGGATATCCTGAAACAGAGGCAACCTGGGTGAAAGTAGCAGAAGTGTGTGATAGACTGATAAGGCAATTCCATACCAAATATCCCGATAAACCTAGACCACAAGTAGAGACATAATTAGTAATATAATGTATATTGTTTTATAGACTGATTCCTGGTAGAGGGGGACTCATTTCGCGACTACATGTTTGAATCAAAGCTACAGCGATCTGAAGGATGACATTCCTCTTCATCAGAATAAACTCTGTATCACAATAATATGCGTGGTCTTTGTAAATGCTGTGAGGTGAAGTTCTATGCATTAACCACGATTCATGTGACTGAGTTTATACGAATAATTATCATTAATAATGGAAATCATGGGTAATAAGGGTAATTAGGGGTAATGAAGAGTAATGAGGGGAAATTATAATAATAATACTTTATTTGAGGTCACAAACCAAAACACAAGTACAACAAAAGAAGAACATGGGAAAATTAAACATGAACAATTGGTCACCAAAAACTTGACTAAGGGAAATTACAGCATTCTCCTCTGATGGTTACACTCTTAAAAAAAATTGGAAACCTGAGAAGTGATGTATGAGGAGCCATCCCCTAGACAATATAAGAACTAATTGCTAACATTGGGTCTAGAAGGGTCTGTTTCAGGGAGAGACAGTAACTTAGATCTGCCTGCGTTATACATAGGGCAATATAAAAGGACATGCTCCAGTTTCAACCTCAGCTCTATCACAGGGGCATAGCTGCTTGTTAATCAGGAGCCTCTTAAATCACCCATCCAGTAGTGCTGAGGGCAGAACATTAAAGCGAGCTAGGGACAAAGCTCTTCTGTACTTAGTACACTATACTAATGATTAAATTGGCTGAAGATCAGAGGG
This sequence comes from Laticauda colubrina, assembly GCA_015471245.1. NCBI lineage: Eukaryota > Metazoa > Chordata > Lepidosauria > Squamata > Elapidae > Laticauda > Laticauda colubrina. Next base: position 28,788,999 of record BLBF01000040.1, read on the forward strand.
GAGCAAGTTTTGTTAGCTCTGGCTCGTAGATATTGCAAGTCAATGTCCACAAGCCATTGGATTACCCTAAATTGGGTGTCCTTAAGACCATAATCTCCCCCGTATAACCTAGCATGTATATTTTCTTCATCAGCTCCCTCTCCCAATGAGAAATATGAGAGCCAGCAAATGCCAGGGAGAAGTAGCTTCCAAGAACTGCCAGAAAGAGCCCCCGAAACCATCTTTTAAAGATGTTAATCCACACCATACATTCGACTGATCAAGTGTCCAGTTCCAGGTACACCGGAGCAAAACCAACCCAAGGAGGAAGACCCAGAAGTTTTCTAAGAAAAACTGCCTGGGTTCTTTCAATACAATCCTTGAAGCCCCATATCCATATGGGAATTCCGTAAAGAGTTTGAGCCAAAGTTTTGGCTTTGTAAATATGCAGAGTAGAAGGAATAAACTGGCTTCCTTGGGTATAAAAAAGAATCTTAAAATCTGCTGGTGACTACAGGAGGCTGAGTTCAGCACCTGCTTCAATGACTAGTCCAAGCACCGGTGTTCTGAAATTGAATACCTAAATACTTAAAATGAAAAAACTGCTCAACAGCATTACCATTGATAGCTCAGTCATACAATTTTCGGGCTCTTGAGAACATCAATACTTTGGATTTGTCATAATTAATGGACAAGTAGTTCTCTGCACAGTAAGACCCAAATGCAGAAAGTAATCTTTTCAGACCTGGCCTTGACAATGAAAGGAGGGCCACATCATCAGCATAAAGGAGAAGCAGGATCTTCATGGTTGACAGCTTTGGGCCGTGGGACTCAGTACGTCCAATGTGAAAGGCCAAGTCAGATAAGAATAAATTAAACAAAAGAGGAGCCAGAACAAAAGAGGAGCCCTGCCTTACTCCGTTCTTAATTGGGATAGGATTTGAAAGTTCTCCCTGCAAACCACACCTGACCTGACTAGAGGTCTGGTTGTACAAGGATCTAATTAGGAACAGAAGATGTCTATCGATAGAACTTTTGAGCACTTTTGACCACAACAGTCATAGTCAAACAGTCAAACACTGACTTTAGGTAGATAAAAGAAGTAAAAAGTTTGATATCTGGTGCGGTAGTATATTTATTGACCAGGTGCGTGAAGACAAAGCAGTGGTCCAGTGTGACGCAGCCCATTTTAAACCCAATCTGTTCAGCATCAATAATATTGGACTCATCAACCCAAGTGAGGAGTCTACGCTGGAGATATTTAGCATAGTTTTCCAATGATGGAGAGCAGGCTTATGGGGCAATAGTCGGCTGGGTTGTTCCTATTTCCTCATTTAAAAGGGGGTATCTGGGCAATCGCAGCCAGCTCCTCTGTCCTTTTAAATAGTTTCAGTTTTGGAAAAATACATTCCAATGTAATTCTGAGATAGGGCAAACAGGGCTTTTGTTTGGGATAATATATGGCACTCTTCCCTTTATTTCAGCTCTGAGAAAATACAATTCCTCATTGCCTCTATTTGAAGCATTTATTTTCTGCATTTCTAGATTACCTTACCTATGTGGAATCAGCCTACAATCCTTAAATTCCTTTTGCTATTTTCCTTTGCTGTCTTTTCTTCACCTGTTTTATCAAAAGGCCTAAAAAATCCATTTGATTTCCACTCACTAAAATGAATGTTCCAGACCAAAATGCAGGCTGATTTGGGAGATTATTAATCACTTCACAATGTAGCTCCTTACATTTTGATAAATGAGCATGCAACCAAGAAGTGACTATTCAATGTCTCCAAGTACAGAAAGCAATAAATTAGCAGGTGAAACCTGGAAGTATTTCAAAGAGAAATACAACTATTTCTCTATAGACTATTACTCTATAGACTATTCAATGTCTCCTTTTTTGTTGATGGCATGATTTCTATTGGGATTACACACTAAATGTCTCTATGCACAGAATGCAGATGAATCTAGTGATAAATGGCTCAGAGAATTCTTATTGATATGCACATGCTTTTTTCTTCCAATTAGATGACTCACTATGGCACTGATAAATATTGATTTGTTTGGTTAATCACAGCAAAGGAAACCAACTGGATAAAAATAGCCACAAACTATTTTTTGAAAGGCACATGTTTTCTTCCATATGTGGATACATTTCTTAAGAATGGTTCATACAGTTAAAAAGACAAGTCTATAATAGGCTAGACCTGGTAGATTAAAAATAAATGTGTTTTTAAAAATTTATTCTTTGTTATTAAACATGATTGGTTGTTGAAAAATACGATAAATAAGCATAAGTGGGAAAATTGTAACTTATTTTTCTTTAAATCAGTATTTGCATGCTACTTTTCTATTTATCCAGTTTGTCTATATTCTAATGTCAACATATCTAACAAATTCTGGAACTGAGTTACATACATAAATCTAAATTTAAGTGAATTTCTTTAGTTTTTATCTTTTTGCTAATTAAGGTGTGTGTGTGTGTTTGTGTGTGTGTATCAGATTGTATTGCCATTGTACAGCAATATAAATGATCTGAAATTTATTTTATCTACTAATTAAGACATTTTTACCCAAAAATATCAACTTGAAGAAAAATTTGGTTTTTATATTGAAATCCAGTTTAAGGCATCAGACAAAAAACTAGGAGATCATGAATTCCAGTCCCATCTTGGATATAAACCCATTAGATGACTTGGGATGGTCACTTTCAGCCCTAGGAAGGTGGTAATGGCAAACCATTTCTGAAAAAGCTTGTTAAGAAAAGTGTCCAGGCTAAGATTTGGATATGGTTGAACAGCAGAAAGAACCCCAATCCTTACCTCAAAATGCAACACACAACAGAAAAGTGTTGGGTCTGTTTTTAATTCTTTTGTTGTAGTCAGCCTTAATTTAGACTAGATTTAGCTTTTTTATCCACCCACTGAGTCCTTCCCAAGGACAGGGGATAGGCAAATGTTATTATCATCATTATTATCACCAAATCTAGACCAAAATAAAAATAAATCCACACACAATTGTTCTTTTTCTAGATATAATGTTAGGTCTGCTGAAGTTACTCATCCTTACAAGTTGTCTCATAACACAGCATAAACCCAGTCCTTGGAAGTAAAGATAATTAGAGATCTGTAAAAAGTTACTGAATGTTCATACAATGTACTAGGACTTGGGTTAACTTGTTTGGACTTTGAAACAAGGCAAAATTGACTGGACATGATTAATATGGATAGGATTCTTTCAGGGAATTCCACACTATAAATTAGATTGAGAAGTAAATGAAAAATACCTTGGAAGAAACCAATGGAAAACCCTTCCCACATTGTTGCCAAGATAAGTGCATTGATGTGTCCATGAAGCTTTCTGGAGATGACATTTTTAGAGGACACTTAATTTTATTTACATAATTCACAGTTTCTGAATCTGTAAAAGAGATGTTCCACTTCACTTTGCTTGAAGACCATATCAGTCTTTGCTACAGAAGAAAATGAGGCAAAGGTGTTTTTTTCTTTCTTTCACGGGGATAAAAATTATATGAGGTGAAATGAATGCTTTAAGCATCTTCAAGGTTTGAGGTACTAATTTTACCCTTTAAAATCCATAATTGTAAAAACAAATCTCAATTTTCCACATGAGCCATATACAAAGTTTTATATAAATACTGCATTGTGTTCTTTGCTCTATTTGGGTGATGCATTTTATATTATTTTCAACATGAATATTTCCAAAGATAAAGAAAGAATTGGGATGCACCTAGAGCAAGGTTTAATGACAATCTAAAAGCTCTAGTTGAACACTTTATTCTTTATCCTAGTCCAAAAAAAACCCTTTATACCTTTTAAAGTTACCTTAAGCCCATGTCACACTGGCCAACGGATGCAAAAAGGACACAGCAGACGAGCAAAATGTTCCATCCGTTCTTCTCTGCTCTCAAAAGGGGCAAAAATTTGCATAACCGGAGCGGATAACACGGATGTGGGGAGGACGCAGGGCGGATGCAAAGCAGATGCGGAACGGAAGCCTAGCGGATGGAAGCGGATGGGAGTGGATGGGAGTGGGTGGCACATCCGCAGGGCTTCTGGGGGGCCGCAGCAAAGAGGACGCAGAACGGATACAGCGGATGCACAGCGGACGCCAAACGGATGAAGTGGATGCACAGCGGATGCACAGCGGATGCACAGCGGAAGCCTAGTGGATGCCTGGCGTTAATTGCGCATGCGGGGGGGATGCATTGCGTCAGCCCCGTGGATATAACGGAAGCAGCTCGGAAGCAGGTCGCCATTCAGAGGAAAGACCTGCTGCCGGACGGATTGGCTGCCTTGCCAGCCCTACCTGCATATCTGCCTGCAAGCCTTGCTGCCAGCCTTGCTGCCAGCCTCCCTGCCAGCCTTGCTGCCAGCCTGCCTGCAAGCCTCCCTGCCAACCTTGCTGCCAGCCTCCCTGCCAGCCTTGCTGCCAGTCTGCTTGCAAGCCTTGCTGCCAGCCGGTCTGCCTGCCAGCCTTCCTGCCTGCCTTCCTGCCAGCCTTGGTTCATGTCTGCCTGCCAGCCTTGGTGCCTGCCTGCCTGCAAGCCTTGGTGCCAGCCTCCCTGCCAGCCTTGGTGCATGCCCCCCTGCCAGCCTTGGTGCCAGCCTTCCTGCCAGCCTTGGTGCCTGCCTGCCTGCCAGCCTTCCTGCCAGCCTTGGTGCCTGCCTTGCTGTCTGCCTGCCTGCCAGCCTTGGTGCCAGCCTCCCTGCCAGCCTTGCTGCCAGCCTTGGTTCCTGCCAGCCTCCCTGCCAGCCAGCAACCCCACAACCATGCGGAAGCACAGCAAGCCTCAGCCATCTGCTGCCAGCCTTGGCAAGAGGGACAGGGCTACCATCCCGCCCCCTGGCCCTCACTCTGGTTCTGCTGGGGCTTCTGCAGCACGGGCTCGCTCTTCTGGGACTGGGGCTTCTGCTGCTTCTGCTTCTGGAGGAGCTGATGACAAGCACTCCAGCACCAGCCACCTCCACAGCACCTGGACCCTTAACTTCTGAGACTGAGCGACCGAGAGGAGTGCCAGAGACTCATTTTTGTTTTATAGCTTCTTGTTAATAAAGTCTATTTATGATTCACACACTTGCTTCATTTCTTTTTTTTTAATAAAGTCTTGGTGGAAACTTTTAGAAATGGTTTAAGCCTTTGCATGCTTGTGGGATGGGTAAGGATAGCTTTGGGATGGGTTAGGATACCTGTGGGATGGGTAACAGCTGTGGAATGGGTTAGGATAGCAGTGGGATAGATAAACCTCCAGTGCAAGCATAGTGGGACTGTATGGTCCACCCTCCCAGGTGCCACATCTATGGCCCTTTATTATCAATAACAATATAATCAATCATCCACGCATGTCAACATAAACACAACTCTTTATTTATCGCCCTGTTCATTGTTAGCCAACCAAACATACATGGCACAATCTCATCCGTGTGATGAGACAGGCTGAAGGAAGCATCCATTAAGCATCTACCATCCTGTCTTGCCACTCCACTGCTCCAGCTAGGGAGTTGCACCAGTGTTTCAGGAGGTTGCACTGCTTCTTCGCTTCATGTGAGGCTCTGTTGAGGCCTTGCACATCCTCAATGTTGATCAGGTTTTGCCCTTGCCTCCATTCCCCAGGCTCCATGTCCCCATTGCCTTGCTGGAGGTCCACGAGCCTGTTCTGCAAGACTGGGTAGCAGGTGCGCATGAGATTGTGCAGGATGCAGCAAGCTTCCATGATCATCCTCACAGTCTCTGGGCAATGCTGCATGGTGGTGAGAAGTACCTAGAACCTGTTGGCCAGGATGCCAAAGGCGTTCTCCACCACCCGCCTTGCCCTGGACAGCCTCTAGTTGAAGATCCTCTCTTCACAGGTGAGGAGTCTGGAGGTGTAGAGTTCACAGAGCCTGCAGATGGCTTCGCACTGTTGCAGAACGATGGTGGCTGCCGAAAGGACTTTGTTGCAATCCACGGTGGACATGACTGGATGCTGTGGAAGAGGAAGAGGCAGATGAAGGCTGCAGAAGTCTGCACCGCTGGGCTGCTGTTCTGAAAGCGAGATGCAGATGAATTGCTCCCCCTTTTTATAGGAAATATAGGTTTTCCACTAGGCATCCTCTAGGCATCCTCTAGGCATCCTTAATATCCGAGATAGGTCCCCTCTGTGAACGTTTTTTCCATTTTAAACGCTTTGTTTCCATTCTGCATCCATTCTGCATCCATTCCGCGTCCGTTCCGCTTCCTCCCTGCGTCCGAGCGGATGCGAGTTGCGTGGATGCGCAGCGGATGCCTAGCAGATATAGCGGATGCGTAACGGATGCATAACGGATGCCTAGCGGATGCGTAGCGGATGCAGAACGGACGAACTGGATACATTTTCTGTGCTAAAGTTTTGGGCAGCCTAAAACTTTTGGAGTGGATGAAACGTCAATAAACGGATGTTGGACGGATAGAGAGGAAGCAAAACGGAGGCAGTGAGTACATCGCGTTTTCAAATGGATGGCAAGGTTTTTTGTCCATTTTACATCCTCTTTGCATCCGTTGGTTCAGTGTGACATGGGCTTTAATAAGTACTGTATTGATTCATAGCATTTGTGAATTTAATAGATGCCAAAATCTATCCAGCAAGAAGGAGTTCATCATTCTACTCATAACTAATATTACATAGAAATGAGTTCCAAATTACTCATAATTTGTATTACATAGCAATGAGTTACTTTCTATTCAAAGATTCTATGACACTGACTTTCCCTTCTTCCTTTCAACATCTATGTGATGCATAAGGGTTGTCAGGTTTGTGTGGAGTACAAAGATGGTCTTGAAGCCACTATTGGAGAAGCATAAACTTAACCCAGGAATGAAAAAGAGAAAGAAACTCAAGTTTCCTAAGCTTTGACTCTTTTGTATTAGAGAAGGAAGGAGAAATGCTAGCAGGTTTTGAAGATTCAGGTCTCATTTGACATTTCAAGTACTGGTACTTCTGTGGTGTCTGTTTTCTAACCTGATTGAAGGGCTACAATTTTGAAGATAATTGCCCACATTCCAATTCAACTCTTCCCATTCATACAGATTATAGATTGGAATCAAACAGATCTATATTTAATGTTGTAAGACTAGGCCTGGTCTTCAAGTGTAGCATTAAGGCTAACAAGCAAATTTTAAGAGAGATGGGGAGAAAGTGGGGAAAGGGTAGAGAAGAATAGGAAAGCTTTGGAAGCTCAGCATTTTCTTTACTTATACTTTATCATTACAGACTTGTGGAACAAGCTTTGTTTTCACTTTTAAGCTCTTCATCTTCTGTTTTCCTCTTGGAAACCACATCAAAATTGTCTCAGATAGTTATTGGAGTAGGCAATGAAACAAGTTCATGCTCTGCAAGAGCCAGGCAGGGCAAGCAGACTAATACTTTCCAGGAAATATAGCAGGAAAGCAATGTTCCATTAAGAGCACATTAATTTTAGCATTTGCATTTTGAAATGTGAGTTGTCACATGTGAAGTACAAATTAACATTTGCTTTTTAAGCTAAAGTGATACATGGTAAGGAGATCAATATTTTCTTATATGTTTCCTTGCTATAAGTGATCAATGCCATACATTACCCTGGTAATGCAGTAATAAATGCTAGTCAATCATTTCTACTTCTTATCTAGTACATACTTACACAGGAAAGAGGGAGTGACAAACAACTAAGTTACAACATATTCCAAAAATTATTTCTTGCAATATCATTAACTGAATGACTCTGTAGGCTGCTATATACAATATAAGTGATGATAGAGAAATAAAAATTGCTTAAAAAGCAGTGACTATTATTCCGACAATAAAAACTGTCCTTTGCAAACCATTTTAAATAAGATTTCCAAGGAATTGGAAAATAGGAAGTAAAACCTTGTGGCTATGACACACAGTACAATTATCTGAAGTTTTCTAAGTTATAACAGATCAAAATATTCAGTTTGTTTAAAATTTAGAACATACTTGCTAGGATTTATCATTTCACAAGCATAACATTTATTGTTAGTAGGGTGAATAGTTTCATTTGATTCTTTTCTCTAAATTGCAATAATATGATGCTGTAAATTACCGTACTAAAAGCCCTCAATCTGGTTAACAGCAGCAGTTTGGTGGCAGACTAGAAAGAAATGTAAGAAAACAGAAGGAAAGGATAAAATATTTTCATTTATGAAAGAAATCCATTTTAATGGTAAAATATGGGTTTCCTCTCCTTTTTGGAAACAACTGAAAGGAGAAAACATAGTTACATATTATGAGGGTTGTTGTTTTTTTTGCTTTAATATAAACAAATGCATCTTCTGATGTTATTTCTTTTATTTACATATTGTTTGTCTTTTATTGAAGTTCTCCTAATTTTCTTTAGGAAGCTCAAGACTGCTTTCCACTCCTGTTTTATCTTCACATCAACCTACAATGATTGGTTACTCTGAGATCTTAATTAATCTGAGCTAATCTGAACTAATCTTGAAGAGTTAAGCAATGTTGCATATTTGGAGATGACATTAGTGGAAATTCAAAAGCTGTTGAGTTACTAGGGAAGCAAAATAAATTCTAAAGAAAGTAGTGGTTAAACACTTCTTTATTTTTGCAATGGGATGATTCACATAAAGAAGCAAATCTTTAGCTTAAATCTGTAAAAGAACTGCAGATGGAAGTCTGAATTATTAAGTAGCATTAAAAAGAAATGTTCAGCTGCTGCTAATGCCATTTATTTTTCCCTCTATATAATCGCTCCCAAACCAACACATTTAGGTTTCTTAGCATACAAGTGTAAAAAATATTGGATATATGTGGTCAGGGATGTGTTTAAATGAAAAATGCCTGGGGTATAAATAAAAATATCAGCTCTAATTTAAATTATATAAAATACCAACTTTTGCATGAACCCAGAATTTACTATGTTATAATTGTGAATTGTTATTTATTCCATAAGCCATGATTAAGCAAACCATGATATTATGTGTTGGGTCCATGCAAATATACAAGACTTTTGCACATACTATTCAAAGGGATAATTGAAAAATACTTTCAATCTTCTGCAAGAAACTTTAGACAATTGTTCAGATTGTGACAATCTGAAGCAAAACCTAATTTTTATTAGCCATCTTAGCAATTGAAGGTGTCCTAATGTTCCTTCTCCAAGTTCAGGAGGAAACACCTAATGGATGATAACTAAAAGCCCTGAGGAGTGAAGTTTAGTGGAAGGAATGGTGAAACTAACAGCACACTAATTATAGGAAGTACTTGAAACTTTTAAAAATACGTCAGAAGTAAAATCTTTTTCCATCTTCTAGTGTTGGGTAGAGATGGTACTTTTGTGAAAGCAGATTAAATTGCCTCTTTTATACTTTTTGTCATTGCCAATCTTATTAGGAATAACAGCTGGCTTCCTTTGCCTAGGTCAGAAACTAAATGATTGGCATTTCTGGCTAATTAAATAATCCAGAAGAAACTGGAATCAGGTATTGTCAAGCATTCTCATCTCTCTATACAGTTGTTCAGTTCTTCCAATATATAAAACAAATATAAACCAAATAAATGATCACCAATTATATTATTATTTTATATGGCAAAAATAGAGTCTCTCTTGAATTAAGAATCTCACATTGATAATATTTAAGAAATTAGAGACTTGGTGATAAATGACTTACCCTTGCAAGGTTCTCATGCTCCAAGTAAGATTATAATGGATGGACCAGCTAGATATGGCAAAGATCTCACTCTGAAAAGGTAACCCAGAACCAGATCAAAAACCTCAGTGAATAAGAGCAACCCTGAAGTCAGCTCCAGACATTAAGATAAAACCTCCCTATCATGATGGCTATCCAGGGTAGCAAGGAAAGTCCCATACCAATGGATGACCTCCTCCATTGGTTACTTGTAAATGTTAAAGCACTGAAGGACACAGATTAAACCATGTGGCACTGCACAGTTACACAATGACCAATCAACCTCTTGTCTTATCTGGTGACAGCAGAACCACTGAAAAATAATGCCTTGAGTTCCCAACCTTGACAGACAGTTCAAAAGGATACTGTGGCTTGAAACCCAAACTGGAAGAAATCTAGACCAGGTGTCCCCAAACTGTGGACCACAGCTCACCAACAGCTGTGGGCTATTTGCAACTAGTTGGCATGAGTGGCAGGTTACTATATGCACACACTTGCAGACCCACTCATGCAAACAGCAGGCACCAGTGCTTGTAGCCCCACTTGTACAAGCAATGGGCACTGGCACTTGCAGCCCCATTCACATGAGTAGTGGGTGCATACAAAACCATCCCTTCTCCCACTCTCCCTGTACTGGGCCATTAACCCAGTAAGTTTGGAGAACCCTGATCTAGACAATCAATTTTGAGATCACACTACCCCTCATCACTCTCTCAATAAATTTTCCAAAAATGAAAGAATTATGAAGATGAAAGACAGCCAGTATTTGTTAAGTATAGTGGAACCATGGGTGGAAAGTTAACAGTGGCATCTTTTAAGGTTACAGTGATCATTCCATTCTACAAGAAGATGTTGACAATAACACAGCTTCCATTATTCAACCACCCCATGTGTCCTCAAGAAGCCAAGGTTGCAAAGAGTAGATGTTATCCTAGAGAATATATAATCTAATATATCAGAATCCACAGATGAAAAGGAATCCTAATTAACATTACGTGTTATCATTTCCATCACAACATTAGGCTCCACCCATGAAGAAGCAAGAATTTCATGAATCCCAGCAACTTTATTTTGAAATGCTGTGCAAATCAATTACAGCAACTGGGCAAAATATTTTTTTTTTTGGTCATTTCTCCTCAATAGAGTATTGGGTACCCTAAACAAGAGCACCAATTGCAAGTCGGCCAACAAAAATGGGAAGAGAAGCACACCATGCTGGTAGGTTATAGGTCCAAACATGGACCCATACTCTTAGAATAATTGATTAAATTACTTTTTTCACTTTTCCTCTTTCTCAGTTGGTTTTGTGGAAGTTATCTTTGCATTTCATCTCTAAAAGTGCTTCAGTAAACCAGGGATTCAACCAGGTTTGAAGAGAGTGGCAACCTTAAAGCAATGGTTTTGTGAGTTTATATCACTTTTAGTTGTTAATTAAACAAGCTACAGAACAATAAAGTGCTAAGGACAGGCCATCCTAATCCGTTTGTCTCATAGAGGTTTGACTAAATCATCAATCTCATCTAGACAGGAATGAGGAAATCTGTAGAAATAATATCTATTTCCACAGATAGCAGGTGGGAGGAATCCATTAATTTGTTTCCTTCACAGCAAGGAATCCTTGGCATCAAAACTGAACATGTATGGCATCAGAGGTTTCCCATGTGACTTTTGAACAGTTTTATTTTAATGCTAGCTTAGAAACTGAACTTTTAAAAGAACCAAGATTCAAAATAATCTTGCCTTAATAATATGCTGAACACTGAAATGTTTCTCAGACCAGGAATTATAAATTCTGAACGTCAAATAATACAAAATTCGGACAAGGAAATAAATTGGTGTTTTAATATAAATAACTAGATTAAAATCCCAACAAATAATTAAATCTACATTTGTAGGTTGATGTAACATATCAGCTAAAGACTGTTCCAAGTTATTCCAATTTATATGTTGTCTTGTAGGCACATAAATGCCTACACATTTGTTAACATTAACGTTCTCCCTTGATCCAAGTTTGGAAAAATTCAAGTGACAAAGGCTTTTTGGAAATTGAGACCATTTTCCCATTGGGATATGCTGTATATCTCATGATAAGATTCAGAATAAGAGTAGACTAAAACTACTCCAATTAATGTATGAACTGATGATGTTACTTAGTCTGGCAGTTAAATGTCTGCAAGAAATCCACCAAGCACCAAGGACTCCTCCATGTACAAATTATAAATGGTCAGTTAGTATGGATCACATTGGGATCAGTTTAGGTGCTTAAATGTCAGCAACAGGGGAGGATTCTCATGATAATATATTCATATCAGTCTTTTTGATCCTATTAGTGCAGTGTTTTGATATTATAGAGAGTGATCATTTAACCCTCCAGCTTGGAACATGATGTGGCTATATGGATATATGGAAATAACATACAGTAGCATTAGACAATCATTATAAAAACTGAAAAATGATTAAAATGGACATTCCCCCTTAGCCTAAGCTGTAAGTTTAACAATATATACTCCAGCAATGTTACCCTTATTCAGAACAAGAAAATACACATAGCATGAATGAGGAAATGGTTGGCAATCTCAAACCTCTGGCAGAGAAAATAACTGAAACCAGAATTTCTTGGTTTAACCATAAAAGTAAGGAACTGGCTAGACTAGTCAGACAAATTAAGAAGGATAAATCATTTTACAGGATAGAGGCAGTGAGAAATGACACCAGAAATACCAAACACTGATAAGAAGTAACGAACAGGATTACTATAAAAGCCAGTGGAAAAAATGAAGACTGTTGTGTTTACAAAATAATCATACAGAATTCTGGGAACTACTTTCCTAACGCCAGAAAAAAATAAAAATAATAATAGAAGCACAGATTTCACCTGAAGTTTAGATAGCTTATTTTAAAAATAAATTTGAAGATATTAGAATACAAACCAAGAGTTAATGGGAACAGATTCAGTGAAATCACATTAACATTGTCCTCAGTAAGTGCTGTAGAAGTTAAAAGAATAATTTACGTTAATTTACCACAGACAGCTGGCAAAATCTTGGGAGAGGATGTTACCACCAGTAATGCTTAAGACATTCACTGACTGGTGGGTGCCCATGCTCACCTCCTTGCTTACTTATATCATTAACTTAAACCATTAATGTGATTTCCTTTTGTTTCTTTGTAGTGTGTATGCTTTGATGAAGATAACAATTCATTTCACTTACCATATTTAAGACACTGTAGGGAAACTTTGGCTAAGTTTATTGCTGAAGAAAAATTGATACCCATGAAGATCAGAGCATTCTATGGACCAGGATTATTTCAATAGAATGAGCACTTCACTATGAGAAGATACAACAAGATCCAGATACACTCTGAACAAATGGGGTTATCCGGTGGCTTCTGCTCTTTGTGATAGTGGCAACAGCAGACAACAACACATAAGTATACTTGCCCTTTGTGTCCCGATCAGTGTCCACTTGAGCACCTCATAGCATTGTAACAGAACTCAATGTTGCTAGTTTCTGAGCAAGAACTGCTTAATTTGTACATATTTTAATCTCATATTTCATATTTTACATTTATAACATATAGTGTTTTGTTCGGAAAACACACGAGGTAGACCGGGTTCCAACAACAAATACTTTATTCTTCAACTAGTTAGTAAATAGGAACACTTGGCTGAAGCTGAGGCCAGCCTTTTATACAGGCTGGCTTGCCTGCTTGCAGCCAATGGCAGTTGTTTAGATTTGCCGCCTTTTAGCAGCTCTTTGGATTGGTTCCTAGTGAACCAATCCAATGTTCATTTTATTGACCAATCAGGTTTGTAGATTTGGAGTCACCCACTTTACATATAGAACATATAGTATGCCTTATTTTAATTGTGATGCTTCAGACATGAACAAACAAACAAACTTCAAGAGAATAAGGTGTTGGTATTTAGCGTTTTCATGAATCTTTTTGCTTATTGTCCAGGGGTCCTCTTCTTCCTAGTGTATTCCCACAAGTGCAGGGTATGCTTTTTGGATCATTGAATGCCACTTTGCATGGTCAGCTGTATCTCCAGAGTGCAGGCCTGAGGTTTGCATATCTTTGTTGATAGTGTCTTGCCATCTCTGTTTTGGATGCCTGCAAGGTCACCGGCAAATGACTTCTAGTTGGTAGGCAGTCTTGGCAATGATGGAAGGTGATACTCTCAGTACATGCCCATACCAGCAGAGCCGTCCTTCTCTATAATTGGTGCCACATCAAAATGTTGTCATTTGTGATATGGTCAAGAAGGGAAATGTCCAATACCCAATGGAGCATTCGCATTTCCATGGCATAGAGATAGCTTTCAGCCCTGTTGTTGCTGCCCTGTTGTTGCTTTCTCAGTGCCATACAGTATAACTTTGTTGTCCAAGGAAACTACAATTATATTAAGCTTGGAGAGTATTACAATATCTTTAAAGTTCCTTCCCTTCTATTGTATAATCTTTTGGCATTTCACTGTTGGATGGAAAACACTGAATTAGAATTGCTTAGAGCTCTTTGGTGAAAGCCAGCTGGGTTTTTCAGATGTCCTTATATGCCCTGGCAATCTGATTACCCACAATAAAAGAATGGCCGGTCATAAATCAAGACATGCAGCTGATTTATCAGAATTATTTATCCATACTCCCATATAAAATATGCATATGTTATAGACCGTGGAGATGTTGATCTATTTTCTATGAACTTTAGATTTTTCTCAGCTCCTGCTATTTTTTGTTTAGCTTTTTGACAATCACAAATTTAAATCTAACTGCATTTTTAAAATGAGGTAACTCTAAATTGTATCTGTTACCCTGGGAATCTCTTCCTCAATATCAACTTATAAGAAAGTTTTTTTAAAAAAAAAAATCAGCTATGAAATGAAAATCATTTGTATGTGTTTAAAGTAATTATCAGTTCAAGCAGAAGCACATGATTCCATGGTGGAATTTGGTTTTCAGGTAGCACAGGAATCTTAAATGCAACTACATAAAGTTAGCAAACAGTAAATTAAGACAGTGGTCGCCAACTGGTGAGCCGGAGACCACTGGTGGTCTGTGAGAAAATTTTGGTGATCTGAAGAGAAATGCCCCCCCCCCAAAGCACTCCCTCCAAAACAATTAATCCAGGATGCATGAGAACACAAGGCTGTGCCACCCACATGGCCTGCCCACCCACTGGCCTCCATCCTTTGGCCGAGCACAAACCTTAACTTGAGTAGAGCCACACGAGCTGGAACTGGAAGGTAAGACCAATGACAGGGGAGGAAAATCCACCCCAGGGAGGCTTGCTGATATTGGTGGAAAAGTCGGTCCCATATTCCAAAGCTGCAGTAGTCACAGGACTGGCCCTTTGGTCATCCCAGAGCAGCTGCTCCTCCACCTGGGTGCACCAGCTTTCCCACCAATGTCAGCAAGCCACATCAGTCAAAATTCACATTAGTGGTCTGCAACATTTAAAATTATGAGTTTGATGATCCCTGAGGTTCAAAAGATTGGTGACCCCTGAATTAAAAGTTAGAATAATGTGTATATAGCCAGTTGTGGCTTTCTCAATCAACTTTGGTTAAACAAACAAGCTTAACACAATGTGTCAGTCCTGTCAAAGTAGAATTCTGAAGTATACCTAACATCAGTATCAATTAGCCTAGCATATATTCCTCATCTCCGCGTCCTTTTTTTTACTCTTTTTAATTTGGTATTCATCGCTTCAATGAATAGTTGAACTTCAATCCAATCTTTCTGTATATAAATAGATTACAGCACAGTTTAGGTTCACTAATTGGATATAAGAATGTAGCCAAATGTGATTGTTCATTCAAACTGATAGAATTAATCTTCTTGGTTTTTACTTGTTGAATATAAATCTATGCACTTCCTTTGGATGAAAATAATTTCTTCCCATTATCTATTCCTATTTTGCCCATATACTTCACTTATTTATTTATAAAAAAAAGTTTTGGCCATTTTGAGGGAGCAAATTTTACTCTTTAATTCCCATAGTTAAATTGTATCTGATTGGAGAGGAGAGTTTAGTTTTCATATTATAAGTTTTTCATTTTCATGTTATAATTGCTCATAAAGTAACATTTGTAGGAAGCTCATGAACAAAAAGATGCATTACCAGAGTTAAAGATTATTTTCCAGAAAGAAACTAACAGTGACTACAGCTGTATCAATTTGACAAATAAATAAGGCTGCTTAATATTTTGTTTTACTTACCATTTTTTTTTATTTCAGGGCAATATAAACTTAAAATAATCTATATTTGTTTTAGCCAATATAAGGTAACCCTAATCTACACTACCCTGAATTTCTGGCAGTCTTCTGAGCCTCTAAGACTATCAAAAATCTCTCAAAAATCTGTGGGATATCTACCAACAATTTCACAAGAAAACAAAGAAACACTTGTATTTCAATGGTTCTATAAAAATAAACATTCTGCTTCCATTTTCCACCAAATTGTATAACTACAAGATCTTGGCTATGAACAGTGTTTGCAGAAAGAGGTTATCCTATGCCTCTCAGTCCTGAAAACCCCACTATCAATTCTATTATCCCTTATGTTTTGATGCAGATCTTTAAAAAAAAGACACAGCAGATTAGTAGCAATGGACTTTTTAAAAAGAGTTAGGTGGTCCTCAACTTACAACCAGAATGGGACTGCAGTTTCCACTCCTAAGCAATCATGTTCAATTTTACAACCTTTTTGATGCAGTTAAATGAACCACTGCAGTTACTAAGTGAATCTAATTTTCTTCACTGACTTTGCTTGTTGGAAGCCAACTGGAAAGGTAAATAAATGCCGGATATTAAATCCACCAATTTTGTTCACATGAATGTGGGGTTGTTGTGACAGTTATAAGCATTAGTACCAATCATTAAGTCACTTTTTTCCAGTAACTTCAAACAATCCCTGAACAAATCATTGTAAAATAGAATAACAGAGTTGGAAGGGACTTTGGAAGTCTTCTAGTCCAATCCCCTACTTAGGCAAGAAATCCTATACCATTTCAGACAAATGGTTAGCCAATCTTTTCTTTAAAACTTCCAGTGTTGGAGCATTTACAACTTCTGAGGGCAAGTTGTTCCACTGGTTAATTGTTCTATAAAGACCCTGTCCCACTGCACTTATGGATGGAAAAAGGATTTAAAACGTTAAAAAAAGCTTGCCATCTGTTGGAAAAAGCTATGCATCCATTGTGTACTCATTGCATACGTGTTTCATACATTCTATCCATCGAGCATCTGTCCACTGAGATTTCATCCGCGCAAGAAGTTTTGAGCTGCACAAAACTTTGTGAACGGATGAACTTTCCGTCATGTACGATGTAAATCCGCGACATACGAGCAACAAACGTTCTATGTCCGTTTATCATCCATTAAACGTCCGCTGTATCCTCTCTGCATCCTCTGGGCATCCTCGCAACTCACATCCGCTACAGCTGAAAATGGAAAGAGGGAGGAAACAAAAGGTACACATAACATCTACACAGCATTAGTAGCACGGAAAAAGAAAGGATGCGCAGTGAACGGTTTGCATCCGATATACATCCGCGTGGCATCCCCTTTCTTTCCTTTAGGCGTATGTGATGCATCCACTTCATCTGCTATGCATCCACTTCACAATTATCCCCCATAACCCCTTCGGAGGTGTCATCTCCTTCCATCTGCTTTTATCCACTAGGCTTCCTATGAACATCCATTTAACATCCCCGCTACATACTACCCACATCTGTTCTTTTCCATTCTTTTCTGTTCTGTTTATGCAAATTTTCACCACTTTTTTGAGCGGATGACAATGGATGGAGCCATCCCTGAAATTTTGCTCGTCCGCTGTGTCCTTTATGCATACATTTTGCATCCGTCGGCCAGTGGGACCGGGCCTTTATAACTGTCAGGAAATCTCTTCTTAGTTCTAGATTGCTTCTCTCCTTGCTAAGTTCCCATCCATTGCTTCTTGTCCTTCCCTCAGGTGTTTTGGAGAATAGCTTGACTCCCTCTTCTTTGTGGCAGCCCCTGAGATATTGGATGACTCATGTCACCTCTAGTCCTTCTTTTCATCAGACTTGACATACTTTATGTTTTATCATCCAGTCCCTGAATCATCTTTGTTGCTCTTCTCTGCATTCTTTCTAGAGTCTCAACATCTTTTTTACACTATCGTGACTAAAATTGGATGCAGTATTTCAACTATGGCCTTACCAAGGCATTATAAAATGCTATTAATACTTCACATGATCTTGATTCTGTCCTTCTGTTTATGCAACCTAGAACTTTGTTGGCTTTTTTGGCAGCTGTAGCACACTGCTGGTAAATCAAGGATTATCTGTACTGGATGGCAGATAATTTTTTAAAAATAAATAAATAAATAAAGTGTCATGGGCTATAGTGCACTTTCTTTCCAGTAATAAAACATAAAAAGTTGCACACTGCAACTTTAATAGAGTTATTAGTTTAATATGTTGTGAAGACAAAAATGGAATACTTCAAATGATACTTATGCTTTCATTCCTAGTACCACAACTTGTTTCCACTATTTATAAGACTTGTACCAGCAATTACTGTACTGCATTAGGAGTTCCAAAGATAAAAGGAAATTATTTGTAAATGTATCTGTAAATATTCACTTTCAAAATGTATTTTTTAAAAACTTCCATTTGAACCACTGACACATGGCTTCCAGGTTGTATGGTGGGAGTATCCAACTGTATCAACGTTCATGCTAAAGTAAATAAAAGCAATGCCTTTTTAAGTAGCTGAAGGAAGAAAAATCAGTTTGCCCAATCCATGGTGTTACCCCATGCATTGGGAATAAATAATATTGTCACATTAAATAGTTCTAGCACAATGATTTAGATGTACCTAAATGGGCTGGTTAGCAGTTCATCAGTTGGATCTGTAACACATATTTTCAGCAAATAAATCCTTGCTATTTTTTAAAAAATTAATCCTGCCATGTCTTTGAATTGCAGGGGCATAGATAAGCTAATGTTAATGCAATAGGTATCTTGAATGCAATTTGTATTTTTAAAATTTGTTTACCTAAGCCTGTTGGCATTGAATCAACATTTGTAGGGCTATGTTTAAATATTTGTCAACCCAATTTAGGGCTGGGGTGGATTGGACTTGGGTAAGGGACTTGGGTGTGGAGCGTGGTATATATGTGACAGGTGGCACAAGGCCAACAAAGGGTCTATATGCACTCTGCTAAACTATACAGATCTTTCCAGATTTGAAGGTGTGTTATATAGGTTCTGCTTTCACTTAATGCTTGTGTTCTAAGTAATAATAGATTTGTCATTTGGTATTTCTAATCTATACTATATTTTTATTCACTCTGGTAAGGAATTCAGATCACAAAGCTTAATTTAAGGGAATGAACCTTCAGTTCTATGCAATAAGATAGGGAAGACAAACAAAGCACTTAAAACAACTGATACCTATAGAATTTTGAGAACAGGCTGTGGGCACTCTTACAAAATGTTTGTCAAATTGAGGATGGGGTTACCTACTATGAGTGACTGCCATTTATTCATTTATAAAATTTATAGGCTACCCATCTTATCTCAAGCTCATTGTGGGTCTGCAAAGTAATGACTTTCTTCCTTTAAAAAAAATACCATGAAAGATTGTTGTTTTTTTTTCAGGGTCGATACATATGCTTATTAATATAGCAATTATTTATTCTTTTATTTTAGATTTCACACTTCTTAAACACTCTCCCCCCCCAATCTCTCTCAGGCAGGTTCTAATTTGCAGTCATTTTTATTTTCTAAGAATGCTAATGCACGTCAGTGCATTTGATAAACAAATATGTTTTTAAAAGTGAGTGTGTTAGCAGCATTTAGAGATTAACTGTCAGATTTCATTATTTAAAAAAAATAATTTTAAAAATTGAAATTCAGTGATATGGAAGAAGTTTGGTTGGATAGAAAAAGTGGTATTACCAGTACATTATTTCCATTGGTGGGATTCAAATTTTTTTACTACCGGTTCTGTGGGTGTGGCTTGGTGATCATGGCATGACTTGGTGGGCATCGCTTGTTGGACGTGGCAGGGGAAGGATACTGTAAAATCTCCATTCCCACCCCACTCCTGGGGAAAGTTACTGCAAAATCCCATTCTCTCCCCACCCCACTAACCTGCTTTCCAGCTCTGTTCTCCTGTGCAGGGCAACAAAAGAAGACCCAGCCGATCAGCTGAGACTTGGGAGACAGAGAATAGATGGAGGAGGGGCCAGTCAGAGGTGGTATTCAGAACTACTCAAAATTTTCTCTACCAGTTTTCTGAACTACTCAAAATTTCCACTATTGGTTCTCCAGAAGTGGTCAGAACCTGCTGAATACCCCTGCTTCTTAAATTTGGATGTTATGAAAAGATTCAAAGTTAAAACTTAATTTTCAATCTTCAAGCACCAAAAGCAAAGAACAGTTGTTGAAATGGTGTCACTGAACTGAAGAAATCTTATTTTCAAGAAGATTTATTTAAGAAAATAGATAAAAAACAAATATATAAATACAAATACGCCAAGTTATATATAAAATATCCTATTTTCACATTTAGAGTGCTCTTCTATGCAATCCATGAAAAATCATAGGCTCAGGGTAAAGTAGCAAACACTGGCACCTGATATGTATGAAACAAGCTCATATAAAAAATGCAGACAAACCAAAAGGCAAGGATCCCAGATTCTATTAAAATTATGAAACAGTGATTTGCTTAACATCAAAAAATTACAGTAATGACAATTCTGGAAAATACCTGTAAAGTTTCCCTGAATTCTGTGCATCGCAGAAAAATCATTCTTTTTAGTAATCGCTTGTCTAATCGTCAAAAAACACTCAGGAGGTCAGCTGATTGAGAGGTATATGATGAAAGTTATTTAGACAACTGGTTCCAATTTATTTAGAGCTTTAAAGGCTAATTACTACACAGTAGAGACAACCTCCTGGGTTTTTTTTTTCTGTCAATGTTCAAAATACAATTGCATGAAAGAGAATTTGCTTTAATTCTCTTATTTCAAAGAAATTTGAAGAACTTCTCCCATAATCTAATACTCTTGCATTTATAATTTAAATACTTGAAATGGGTATCCTGTTTTTCACCATACAAATCTCTCTTTGGCAATCAGCAATCTTCCATTAATGACTCAATCTCCTTGGGTCATTTTTAAAATGTCACTATTTTAATTAACTCTGGCAATCAGTGGTGGATTAAGGCTCACTGGTCCCTAAGCACTGACAAAACTCACATACTGTACAAAAGAAGCTATATTCTCAACTTTCAGGTGTCCCCTTTGGGCCTGGTGTCCTAAGTATGTGCTTAGTCTGCTTAATGGTTAATATGTTACTGCTGGCAGTTATATTAGGCATGAGTTTAATTTTGTCTTCAGAGGCAGTCCACATGCAGTACAACATACCCCAGTAATCCAGCTTGAATGGGATTCAGCTAGCATGGAACACCATTTCAAATGTATGTCTTTCTGAAAAAGGAAGTTGCAGATGCACCACACAAAAACTGATGAAAGTCACGAAGCTGGTAATAATATCTGGCCTTTTATCCACCAAATGAGATCCAAACATGCATCATAGTATTTCAAGCTGGGATGAAATACTTGAAGAAAACAACAGAATTTGAGATCCACATTTAGAATACATTTGAGTTCATGGACAATTGACAGATTGTTAGTAAAACTTGTAGCTTGTACCCCATAAACTAGCAATCTGATGTGTTCCATCTCTGTTCAAAGCTTCCTCAAAACTTCATTTATAGCAAGGTAGAATTCTTTTTAAGAAATGTCTTATATTGATCACAAGCATCTCTCGGAAGTGATCCCCCATTAAGAAATAAAAGAAGGGATTAATTACACTGTTCAAGAAGGCAATAGGCCTTGTTATTGTGTAAGCAGCTTTAATCAGGTTTTTTGTGCATTCAGAAGGCTTCCAGAATGATGATGCTCGGGAGGCAATTCTAACATTGCGCATGATGTGATAGGGAGCAAATAGAAGTGAGAAAATACTCACTGCCATAATGATTAGCATGAGAGGCTTCTCAAGTGGCAGAGTGGTAGTGATCTGCAAACTGTGGCTTATAAGGAGAGCATGAGTCTTTATGTAAAAAAACCACATGATGCACAATGGGATTATAAACCCAGTGATTGTCAAGATCAGGCTATAGATGAGGCTGTGGAGGGCATCTCCTGAACTTGCATAATCTAAACATTGGCTGCCATTGCTGTTGTTCTGAGTGGTGATGAAGTAGTATATGGGAGATAGTTCCAATATAATCCAGATCCATATGGCTACTGAGAAAGCAATAGCCGTGGCTCTCTTCTGCAGAAAGTGATTTTTGAAGGGGTACTTTATGAGCAGATACCTGTCAATACTTATAAAGGTCAAGAAAAGGATGCTTGTGTACAAATTAAAGAAGAGGATAATTCTGTTAAATTGGCACCACATGTTGTCATCTGTTCCTTTGGAATAACTTGACACTAGCCATGGAAGCGTGCAAAGGAAAGATAAATCTGACAGGATTAAGTTGATCATGTAGATGTTGCCACTTTTCCAGGTCTTCCAGTAGAAAAGTGAACCCAAACCAACAACAATGTTTCCAATGAAGCCAAAGATGAATTCAAGAGAGTACATGGTGGTAAGATAATATTTTTCCAAATGGTCAGGTAGCTTCATGCATTCTCTGGTGCCATTTCTGTCCTGAAAATATAAAATGGATGTAAACAATGATTTTTTTAAAAAAAGATATTTTTATTATTTTATAGAGATTTTCACTCATCCAGGTCATGGTTTTTCCAAAGGTGCTTTTTCTTGAGGCAACTGGACTTTATTATTTATTTTATTATTTTGTCTTGTAAATATTTGATCTCAAGATAGTCTTTACTCATATTTAAATAATAAACTGTTCTCCAGAAAAAGGTCCTCCTATTTCTCTTATTTATTTGGTTCAATGTCGAAAATAAAACCACCAAATTTATTCTACAAAAGTCCAAATACCAATTTGATAGCATGGATATATAAAATTCTGTTTGTTGCCACCTATTGGTCATTCAGATCTTTTCAGCTATGTATTGCAGCTTCTCTGAATCTTCTTTTTGTTTCCCATGGCATATTTGTAAACAGATAATGTCCTTTTTAAATTAAAGTTATGGGGGTGGGGAAATATTTGCTTATGACTAAGACCAGAGCCAATAAATATATTTATTGATATGTTAAGAATTAACAAATACTTATGATTTGCTGTCACCTAACATTGTGATGAACTAAAGGCTGCTAGGAACTTGCATCTTGAACTACTGGTGGGGCAAAAAATAACAACTAAATATTTTTAGGAATATTTTTAGGAAAGATGCAATATAATATCTCCCTGGCTGCTAGATTCTGTACCAATTAAATTTTAGGATTAAATACAAAGGCAGCCCATGATGCTACCAAATCTATTCCAACATTTAACAGGTGGCCATAAAGAAGAGAAAGTCAAGCTATTCTCCAAAGCACCAGAAGGCAAGACAAGAAGCAATGAATGAAAACCAATCAAGGGAAGAAGCAACCTATAACTAAGGAGAAATTCCCTGACAATTAATCAGTAGAAAAACTTGCCTCCAGAAGTTGTGAATGCTCAAACACTGGACATTTTTAAGCAGAGATTGGAAAACCATTTGTCTGAAATGGTCTCAGGTCTCCTGCCTGAGCAGAGGATTGGTTTAAAAGACCTCCAAGTTCCTTTCCACCTCTGTAATTTTGTTATAATCTACTACATAGTAACTCTGTAATGCCTGTGGATTAGAACTTTTAAGATTATTTCCTTCCAAGATAAAACATGTCTTAGCTGACACTGATAATAGGAGATTCTATGGGTTTCCTCAGCCAGCGCAATATTCCTTCAAACTTCAGGCTTATTGTAAAAGAATGAATAGTATACCTACTATCTTTCCAAAATTGTAATTATCCACAGTATCTATCTTTCACAGATTCAATTTAAATTCTTCATCCAACTCATTGCCAACACGGGCAGGTTTTTGAAAAGCACTGGATTTTACAGTTATTCCAGAAGATACCATGATAATGTGTATTGAAATCCCACAATAATTCAGTAAGCACTAACAGAATCATCTGGCCTCAAGTACCATCAAGATAATCTGTCAGGCATTTTAACCTTAAACTCTGCAATAAACTCAATTGAAAATGTTGTCAGAATTATTTGTCTACCAGTCAAATGTAGATGAGTTCCATTGAACTCTATCAGACTTGAATCAGCTAACAGTAGTATATAGTTTTAGTCAAAATTAATGTGGCCAATCCAGTCTAAATTTAACAAGACCAAAGGAATGGAACAAACTATAAATTCTGAGATAACTGAGAAAAAAAGTTGGTATGAATTGCATACAAAAGCCACCATATACGATACCTTACTTTTGAAAATTACACATGAGTCTTCTTAAAGAAGGCGGCAATTCCAGAAAAGGCATGGATTAAAATAATGTGTGTGTGTGTGTGTGTGTGTGTGTGTGTGTGTGTGTGTGTGTGTTTAAATTAGGATATATTGATATAGTTTCAATATAAAACTCTCAAATAATTTCATTAATAAAATAATTTCAAACTGCATAATCATTATTACTGAGGAAACAGACTTTAATATCATTACAAAAAGCAGTATTTTATTTTATTTTGCAAAATTGTTCACATAGTTGTTTAATATTCAGGATAAGATTGTTGTTTTTAACTGATACCGTTAATTTAAAATATAGGCATTCATATCTAAACGCAGTTATAAATACAAAGCACTGAAAAGTTCTCACAATATTCCAGATAATAAACGATCACTTATTTGATTTGATTCCTTTTTCTTTAAGGCAACTTACCATTCTGTAGAATGGGTATTATCCTTACAAGATATGTCTTGACCATGTTCTGAGGGATGAGCCAGGATATAATGAAAAGAGCCCAAGAGAAGACTCTGCCTGATTTGTATGCTGTATTGAAAGTGGTTAATGATTCAGTAGTTACTGGAAGTTTATTGGACTGAGCTAGGTAGGCAGTTCCACTGTAGCAGAAGTGTTGCGAAACTCATTCTGAGAACACTGAAATAATGAAATAATTATTTGTCTTCAGTGAACCACTAGAATCTAGCCAGGTGTCCCATAGTTAAAGGAACAAACTGTATTTATAAAGTTCTGCCTGAGCTGATTACACATACAAAAAAGGTTTTCAATAACCAGAGAATGTAAGAAGGAACTTTAAAAAAACATGTATGCTTTTTTTTAATCAAACAAACATTATGCAATTAGAATAAGAATTATTTCTGTCACTGAGTCATAGAATGAGATGCTACATACCTAAAATTAACTACCACTTCCTTATTTACATTAATAAATCTTTAGAAATTACCACATCTTATTTTCCAGTATTTAATCAACTTAAGTTAGTTGCTAGCATGAAATCCTAGATATCTCAATAACTTAAAAGTTAAGGAATTATAGTTCTCCATTATGATTCATATTTATTGAATTGGATGAGCAAAAAATAAAAAAAAATATTGCATCAAAAATATTTATTGAACTTGATGTTTATATTTGTATGAAAAATTCTTTCCAAATCACCCTGACAAAGTCCACATTTATTCAACCTCATAGGAGCAAATATCTTCTGACACTGTAAGTTTGAAGGGGGGGGGGTTCCTTTTGGCAAGTACAAATACCTTCCCTGTTCTACCATCAGTCCCTAATGAAAATATGTTTGCCCATACTTTAATCTCATGAATACTCAGATTCTATCTATTCCCAGATGCAGTTTTAGAGCCTAGCAGGTAGTTACACTAGATAATGTGGTTGTTTCTAATCTTCTGCCTCCCAGTCAAAACTTCTACCTGTCTCTGCTATTTGGCTCAGAATTTGGGAAATGAAGTCACAATCTACCTGGAAAGAATCAGCTTATGGAAAGCTAGGTTACCTTCTACCTTCGTGTTTTTCAAACTTGGCAACTTTAAGATGTGTGGATTTCAACTCTCAGAATTCCCCAATAGCACACTGCATCCAGCATGTTGCTTTTAAAAGTTACATAATTTTACTGATATAATTTTGAGACCCTGGAAATAACATGGAAGGATGTTATGAAGATAGTGTTGCTCATCCATAATATGATATTCACCCCAATCAGTTCCACCACTTTATTCTCCAGCTGTGGAATGGTGAAGAGACTTTTATCTTCCATTAATTTATTACTACAGGGTTGGATTTGGCTACTGTCTGTAACTCTAGACAGTATAAGAAGTTTAAAAGAAAAAAATATTAATAATGGTCCACTTCTAGGAGTAATTCTCTCAAGGGGAAGAGCTGCTTCACATGGACACCATTTACTCACTTTTTATTTATTCATCATACAAAAATGACAAATTCAAACAAAATTAAAGAATTAAAGAATTATAGGATGAGGTTTTCAGAAATGAAGTTGGAATTAAACTGTGAAAGTTAGTAGCTGAAATAACTGAATCTGGTAAGATATTCCAGACATCGACAACTCTGTTACAAAAAATGTTGTTTTTTTACAATTAAGATTAAAGCAGTTCATATTGAAGTGCTTGCTTTCAAGCATTACATTACGATTGAAATTAAAAGAATAATTTACAGGCAAACATTACTGTGTACAATTTTATATGCAGTACCTACTTTTGAATGCATTTTGATCACTGTCCAGTTCAATGATTCACTTACATGACATATAAGAAAAAATCAACATGACTGAAATATCAATAAGATAATTACTGTGTTTCTCATATAATAAGGCCAGGTCTTTTTTTTTTTTTTTTTGAGCCCTGATAAAAATGGTTAGGTCGTCTTTTCGAGGGTGACTTAATTCTCCCCCTTTGCATCTTTGGGCAGGTGGCCGGCAACAGCTTGGATGTTGACCTCAGCATTGGTGGGTCACTTCGTATTGGGGTCAACGCAGGCAGCACCATATCCAGGTGTGCAACAAAAGTACTTCCTACCGGCAAGCCCCCTCCATTCCCCTCCATTTTGCATGTTTTAATATAGGCCTTAATTTGGGGGGAGGGGCTTAATTTCATTTCATGCCTATAAAACATGCTGGGACTTCCTATTGGGGGAGGCCGTATTGTTGGAGAAACAGGGTATAAGAACCCAAACTAAAAGATTTAATATAATCAAAAATAAAATATCAGAAAAGTAAAGAGAATTAAAAGAAATATACCTGCAATATTCCATTTTGAACATCTTCATGAAAGCCAACAAGGAGAAGAACTCTACTTAGATGCTATGTCCATTTTTATACCACCTTGGAGAAACAGTCTTTTTTCATCTCTTTATGTCTCAGAAATAATAGGCAATAATGGACAATTAATTAAATATAAGCCAACCGTGTGCAGTGGCAATTAATAAAGCCAATGCAATCCTAAGCTGCATGAACAGAGGGATACAATCAAGATCAAGTGAGGTACTAATACCACTCTATAAAGCTTTAGTAAGAACACACCTATAATACTTGATCCAGTTTTAGTATTTAGTATTTTAGTATTTGATTTGTCAATTGCTTACAAGATACAGGAATAAGAATAAATATAGTTTTGAATACATGAGATAGATACTTATAAAAAACAACAACAATAGGACAGGGACGGTAGGCACGATTGGTGCACTTATGCACACCCCCTACAGGCCTCTTAAGAAGGAGGTGAGGTCAATAGTAGATAGTCTAAGGTTAAAGTTTTTGGGGTTTGGTGAAGAAACCACAGAGTCAGGTAGAGTATTCCAAATATTGACCACTCTGTTGCTGAAATCATATTTTCTGCAGTCAAGTTTGGTGCAGTTAACCTTGAATTTATATCTATGGTGTGCTCTTGTATTGTTATGATTAAAACTGAAGTATTTATTTGCAGGTAGGACATTGCAATGTATGATTTTATATACTATATTTAGATCGGATCAGAGGTGGTGTAGTTCTAGATTTTCTTGGTCTAGAATTTCAAGTCTGGTGGCATAAGGTATTCTGCAATGAGTAGAAGAGCGGATAACTCTTCTTGTGAAATATTTCTGGACTTTTTCAATTGTGTTAATATCAGATACATGATATGGGTTCCAGACTGATCAGCTGTATTCAAGTATAGGTCCAGCAAATATTTTGTATGCTCTGATTAAAAGTGTGAAGAGAAGAAGCTACGTAGGATTAGATTAACAACTCTTAATGCCTTTTTGGCTGTGTAGTTACAGTGGGCTCTAGCACTTAGATCATTTGAGATGAGTACTCCAAGGTCCTTGACAAAGTTTGGATCCTCAACAAGGTCTTGACTATTTAGCTTGTATTTTATTTTCTGATTTTTTTCTGCCAATATGTAAGACAGAGCATTTATTTGTTGAGATTTGAAGTTGCCATTTGATTCACCATTCTGATACACAGTCGAGGTCTTTTTGAAGGGTAGTAGTATTGTCTGTGGTGTTGAATAGCTTTACATCATAAGCGAAGAGAACACAGTTGCTCTTAATATGATCACAGAGGTCATTTATGTAGAGTATGAAGAGACTTGGTTCTAAAACACTGCCTTGGGGGACACCACTGTTGACAGGTACAGAATTTGATAGGATTCTCTAAATAAATAAATAAATAAATAAATAAAGTTTTGGTCACTAACTATAAAAAAGATGTTGAGACTCTAGAAAGAGTGCAGAAAACAGCAACTGAGATGATTAGGGGACTAAAACATATGATGAACGATTGCAGGAACTGCAGGAACTTTTATGCAACATAAAAAAATCATCCATGTGGATCAATTAAAAAGGTAATCAATCTGAATTTGTGTTTTTACCAATGATTATTAGGGAACTGGAGACTAAACATATGAAGAACGGTTACAGAAACTGGGCATGGCTAGTCCAGTGAAGAAAAAGACCAGAGGAGACATGATAGCAGTGTTCCAATATCTGAGAGGCTGCCACAGAGAGGAGGGGATCAGGTTATTTTCCAAGGCACCTGTAGGCCAGACAAGAAATAATCGATGGAAACTGAACAAGGAGAAATTTAAGCTGGAAATAAGGAGAAATTTTCTGACAGTGAGAACAATCAAACAATGGAACAGCTTGCCTTCAGAGGTTGTGGGAGCTTTCAAGAAGAGACTGGATCTGTAAGAAATGATATAGGGTCTCCTGCTTGGGTGGGGGATTGATCTAGATGACCTACAAGGTCCCTTCCAACTCTGTAAACCTATATCTGATACTAACATGTTCAAATATCATCTATACATTGTAATCTTTCTCCTAGTGTTCCATTTCTTTTGGTTTTAGCCTGATGATGATGATGATGATGATGATGATGATGATATGTACATATTCACATAAACCAAAACACAAAATCATACCTAGATTTTTCGGTATGCTGGGGACAATCTTTGAAAAGTAAGAGGTGATACAAGGACAAAAGTTAAATTTAGTTCTAACATTTTATAATTGAATTAATTTAAATCAAATTACATTTTCACCCAGTGGTGTATTTAAACATTATTCTCTTCTGTCTCTATTTGATCATGACCAGTGCGGTTTTCGAACATGAGTTTTGAGACGTTGGGGGAGGCTCATACTGTTGCTGACTTAAGATGATAAATTATATGAGCTGCATACTTTTGTGAAAAATGAAACAAATAGTCTTTGGACGATTTTGTTTTTTAAAAAAAAATGCATGAAGCAAATAGCTGTTGAAAATGCACTGTGTTTCTCTTCTGGGTAAACTATTTACATGAATAATGGGTGACAGTTGTCAAAGTTAGCACAAGATTATTCATATCTTTATCTTAATTGTAAATGGGGAAGGCAAAAAATGCCAAACAATACCAGAGAGGGTAAAATCAAATTAATCATTTTAAACATCTCTGAACTATTTTTGAAACTAAAGAGCCTTTAGGTTTTTTTTAGTTCAAACTAAACTAAACTTCAAAAATATTTATTCTGTAGACATTATTTTTTAAGTAGTTATTTGTTAATAATATTGAAGGCAGCTTTGCAGAAACACGTCACAAATCCAGCCTGACCAATCTTTAAATGAGCTAAGAAGCCCAAGCCTGAAAGTGTACATGAAGACAGTTACTTGCCAAAGCTATAAACAAAGCTAATCAAACTACAAACTAAAATAACTTCCCACCCCAAAAAAACTAGAACAGGAATTTATAAATTATTATCATAATGTCACACTCCCTCCCCCCATCTTAAAAAAAAACCTACATGTATCACTTATGGATTGATTTGAAGTCAGCCTCAAATGGTATTTACCATTTTATCACAAAAAGCTCTTTATGGAATGGCACAAGAGACCCTACTAAGATAGGATGGCTTATGCTGGTTAAGGAATTCTGGGAGTTGAAGTCCACAGACCTATCTAACATTGAGCAACACCTTCCTACAACTTCCAACTATCCTTAAGCCCCTGTCACACTGTACCAACGGATGGAAAGACGATGTAAAACGGAGAGAAACACTTGCCATCCGTTGATTAACGCGATGCATCCGTTCTGTACTCACTGCATACGTTTTGCTTCCTCTCTATCCGTCCAGCATCCACTTATTGACGTTTCATCCGCTCAGAAAGTTTTGAGCTGCTCAAAACTTTTGAGAGGAAAATGTATCCAATTCGTCCGTTCTGCATTCGCTAGGCATCCGCTAGGCATCCGTTACGCATCCGTTACGCATCCGCTATATCCGCTAGGCATCCGCTGCACATCCGCGCAACTCCATCCGCTCCAGCGGTAAACGGACGCAGGGAGGAAGCAGAACAGACGTGGAACGGATGCAAAACGGATGCCTAGCGGATGCAGCACAGAAACAAAGCATGTAAAATGGAAAAAACGTTCGCAGAGGGGACCTATCTCGGATATTAAGGATGTCTAGAGGATGCCTAGAGGATGCAAAGGGACACATAGGGGAAAACCTATACTGCCTATAAAAAGGGGGAGCAACTCATTTGGATCTCACTTTCAGAACAACAGCCCTGTGGTGCAGACCTCTGCAGCCTTCATCTGACTCTTCCTCTTCCACAGCATCCAGTCATGTCCACCGTGGATCATAACAAAGTCCTTTTGGCAGCCACCATCCTTCTGCAACAGTGCGAAGCCATCTACAGGCTCTGTGAACTCTACTACAGGAAGAAAAAGAGGCAGCCAAGAATGGTCTGGGTACGAAGATGGATCGGGAGAAGAGCAGAGTATGGACTGTACAACAAGCTGATGGTGGAGCTCAGGAACGAAGACACTCGGGCATTCCAGAACTTCATGAGGATGCCTCCAGCCATGTTTGATAAAGTTGTGCAGCAGCTGACACCCAGGTTGACCAAGCAGAGCACCAACTTCCGGCCCAGCCTGGACCCTGGGCTGAAGTGGCACTCACTCTGCGCCAACTGGCCTCAGGGACTACGTACATGAGCATGCAGTATGGCTGGAGGGTGCCACACAACACCATCAGCATTGTGGTCAGAGAAGTGGTACAGGCCATCATCGAAGAATACCTGGAGGAGCTCCTCCAGTGCCCCACCACTGAAGAAGGCTGGAAGAAAGTTGCAGAGCACTAGTATCAGAAGTGGAACTTCCCCCACACCGTTGGAGCCATAGATGGCAAGCACGTGGCCTGCAAAATGCCAGCCAACTCAGGGTCCTCTTATCACAACTACAAGGGCTTCTTCAGCATCATCCTCTTCGCCATGGGCGATGCTGACTACAAGTTCATGTACATCGATGCTTCAGGCAACGGGTCATCTTCAGATGCCCATGTATACAACGCCAGTCACCTCAAGGAGGGGCTGGAACACAACCTCATCGTGGGCTTCCCAGATCCAGACCCCCTGCCCAATGACACACAAGATGTGCCCTACTTCCTCATGGGGGATGACGCCTTCTCCCTCACAACCTACCTCAGGAAGCCCTACACTTCCAAATGCCTCACCCGTGAAGAGAGGATCTTCAACTACAGGCTGTCCAGGGCAAGGCGGGTGGTGGAGAACGCCTTTGGCATCCTGGCCAACAGGTTCCAGGTACTTCTCACCACCATGCAGCATCGCCCACAGACCGTGAGGAACATCATGAAAGCTTGCTGCATCCTGCACAATCTCATGCGCACCCGCTACCCAGTCTTGCAGAACAGGCTCGTGGACCTCCAACAAGGCAATGGGGACATGGAGCCTGGGGAATGGAGGCAAGGGCGAAACCTGATAGACACTGAGGATGTGCAAGGCCCCAACAGAGCTTCACATGAAGGGAAGAAGCAGCGCAACCTCCTGAAATTCTGGTGCAACTCCCCAGCTGGAGCAGTGGAGTGGCAAGAAAGGATGATAGATGATTAATGGATGCTTCCTTCAGCCTGTCTCATCACACTGATGAGATTGGGCCATGTATGTTGGCTGGGCCTACAATAAACAGGGCATTTAATAAAGAGTTGTGTTTATGTTGACATGTGTGGATGATTGATTACATTGTTATTGATAATAAAGGGCCATAGGTGTGGCTCCTGGGAGGGTGGACCATACAGTCCCACTATGCTTGCACTGGAGGTTTATCTATCCCACAGCTATTACCCATACCAAAGGTATCCCTGCCCATCCCACAGCTATTACCCATCCCAAAGGTATCCCTGCCCATCCCACTACTATCTCAACCCATCCCACTACTATCTTAACCCATCCCACTGCTATCTTAACCCATCCCACAAGCATGCAAAGGCTTAAACCATTTTTAAAAGTTTCCACCAAGACTTTATTAAAAAAAGAAATGAAGCAAGTCTATGAATCAAAAATAGACTTTATTAACAACAAGCTATAAAACAAAAATGAGTCTCTGGCACTCCTCTTGGTCACTCAGTCTCAGGGGTGAATGGTCCAGGTGCTGTGGAGATGGCTGGTGCTGGAGTGCTTGTCTGATCCCCCGCATCATCAGCTCCTCCAGAAGCAGAAGCATCAGAAGCCCCAGCCCCAGAAGAACGAGCCTGTGCTGCAGAAGCCCCAGCAGACCAGAGTGAGGGCCAGGGGGCAGGATGGTAGCCCTGTCCCTCTTGTAAGGGCTGGCAGCAGATGTCTGAGGCTTTCTGTTCTTCCCCATGGTTGTGGGGTTGCTGGCTGGCAGGGAGGCTGGCAGGCACCAAGGCTGGCAGGAAGGCTGGCTGGCAGGAAGGCTGGCAGGCACGCACCAAGGCTGGCAGGGAGGCATGCACCAAGGCTGGCAGGCAGGCTGGTAGGCAGGCTGGCAAGCAGGCAGGCACCAAGGCTGGCAGGCAGGCACCAAGGCTGGCACCAAGGCTGGCACCAAGGCTGGCACCAAGGCTGGCACCAAGGCTGGCAGGGAGGCATGCACCAAGGCTGGCAGGCAGGCTGGAAGCAAGGCTGGCAGGCAGGCTTGCAGCAAGGCTGGCAGCAAGGCTTGCAGGTAGGCATGCAGGCAGGGCAGGCAAGGCTGTCAATCCGTCTGGCAGCAGGTCTTTCCTCTGAATAGTGACCTGCTTCCGAGCTGCTTCCCTTATATCTGCGGGGCTTACGCAATGCATCCTCCCCGCATGCGCAATTAATGCTAGGCATCTGTTAGGCTTCCGCTGTGCATCCGCTAGGCTTCCGCTGTGCATCCGCTAGGCTTCCGCTGTGCATCCGCTGTGCATCCGCTTCATCCGTTCCGCGTCTGCTTTGCTGAGGCCCCCCAGAAGCCTAGCGGATATGCCATCTGCTCTCATCCGCTTCCATCCACTGGGCTTCCATTCCGCATCCGCTTTCCATCCGCTCTGCGTCCTCCCCGTGTCCGTTCCTTTCCGTGTTATCCGCTCTGGTAATGCAAATTTTTGCCCCTTTTGAGAGCGGATAACAACGGATGGAACATTTTGCTCGTCCGTTGTGTCTGTTTTGCATCCGTTGGGCAGTGTGACAGGGCCTTTAGATGGCCAATTCCCATACAGGCAGGATACATAATAAATATTTGATTCATCAGAAATTCCCCATACTCTCTCAAAGAGAGCTCTATTGTTCCCTGTATGGATTCACTCAGTAAACTTCAATTCCTACAATCCTTAGCACTCTCCATGCTGGGAAGGATATTCTGGGTGTTATCCTACTCATCTGGAGGGATCCATTCCAAGGTTGACAAGACTGGGGTAGCTAGGTAGGATGGGCAGATTCTTTGAAAACTTTCATATATTAGGTGCAGAAATGATTCTTGGTAGTAGCTGTAACAGTTTATTATTAACTTATCCATACTTTATCACACAGATATCCAGAAGTCTAGAGACTGGATTTGACAGTTTTATCCATGTATTCCAAGGACCTGGTGGAGGATATAAGCTATTCTAAGTAAAACTGTCTTTTGCAGTTGATTGATGGTGATTTTGTTAGTGCCGGTGGTGTTAAAGTGGTGAGCCAGTTGTTTTGGAATTAGACCCAAGACACCTATTATTTTTGATACTACTTTTGCTTTCTTTTGCCACAGTCATTCTACTTCTACTCTCAAGTTTTTCTATTTTGTTATCTTGCCCAGTTCTTCTTCTATCCCATTAAGGGGTTTGGGCAAAAATGTGAAAATGATTTGCCACTATCTGATTCCAGGTCTGAGGTCCCCAAATTGGATTAGTGGAAAACAAAAACTACTGGATTAGTTCTCAATCTAATCCAGTATTTCTCAACCTTGGCAATTTGGAGATGTGTGGATTTTAACTCTCAGAATTCCCCAGCAAGCAACCTCAAACTGCCAACTCTTCAAGCTGCCAAGAATCTAGCTTTCATGTCTTACTCAGAGCTCTCATCCAACTTGAAGCACCTGCCTAATTGTGCCTAATGCAAGGCTACTTTTGGCTTCGTCACCTTCATGTAGTGTGTGAATTTTGCCATTTGGTAGAAAATGTCTTACTCTTCATTTTGCCATGTGTGTGAATGAACACTTTACAAGAATGGTTAGTCAATCTTGCTCATCCATATGAAGAAGTCCAGAATTGTGGTTTTAAATGTACATTTAACTCAAAATAGTATCTGACAGACTGAAACACAAATCTCTCCTTTATAAAGAAGGATGTGATTGTCAAGCAATAAAGAGAATGCAAGTGCATATTAATTGTCTGAAAAATTGACCGGGAACATACTTTTAATTTTTAAGATTCTTTTCGTGAGGAAAGAAACAGAGGTTAACAAAGAAAGACTACTGGAAATGAAACAGCTCTTACAATTCTCAGAAATTCTTCATAATTTACCCTTTCTCTCAAATAAGCACACGCCTCAGAAACTGGATTTGTCACTTATGAAGCATGGGATTATGTAACCTAATCAGGAGAGCTCATGTTCCCAGTACTTTAGAAAGGGTTCTAGTTCAGTATATAACAATTTAAATCATTAAAATGGTGTG
Organism: Laticauda colubrina; assembly: GCA_015471245.1. Classification (NCBI taxonomy): domain Eukaryota; kingdom Metazoa; phylum Chordata; class Lepidosauria; order Squamata; family Elapidae; genus Laticauda; species Laticauda colubrina. The sequence continues at coordinate 28,824,020 of BLBF01000040.1, forward strand.
CCTCATTTGCTATAATTATACAGCACTGCTAATGAATGTCTCAATGTTTTTCTTCCAATGATGCAATAAATAGTTGCCTTACTCTTATCATGTTTGCTAATGGTATATCTATAGACAAATAGAAATTGTCCACAAATATAATACTACTGCTGGAAAACTGGTGTAGGCTTACCAAAATACAGATATGTGGATAGGATACAGATGGGTTATGTGACAGCAAGAAGTTTGTTGACTCTTAGCAACCACATAAATCCATCAGCAGTCCTGCAGATTTCCAACAAAGTATGCATTGCCACTGTAACTGAAGCCATCTCCTTTGTTGCTGGTCATTCTCTTCTTTTTTCCTTTTGCCTTTCCCAGCATTACAGGCTTTATAAGATAACTAAACAGATCCAGTATAAAATCATTTAAATTTAGTATTTTGTGCATCAAATGAGACCTTTGGATTGAATTGCTCAATGATATCTTTGTCTTTGTTTGGTTACCTATGGTATTTCAGGAGTTTTCTGAAGCACCAGTAATTCTTTTCCAAAGTATTCATCGATACTCAGATGCCAGTCTGCTGCATACTTTATGTCTGCTGAAGGATGGGAAGGGTGCTTTTTGAGTTAATGTTTGATTCTTGCTGATTGGCTGGACCAGTTCCTGCAGTTTTCTTGGCAAAACATTTTTTTTTGAAGTAGTTTGCCTTTTGCTCCTTCTTATTGCAGAAAGAGAGTCATACTATTGCTGCCAACAATCTGGGTCCTCAGATACTCAGGACCCAGACTGTTGGCAGCAATAGGCTGACTCTGTAAACTGCTTAGAGAGGGATATCAATCACTGTGAAGTGGTATATAAATCTAGGTGCTATCACTATTGTTAAATAGAACAGTCTCCATCTGGAGTAATATAATGGACAAAATATTAGCAATTTTGTGAACATTTTTGTTATTTTTTAGTTGCCAAAATTCAACAGTGCAGTGTGTTAAGGCGAGGTCACACTGGCCGACGGATGCAAAATGTATGTAAAAAGGACACAGCGGATGAGCAAATGTCCCATCCATTGTTATCTGCTCTCAAAAGTGCCCCAAATTTGCATAAACAGAGAGGACAACAATGGAAAGGAACGGACATGGGGAGGATGTAACGGGGATGTAAAGCAGATGTACTCCTTGGATGGTGGAAGCACATGCACACCTGGTACGGCAAGCTGCACCTGAAGAGATCCGGGCAAGCCGCTGTCAAGCTCACTGACCGGGAGACCTATGTCATGGCCAGGTGCAGCTTCCTGGAGGGTGAGATCCACCACCGAGTAGCAGCCCCTCTGTCAACCCTCCCCCTCAGACAGCCCACAGGGAGCCACTCCTCTTCCAGCCAGGAGACAGCTACCATGTCCAGGCAGGTGTCTTTGGAGGGGCCCATGACAGAACCCCCCCGACAGCTGCACTCCCCATGCCGGAGGACGTGGAGGATCCCCTGTCTCAAATGGAGCAAGAAGAAGCAGCCACCAGGGACCAACCCACCCCCACCCCCAGCTCCACCTCCACAGAAAGCAGGCAGAGAGGCAGACCGGAGGGACAGAGCCACACTGTCCTCTTGGAGATCAGGGACACAATCAAAGCCAGCACAGATCTCCTCCCCCAGCTGGTCCACTTTGACATACCATCCTCCAACCGCAAGCCCTTCATCACGTACGTGAGCCAGACCCTCATGGACATGCCCGAGGCCCAGTACCAGGCGATGAAGGAGAGGATCACAGCTCTTCTGCACCACCCTCCAGGCCCAGCTGAACCTGCTCCTACCCACTCCAGGTCTGCTCCTCCACCCCAGGTGATGTCACAGCCCTTCCACAGATTTCAGCAACCCTCGCCTACCAAGCCTACCACTATCAGGACTTCCCAAAGCAGAGGCAGCCCTTCCCAGTCCACACCCAGGTTCCTTGGATGCCACAGATGCCACAGATGCCTCAGCTGACCCAGCTGCAGACCAGACAGCCCCACTACACTCCTCCTTCCTCCACCCCACAGCCAAGCCCGGCCTCAGAACATCTGTCATCAGTCTTGGACCTCACATCCCAGGTCCTTGAGGAAGTGCCTCTCAACCTCACGGGACTGAGTCAGCTCTCTGAGAGCTTCCTGCACACACCATCTCCTGTTGTACTCTCGGGGCCAGGCACCCCAATGGTGCCTCAGACCAGCATTCCAGCAACATCCACCTCCACAGTCCCTGGCCCCTTTACATCTGAGACCATGGAGTGACTGAGAAGAGTGCCAGAGACTGAGTTGTTACCTGTTCACTTTATATTTTCTTAAGACACTTTACTTGGGTCATTTTGCTTTTTAATAAAGTCACACAGTTTGTTATTAATAAAGGTTATCTTTGCTTCACACACTTGGTTCATTTTTTTTACTTAATAAAGTGTTGGGGAAAACTTTGAAAAAAGGGTTAAGCCTTTGCATGCTTGTGGGATTGGTAAGTATAGCTGTGGGATGGATAGCTGTGGGATGGGTAAGGATAGCTGTGCGATGGATAGCTGTGGGATTGGTAAGGATAGCTGTGGGATAAGGATAGTTGTGGGATGGGTAAGGATAGTTGTGGGATAGATAAACCTCCAGTGCAAGCATAGTGGGACTGTATGGTCCACCCTCCCAGCTGCCACACATATGGCCCTTTATTATCAATAACAATTTTATCATTGATCAACACATTTCAACATAAACAAAACTCTTTATTAATGCCCTCTTAATTGTAAGGCCACTCAACATACATGGCACAATCTCATCAGTGTGATGAGACAGGCTGAAGGAAGCATCTACCATCCTGTCTTGCCACTTCACTGCTCCAGCTGGGGAGTTACACCAGTGTTTCAGGAGGTTGCGCTGCTTCTTTCCTCCACGTGAAGCTCTGTTGGGGCCTTGCACATCCACAGTGTCTATCAGGTTTAGTTCTTGCCTCCATTCACCAGGCTCCATGTCTCATTACCTTGTTGACGGTCCACAAGCCTGTTGTGCAAGACTGGGTAGCGGATGCACATGAGATTGTGTAGGATGCAGCAAGCTTCCACGATGATCCTCACGGTCTGTGGGCGATGCTGCATGGTGGTGAGAAGTACCTGGAACCTGTTGGCCAGGATGCCAAAGGCGTTCTCCACCACCCACCTTGCCCTGGACAGCCTGTAGTTGAATATCCTCTCTTCATGGGTGAGGTATCTGGAAGTGTAGGGCTTCATGAGGTAGGTTCTGAGGGAGAAGGCGTCATTACCCATGATGAAGTAGGGCACATTTTGTGTGTCATTGGGTAGGGGGTCTGTATCTGGGAAACCATGAAGAGGTTGCGTTCCAGCCCACCCTTGAGGTCACTGGCATTGTATATCTGGGCATCTGAAGCTGACCCATTGCCTGAAGCATCGATGTACATGAACTTGTAGTCAGCATCAACCATGGCAAAGAGGATGATGCTGAAGAAGCCCTTGTAGTTGTAACAATTGGACCCTGTGTTGGCTGGAGCTTTTCAGGCCACATGCTTCCCATCTATGGCTCCAACAATATGGGGAAAGTTCCACCTCTGATACTACTGCTCTGCAACTTTCCTCCAGCCTTCTTCAGTGGTGGGACACTGGAGGATATCCTCCAGGTATTCTTTGATGATGGCCTGCACCACTTCTCTGACCACAATGCTGATGGTGTTTTGTGGCACCCTCCAGCCATACTGCATGCTCCTGTAGGTGGTCCCTGAGGCCAGGTAACGCAGAGTCAGTGCCACCTTCAGTCCAGGGTCCAGGCTGGGCTGGAAGTTGGTGTTTGCCTTGGTCAACCTGGGTCTCAGACGCTCCACAACTTTGTCAAACATGGCTGGTGGCATCCTCATGAAGTGCTGGAATGCCCGAGTGTCTTCATTCCTCAGCTCCACCATCAGCTTGTCATAGAGCCCAAACTCCACTCTTCTCCCGATCCATCTTCAGACCCAGACAGCTCTTGGACGTCTCCTTCTTCCCCTTGCGTAGAAAAGGTGAAACAGTCTGAAGAGGGCTTGGTTCTGGTGTTGAATGATGGCGGCTACCAAAAGGAGTGTGCGATGATCCATGGTGGAGATCAATGGATGATGTGGAAGAGCAAGAGCAAGGCTGAAGAGGTCTGCACACCAGGGCTGCTGGACTGATAGTGAGATCCAGGTGATTTCCTCCCCCCTTTTATAGGAAATGTCGGTTTTCTGCTAGGTGTCCTTCCACATACTCTAGGCATCCTCCAGACATCCTAAATATCCGAGATACATCCCATATATGAACGTTTTGTCTGTTTTAATGCTTTATATACGAGATGCATCCGCTTATATCCTTTCTATGTCTGTGCTACTAATGCTGTGTGGACGTTCCACGTACCTTTCACTTCCTCCCTCTTTCCACTTTTCGCTGCAGCGGATGTGAGTTGTGCGGATGGCCAGAGGCTGCCGAGAGGATACAACGGATGTGTAATGGATGACAATGGACGTAGAATGTTTGTTGGCCATATGTGTCGTGGATGTAGATCGTACGCGGTGGAAAGTTCATCCGCTCAAAATGTTTTGTGCAGCTCAAACGTTTTTGAGCGGATGAAATAGCAGTAGACGGATGTTTTACGGATAGAGCATATGAAACACGTATGCAGTGAGTACACAACGGATGCATCACATTTTCCAACAGATGGCAAGCTTTTTTGTCCATTTTACATCCTCTTTGCATCCGTTGGTTCAGTGTGATATGGGCTTTATTCTCTGGGAAGCTTCCAGTAATTTTGTTTGGTGAAGCAATTAAAAGGCATACAAGACATATGGTACTTATTCATAAAGTATTCTCTTTTATGAACCTCTATATTCTATGCACCTGAAATAGGTTTATTTTACAATACAGGTAGTCCTGAATTTAATGTTCATTTAATGACCGTCTGAAGTTACAGTGGCACTGAAAAAAGTGACTTACGATTATTTTTCACACTGTTACAGCATTCCCATGCAACTGATTCATATTTATGACTGCTGCACTATCCCAGGGTCATGTGAAGGGGTGGTTTCTACCGGTTCTGTCCACCTCTGTACAACCAGTAGCTCTGAAGAGAAGCAGACATAGAACCAGTTCTATGTCTGCTGATGTTTTTGCCCACTCGCCTACCCAGGCTCTTACCTTTATTTCCTGATTTTTTCAACTTCAGTTCCCTGAGAGACACAGCTGCAGTTTAAAAAGCAGGAAAAAAGGGCTTTTTTAAAGGGTGCTTCTCGGCACGCAGCATGCTGATGATGATTTACAGGCACGCAAGCACAGTGTGCAGGGAAGCACATCCTAGATCACCAAACCTCGTAAATGACCGAACTGGTTGTTAACCCTGTCGGATCCCACCCCGGTCATGTGATCACCTTTTGCAACCTTCTGACAAGCAAAATCAATGGGGAAGCTAGATTCACGAAATAGCTGTGTTACTAGATTAAAACCTGCAATGATTCACTCAACAACGATGGCAAGAAAGGTCAAAACTCACTTAACCATCTCACTTAACAACAGAAATTTTGGTCTCTATTTTGGTTGTAAGCTGGGGACTTCTTGTGTAGATTAACTTGCCTTCTCAAATATTTCAAAGTATTCAGAGAACATTCATAATGATCCCGGGACATCTTTATTTTATGCAATATCCAGGGGTGGGATTCAGCTGGTGTTACTACCAGTTTGGTGACTATGTTTACACACTGCACATGCATGTAAAAAAACCCTTAAGCTGTGCTGCCTGGACAGCTGAAAAGCACTGCATGCAGGTGCACAGCATTTGAAAAGCCTCCTTCTTCCTGATTTTTCAACCTCAGCTATGCCACGCAAAGTAGCTGAGGTTGAAAAAGCAGGAAATAAAGGAGAGGTAAGAGCCCAGACAGGCAGGTGGGCCAAACAGCAGCAAACACAGAACCAGTTCGGTATCTGCTGCTCTTCAGAGGTACCAGTTCTTTAGAACCAGGCAGAACTGGTAGCATTCCCCCCCCCCCCCGGCAATATGCTATTTTTTAAATTTGGGTTTCAGCATATATTGCTGATGAAATTAACTTTGAAATCTTACACCTATATCAGTAGAATAGGACAGAACAGAACAATTCTTTATTGGCCAAGTGTGATTGGACACACAAGGAATTTGTCTCTTGTGCTCTCAGTGCACATACAAGCAACACAGTGATAAATCATAAGATACAATCAAAAAATGAAAGTCATTTTTCATACCACAGGAGTAGGTTATAGGAAAGATGAGAAGTATAATGCTAATTCAGCCCTACTACATGGTAGATATCCTTAAGCATTAGACAGTGCTGTGGTTATTAGTTGTTTATCAGAGTGATAGCATTGAGAGGGGGAACTATCACTTGCCAACCTATTTGCATGGTAGACAAAGGGCGTCTAGCAGTGGACCATGATGATTTTCAGATGGGCCACCACTAATTTTTTGAAGGTTTTCATAATTACAAATGTCAAAGTAACCAGTCTGTAGTCATTCAGCTCCTTCATGGAGGGTTTCTTGGGCACTGGGATGATAGTAGCATTTGAAGCAAGAAGGAATATAACTCATCTCCAGTGATTTATTAAAGATGCGGGTAACGATGGGGGCCAATTGATCAGCACAAACTCTCAAACTGTCTGAGCCTGGTGCTATTCCAGTGTTTTGTCTGTGAAATAGACATCAGAACTCTTTTTCTAGGATCATCACAGGTGTGGGACCCAGAGAGATGGAGTCAGGTGTAGAAGACTTGGATGTTGCTAGTGTATTTGAGATGGGGAGGGTAGCAATTGTTCAAAGTGGCCTCTTCTCAGGGGTGGGATTCAACCAGTGTAACAACTGGTTCAGTGAGTACGTACATTGTACACACGGGGATTGTTTACAACTTACCTTCTGCTGCAAGCTGTGTGTAAAACAGCTGATGCGTGGCAATCCACTGTGCCACACAAATCAGCTCAGCCGGAAAACCTGAAAATAAAGCACAGACTAGAGCCAGGGTGGATGGGCAGGCCCAACAGTGAACTGGGCCCAACCAGTAGAATCTCACCCCTGCCTCCTCTCAAACCTACAGTAGTACATATTCAGGTTATCTGCCAGTTTCCAATTCCCTTCAGTAAAGGAGGGAGATCTGATGTAGCCAGTTAAATTTTTCAGGCTTTTATGAACTGATTCCTCAGCTTTTCAAAATAGCTTCTCCTTGCAGCCCTGATTTTCCTTGTTAATACATTCCTGGCTTGATTGCACAGTATCGTATCATTCCTGGAGGCTTCCTCTTTGGCACAATGTACTTGAGCTTAACTGTGTACCAAAGTTTAATGTTACGGTACATGCATCGGCTCTTGGTTGGCACACAATTGTCCTCACAAAAACTGATGCATGATGTCACAGTAACAGTAAGTTCATCCAAGTCTCCCAAGGCAGCTTCAAAAACACTCCAGTCTGTGCCATCGAAGCAAGCCTGTAGCTTAAATGTTGACTCCTCAGTCCAAGACTTCAATGTTTTAACTATCAGTTTTATGGTTTTAAGTCTTGGTCTACAACAGGTACAAGATGAATCATACAATTATGAAAAAAAAACTTATGAAAAAGGTCAAGGATAAAGATCTACTATTATGTTTTTTAAGGTCATTCTACAATACAATGTATATGTCAGCCAGCACAGTTTATTTTGTGGTGGTTGTTATGGATATGCCTCTCACCATTTGACTAACAAAATATAGACAATCAAGCTACCATGTTTCTCCAACAATACGGCCTACCCCAATAGGAAGTCCCAGAATGAAATGAAATTAAGGCATGATAATTATAGGCATGAAATGAAATTAAGCCCCTCCCCCCCCAAATTAAGGCCCATATTAAAACATGTGAAATGGAGGGGAATAGTGGGGGGCCTGCTGTTAGAAAGTACTTTTGTTGCACACCCGGATATGGTAATGCCTGCATTGACCTCAGTGTTCGTGGGGCACTTCGTATAAGGAAACCTTCCGCCACTGTTGCTTTCCCTTCTTCCCATGCTGCCGTGGCATTTGGAACAACACTGTGGTGTTTGGCACAGCCATGCATGGCCAGCCAGGGCTCCTCACTGCAACTGGAGCCTGGTGGAGACACTCAGCTTCAGACGCTCCTGTGGCTGCCTTCCTGGACATTGTTTGAAGGCAAAGCCCATTCTTTTAAAAACTACACCCTACTACTGGTATGACAAAGCCTCCCCTGTCCAGGAGGGCAGCCCAACCCCACATGGGGAGGTAAATCTCCTGGGGCTGCAGCACAGGATTGGCCCTCCCTGGGAGAAGCACCCAGCCACCATCCATGCCTGGCGCAAGGCAGAGCACGAAGAACTTCACCTGGGGAACCCAGTGCAGCTGACAGGCAGGCTCTCCTGCCCAGTGGTGGAGTTCTGGCCAAGGCAGTGAGTGCCTCCATGCTGGGCCCTCTGCTCATCCCACCAGGACCACACCGGAGTCAGGTGGTCTGGGCAGAGCCAGGAAAGTGAGCCATGGGTGCGTGCCTGCCTGCCAAGTGAAAGAGCTGGGCTGACTCGGGCTTGGCTTCTCAAGTCCCTCCAGGCTGACCCTGAAGGGGGCCACCAGGAGAGGCCACCTGAAGTAGTGATAACACCCACCCCTCTGTAGACAAGGAGGCAAGGTGACAGCCTGCGTCACATCCTCCTCCAAGCTGAGCCCCGCCGAGTGAGTGCCTCTGCCTGATGCCCATGCTGCTACAGCATTTGGAGCTGCTGGCACATTTGGAGATGCATGGGGATGGGGGTGGGCTGGGCGAGGGGTGGAAAGGACGGGCGGCTTCAGGCTCTCTCCACCAGACCCGCCGACCAGGGAAGCAGTGCTGCCATTGCCTCATCTCCCTGTCCACGGATGGGTGGGCACTATCACTGCTTTGGGCAGCTTCTCCCAGTGACCCCTTCGGGGTCAGGCTGGAGGGACTTGGGAAGCCAAGTTCGGGTCGGCCTGACTCTTTTGCTTGACAGGCAGGTGTGCAACCGCAGCTTGCTTTCGCGGCTCTGTCCAGCTCTGACATGGCCCTGGTGGCATAAGTGGAGGGCCAGGCAGGGAGGAGCTTGCCTTGGCCAGAGCTCCACCACCGGGCAGGAGAGCTCACCTGTCAGCTGCACTGGGCACCCCAGCGAATCTCTTCGCACTCTGCCCAGTGACAGGCAGGGATGGTGGCTGGGCACTTCTCCTGTGGTGCGCAAATCCTGCACTGTGGCCCTAGGAGATTCGCCTTCCCACATGGGCTTGGGCTGCCCTCTCGGGCAGGGGAGGCTTTGTTGTACTGGTAGTAGGGCATCATTTTTAAGAGAATGGGCTTTGCCTTTGAATGATGCCCAGGAAGGCGACGACAGGAGCGCCTGAATCCGAGTGTCTCCACCAGGCTCTGGTTGCAGGGAGGAGCCCTGGTTGGCCGTGTGTGGCTGCGCCAAATGCCACATGGCTGCACCAAATGCCACAGCATTGTTCCAAATTCCGCGGCAGCACAGGGAGAAGGGAAAGCAATGGTGATGGAAGGTCTCCCAATACGAAGTGCTCCAACAATGCCGAGGTCAACATCCAAGCCGTCGCCATCCACCCGTCGCCATCCACCGAGGATGCAAAGGGGGGGAAATTAAGTCACCCCCGAAAAGATGACCTAGCTGTTTTTACAGGGCTAAAAAAAAAAAAAAAGACCCGGCCTTATTATATGAGAAACACGGCATTCATTACTAGAGACACAATTGCAATCATGTAATAAACATGCAAAACATGCAAAGTTAAAAAACAGATGACTCATGCCAAAGGGTTGTTAAAACAGTTAAGTGCTTTCAGAATAATTGTGGCTAACTATATGATGGATTGCTGTTTTTCTAGCAGTTACTGGGTTAGAGTCTTGTAGCCCTGAATGCTGATCATCTTGGCTGGGGTTTAATAACATATGGATCCAACATCTAAATGACCTCAAGTTCTCTAATTCTATTGTAAAGGGGAAAATTAATCTGCATAAATGATAGAAAGAAAGAAAAATCAGCATTAGATTGTTACGTTTAGTGATAGCTCCAAGCCAATGTCACAGCTAGGAAAACTCTTAAGATGCTGCCAAGCTACACATACACTCCATCCATTTTAGCATTGTTATTTTAGCATGTGTAAGAATCAAATATGAGGAATTAATAAAAATTAGGACCTGATTTGTAGCTTATTGTAGGTAGAGTTTTTGCCATAAATTATAGTGTTTTGTCACTTGACCTCTTATGGTACTTTACTGACAGCTAGAACAATTAATCAGTGGAACGACTTGCCTCTAGAAGTATAGGTGTTCCAACACTGTAAGTTTTTTAGAAGAGATTAGATATTTGTCTGAAATGATAGAGGGCCGTGATGGCGAACCTAATGGCACACATGCTGGAAGTGGCACGCAGAGCCATCTCTGCTGGCACATGAGCCATCACCCTAGTTCAGGTCCACAGCACATGCGCCCATACCTCCCACCAGCCAGCTGATTGTCAGGTATCTGCCACATGTGGACAAGGGGATGGGGTGCGTGTGGGGAGATGTGAACACATGTGCTGAGGGGCACATATACACATGTGTGGGGGGTTGTGCGTGCATGCACAGGGGGCTGGGGAGTGACTAGGAAACTGAGCAACCATCCTGAAAGAAAGCTTCCACATTGTTCCAACAAAGTTGCCTGGGCATATCCATGAACTCAACATTTTATCTCAGCTTGAAGGAGATTTTACTTTAACAAAAAGGAAGAGTACTCTTATCTTTTGCTGATTGCCATGACTTTGTAAATAACAATCTTACATAGATATTCTGTTATAGGACATTAGCTGACCAACAAATATGTAACATAAAAAATCATCCATGTGGATCAATTAAAAAAGTAATCAATCTGAATTTGTGTTTTTACCAATGATTTTTGGGGAACTGGAGACTAAACATATGAAGAACAGTTACAGGAACTGGGCATGGCTAGTCCAGTGAAGAGAAGGACCAGGGGACTGTGATAGCAGTGTTCCAATGTTTGAGAGACTGCCACAGAGAGAAAGGGGTCAAGTTATTTTCCAAGGAACCTGAAGGTCAGACAAGGAATAATGGATGGAAACTGATCAAGGAGAGGTTCAATCTAGAAATAAGGAGAAATTTTCTGACAGTGAGAACAATCAACCAATGGAACAGCTTTCCCTCAGAAGTTGTGTGAGCGTCATCACTGGAGGCTTTCAAAAAGAAATTGGACTGCCATTTGTCAGAAATGGTATAGGGTCTCCTGCTTGGGTGGGGGATTGGACTAGATGAATTACAAGGTTCCTTTCAACTCTGTTCATCTAATATAACAATGTTCACAATTTCAGTTAATTCAACCAGGACAGTCTTTGTCCATAGTAGATATACTTCTTCTACTGATATAAAGTTGGTAGCACAGCTTTTATCTTCTGCCTATATTGGCTTCCTTTTTTAATGCTGTGACAGTTGTCATGGAAATATCTCGTGCCATGAAGATAAATTGTAGGTGTCCATTGAAAATGACCTTCAGGGCTATTTTCAGAACATCATTATCCCTGCGTTCTATGTAGACTGATCTGGCATGTGTGCCTGTGAAGAATATAATCTCAAACATTGTAAAACATAACAGAGTGGTTTGCTTTTTATAAGGAAAATTCCCATATTCATTATTACTTCATTATGGCAGGTGTGGTTCTTGTAAAGAAACTTTACTCAGTAGCATCTTTCTGCAATGATCACCCATTAGGAAATAGAGAATTGGATTAATGGTGTTGTTTAAAAAGTCAAAAAGCCTTCTAAATACATAAACAAACTTGATAAGAATGTAGTTGTTAACAGAAAGATCTCAGATCATTATCTCACATGCACTCCTAATATTGTGCATCATGTGATACAAAGGAAAAAGAAGTGAAAATATATTCAAACCTATGATAACTGTAGAGAAAAATGAAAGTGACTTGCAAAAATATATTGAAACCATTATCTGGGCAAAACAGCTGAAGCATTTTATAAGAATGATGATAATATTTGGATATGGCTCAGGAATCCATGTAAGAGTGGGAGATGCTACAATATGGATTTGATTATGTTGTTGTTGTTATTTAAACTTTAATCTTCAATTCAATTCATAGTCTGGGACTGATCAAAGCTTAAAGTTCAAGTCCTAACCTAGAACCTGAGAGCTGTTAAGGTAATGTCTAATGATATAGGCAGCTCTGAGTAAGTTTTTTTTCTTCTAAAGTCAGAATATTCAGGTTTGATCTGTTCAAATTTTCCATGTATCTAAACAACACTTTGGGTATTGCTTCAAGGGCTCTTATTGGTACAACCATTGATTTCTTCCTCCACCATGTCTCAACTTCAATTTGCAGATTACAGTATTTTGATATTTTTTCTATTTGTTTCTGTTCAATTTGTGCATCACCAGCATTGTAATATCAATGAACCCAGATATTTTTCTTTTCCATAACAGTGATGTCCAACATGTTGTGGGCCAGATGTCTGTTTGGATTCAAAAATCTCAAAAGATCTTGACCTGTTCATTTTCAATAATTTTGTCAATTTGGTGTTCCCAGTAATTTTTGCTGCTTTCGAACCCAAATTTCTGGCAAAGCTTCCAATGAATGATTCAGTCATGACATTATAGATCACCAGTTTGTGAGATTTTGCAGAAGCCACTGAGAAAGTGATCCATTGTTTTATCTTTCTTGTTGCATAAGCAAGATTTGCTGTTGTTAGTGACATGTTGAATTTTTACTTTTATGGAATTGATCTGCAGAGCTTGTTCTTGGGCAGACAAAATGTTTCAGTTTCTTTTTTCAGTACCCCTGATCTCAACCATGTCTATGTTAGCTTCATATCTACCTTTCCATAAATGTCTCTCAGATATTGACAGTGCATAGGCTTCTTTTTCCAGTTAGAAACTTGATTTTTGATTGTTTCCTTTCAATATTCTGCTTTCAATCTCACTGTTTTCAAAATGTTTCCCTTGTCCAGCTCCTTCAGCAGAGGCTCTTGCTTTTTTGTAGTCATTTAAGCCTTGTTATTGTTAGTATTATTGTTATTATTAATCATCACACAATCAACTGGATGTTCAAGAGTTTGGCATTTTTGTCTACCTATTGGGTCTTCACCAAGGATAGGTAAATCTGGATGTTTGATGGAGTTACAGATATCACCGCAGGATGGAAGCTGTTCCAAGTAAAACTGCATTCTGTAATTGACTGATAGCAAATTTGTCAATGCCTATGGCGTTCAAGTGATTGTTTTGGGATTGTACCCAAGGCGCCTATTACAGTTGGTACTATCCTTGCTTGCCTTTGCCATAGAAATTCTATTTCTATGTCTCTGTATTTTGCTATCTTCTTCATTTTTTCTCTTCTCTTCTGCAGTATCCAGGCACCACCACATCCAGACTTTTTTGTCTGTCTTATCGACAATTGTTAAGTCCAGGGTGTTATGTGGTAGGTGCCTGTCTGAAGTCCCAGAGAAATTTAACTTCTTTATTTTCTATGACTTTTTCTATTTTATGGTGCCACCAGTTCTTTCTTGCAAGCAAATGATATTTCTTGCAGGCAAATGATATTTCTTGCAGATCTTCCAATTGTTTGCTACTTTGGCATGCCACTGTTTGTAGTCAGTTTTTGATTCGTGGCAACTACTGTATTTGAACAAGTCCTTGTTTTTCTTGGCAAGATTTCAAAAGAAAATATGTGACATTGCCTTATTTCTAGGACAAGGAAAGTATACCTGCCCAAAAATCATCCATGTGGCTTTGTCCCTAAGGTGGAAGTAGAATTCACAATCTCTTCGTTTCTAGCTTTATGTTTTAACCACTACACCAAACTTGCTCTTATGTTATTACAGCCAGTTTCAATAAAAATAGTTTTTGTCTTCCTGTGAAACTGAAATCTGGTCTGGTCTTGTTCATATAGTGGAGCTGCCACAATTTCATGAGGAGTTAGAGTTATAATTAAATGCATAATTATCTTGATGTAGCATTCAGTAAATTAGAGTAGCTGACCTTTTTTGAAGTAAGGAAAAGCAAGCCCAGATTTTTGACCCAAAGAAAGTATACTTCAGACAAAGTTTAAAGTATTTAAAGTATACTTTAAAGTATAATTTAAACAAATCATTACAGTGCTAAAAAGCTGATACTGTTGTCTAGGTAATCCAAAGCACAAAGAATACTTCAGGAATACCAAAAGCAGCTAAAACATATCTTATAATGGAAATTATTTTTAGAACATTCATAGACATTGAAATAAGTATTGCTTTTGTCAAAAGAAAGTTGAATTGGAATATGTAGCAGAGCCATTAATAATGGTTTAAGGCCTCTGAAAACTTTAGTGCTGCTTACAAAGATAAGATATTTACCATAGGTCCTGACATGCTTGTCTTTGTTTTGTGTGCAACAATGAACATACTCTTTTTCCGTATTTTTTCATTTCAATGAAAAATAACCTTAGTTGTAAAATATATTCCAAAGGTTTTGAGGGATTTGCTTTAAGATTTTTTTTTTCAGTTCTCAAAAAAGCACACCTAGCCAGGACCAACTACATACAAATTAAATCAATCATTTGAAAGTTTGCCAAGTGATTTAGATTCTATCACGTTATAATTTTTATTCTTTTTGATACATTTTTTGCTTTACCCACTTTGGGGATTGCTTTTAACTGATAAAAAGATATAGGTATTTTTTAAATAGCATACAACACTCATACAGAGTGGACTTGTTTCCTATGTGAAGTTGCTGGGTTTACTTTTGTAAACAAGTTTAGGAGCAGTTGTTAACTTAAGCCCATGTCACACTGGCCAACGGATGCAAAAAGGACACAGCAGACGAGCAAAGTGTTCCATCCGTTGCTATCCACTCTCAAAAGGGGCAAAAATTTGCATAACCGGAGCGGATAACACGGATGTGGGGAGGATGCAGGGCGGATGCAAAGCGGATGCGGAACGGATGCCCAGCGGATGGGAACGGATGGGAGTGGATGGCACATCCACAGGGCTTCCGGGGGGCCTCAGCGAAGCAGATGCGGAACAGATACAGCGGATACACAGTGGATGCACAGCGGAGGAAGCGGATGCACAGCGGATGCACAGCGGAAGCCTAGCGGATGCCTGGCGTTAATTGCGCATGCGGGGAGGATGCATTGCGTCAGCCCCACGGATATAACAGAAGCAGCTCGGAATCAGGTCGCCATTCAGAGAAAAGACCTGCATCCAGACACATCAACTGTCTTGCCTGTCCTGCCTGCATGTCTGCCTGCCAGCCTTGCTGCCAGCCTGCCTGCAAGCCTTCCTGCCAGCCTTGGTTCCTGCCAGCCTCCCTGCCAGCCAGCAACCCCACAACCATGAGAAAGGACAGCAAGCCTCAGCCATCTGCTGCCAGCCCTGGCAAGAAGGACAGGGCAACCATCCCGCTCCCTGGCCCTCACTCTGGTTCTGCTGGGGCTTCTGCAGCATGGACTCGCTCTTCTGGGGCTGGGGCTTCTGCTGCTTCTGCTGCTGGAGGAGCTGATGACAAGCACTCCAGCACCAGCCACCTCCACAGTACCTGCACCCTTCACCCCTGAAACTGAGCGACCAAGAGGAGTGCCAGAGACTAATTTTTGTCTTATAGCTTGTTGTTAATAAAGTCTAGTTTTGATTCACACACTTGCTTCATTTCTTTTTTTTAATAAAGTTTTGCTGGAAACTTTTAGAAATGATTTAAGCCTTTGCATGCTTGTGGGATGAGTTAAGATAGCTGTGGGATGGGTTGAGATAGCTGTGGGATGGGCAGGGATACCTGTGGGATGGGTAATAGCTGTGGGATAGATAAACCTCCAATGCAAGCATAGTGGGACTGTATGGTCCACCCTCCCAGGTGCCACACCTGTGGCCCTTCATTATCAATAATAATGTAATAATTATCCACACATGTCAACATAAACACAACTCTTTATTAAACGCCCTGTTCATTGTAGGCCAACCAAACATACATGGCCCAATCTCATCCGTGTGATGAGATAGGCTGAAGGAAGCATCCATTAAGCATCTACCATCCTGTCTTGCCACTCCACTGCTCCAGCTGGAGAGTTGCATCATTGTCTCAGGAGGTTGTGCTGCTTCTTCGCTTCATGTGAGGCTCTGTTGGGGCCTTGCACATCCTCAGTGTCGATCAGGTTTCGCCCTTGCCTCCATTCCCCAGGCTCCATGTCCCCATTGCCTTGCTGAAGGTCCACGAGCCTGTTGTGCAAGACTGGGTAGCGGGTGTGCATGAGATTGTGCAGGATGCAGCAAGCTTCCATGATCCTCCTCATGGTCTCTGGGCAATGCTGCATGGTGGTGAGAAGTACCTGGAACCTGTTGGCCAGGATGCCAAAGGCGTTCTCCACCACCCGCCTTGCCCTGGACAGCCTCTAGTTGAAGATCCTCTCTTCACAGGTGAGGAGTCTGGAGGTGTAGGGCTTCATGAGGTAGGTTCTGAGGGAGAAGGCATCATCCCCCACGATGAAGTAAGGCACATCTTGTGTGTCGCTGGGCAGGGGTTCTGGATCTGGGAAGCCCACGATGAGGTTGCGTTCCAGCTCCTCCTTGAGGTGACTGGCGTTGTATATCTGGGCATCTGAAGATGAGCCATTGCCTGAAGCATCGATGTACATGAACTTGTAGTCAGCATCGACCATGGCAAAGAGGATGATGCTGAAGAAGCCCTTGGAGTTGAAATAAGTGGACCCCGAGTTGGCTGGAGATTTGCAGGCCACGTGCTTGCCATCTATGGCTCCAATGGTGTGGGGGAAGTTCCACTTCTGATACCACTGCTCTGCAACTTTCTTCCATCCTTCTTCAGTGGAGGGGTACTGGAGGAGCTCCTCCTTGTATTTTTCGATGATGGCCTGCACCACTTCTCTGACCACAATGCTGATGGTGTTGGATGGCACCCTCCAGCCATACTGCATGCTCCTGTAGGAGGTCCCTGAGGCCAGGTGGCGCAGAGTGAGTGCCACCTTGAGCCCAGGTTCCAGGCTGGGCTGGAAGCTGGTGTTTGCCTTGGTCAACCTGGGTGTCAGGCGCTGCACAACTTCATCAAACATGGCTGGAGGCATCCTCATGAAGTTCTGGAATGCCCGAGTGTCTTCGTTCCTGAGCTCCACCATCAGCTTGTTGTACAGTCCGTCCTCTGCTCTTCTGGCGAACCATCTTCAGACCCAGACTCTTTTTGAGTGGCTCCTTTTCTTCTCGCAGTAGTGTTCACAGAGCCTGCAGATGGCTTCGCACTGTTGCAGAACGATGGTGGGTGCCGAAAGGATTTTGTTACAATCCACGGTGGACATGACTGGATGCTGTGGAAGAGGAAGAGCCAGATGAAGGCTGCAGAGGTCTGCACCGCTGGGCTGCTGTTCTGAAAGTGAGATGCAGGTGAGTTGCTTCCCCTTTTTATAGGCAGTATAGGTTTTCTGCTAGGCATCCTCTAGGCATCCTCTAGGCATCCTATAGACATCCTTAATATCCGAGATAGGTCCCCTCTGCGAACGTTTTTTCCGCTTTAAATGCTTTGTTTCCATTCTGCATCTGCTAGGCATCCGTTCTGCATCCGTTCCGCATCCGTTCCGCTTCCTCCCTGCGCCCGGGCGGATGGACTTCCACGGATGCGTAGCAGAAGCCTAGTGGATATAGCGGATGCGTAACGGATGCGTAATGGATGCGTAGCGGATGCAGAATGGACGAACTGGATACATTTTACGCGCAAAAGTTTTAGGCAGCCCAAAACTTTTGGAGTGGATGAAACATCCATAAACGGATGCTGGACAGATAGAGAGGAAGCCAAACGGATGCAGTGAGTACATCGCGTTTTCGAATGGATGGCAAGGTTTTTTTGTCCGTTTTACATCCTCTTTGCATCCGTTGGTTCAGTGTGACATGGGCTTTACATTCATGTATTAGTACATTTAATCAAATTTATTTCAGTGGTTCCACCAGGATGAGAATCAGAAAAGATTTTTATTAGAAATTAATAGGACTAATTCACAAAGAAAGCAATAGAATCTTTCCTTCCTTCCTTCCTTCCTTCCTTCCTTCCTTCCTTCCTTCCTTC
>BLBF01000040.1:28842091-28871686 GCA_015471245.1 Laticauda colubrina
TTCCTTCCTTCCTTCCTTCCTTCCTTCCTTCCTTCCTTCCTTCCTTCCTTCCTTTCCTGCCTGATTGATGAACTGTTGGAGTGACGGACTGATGGACTGGCTGCCTTTCTCCATGCCTCCTTCTCTCCTTCCCTCAAATTCTTGTTGAAATGGATGACTGTAAAAATAAAATAAGTAAAGAAATTATGAGGTAGAATTTTTCATGCTGGTGTGTCGATTTTTATATATGTGGAAATTCTCAGTCATCCAGGTTATAGCTGTTTCCAAGGTGCTTTTTCAAAAGGTAACTGGACTGTTTGTTTTTTCCTTCCTGAGGAAGATGTTTTGCTTTTCATACAAGAAGCTTCATTGGTTCTGGAAGGATAGTGGAGATGAATGGAAGGATTTGATAATTGATTCTGGCAGAATTGGGAGGGGGGGTTTGAAAGGATCATGTTTCTTTGCAATGATCTGGTTGATTTTTACATTTTTGAGTCAATAAACAAAAGCAAATCCAACAATCCTTCTAAATTGGCATTTTATTTCTTATTCCTCTGGTTTTTGAGTCAATACACAAAAGCAAATCCAACAATCCTTCTAAATTGCCATTTTCTTTCTTATTCCTCTGGTTTTAATTCTCTTGCTGACTTCACTAGAAATAACTAAAAACTTTATGTTTGCGATGACAACCTCTCTCAACTTGATTCAGTTGATTATATAGCCACCTAATTTGCAACACATTAGTGTTTCTCAACCACAAGATGTGTGGACCTTGACTTCCAGAGAATCTTAAATTGAATATCTTCCAGTTTAGATCAGTAGTGGTATTCAGCAGGTTCTTACCAATTCTGCAGAACCGGTAGTGGAATTTTGAGTAGTTCAGAGAACCAGCAAATGCCACTTCCACCAGAACTGGTAGTGAAAAAAATTGAATTCCGCCATTGGTTTTGATGTATTTTAGAATGAATAGTTTACAGAACAATTTAGAAAAAATAATGCCAGTACTTCAGAATAGGTCAATTCCAATTGACGGAAACTTTTATTTTATGGTGTTTGACTCTTCCTGCCAATATTTAAGCATTGTGGTATCATAGTAGTTTCTCCACTATTTTAAAAGGGGCAGAATGGCAGCTTTCAATGTTATCTTGAAAAGATCAGCTTGGATATTTTATTTTTTTATCTCTAGAAACTGAAGACAAAAGAAGGTGGTATATCAATGTCTATGTTTCCTTATTGGTTAATAGGAAGAAATGTTGATTGTTGAGGATAGCATCAATGTAGTTATAAACAGAGATGCTTCAAAAATACTTCTAACATTCTTTCAAAACAGTGGCTTTGTTTTGGCTTTGCTAAAGCCCCTGTCACACTGCACCAACGGATGGAAAGAGGATGTAAAATGGACAAAAACACTTACCATCTGTTGGTTAACGCGATGCTTCCGTTCTGTACTCACTGCCTCCATTTTGCTTCCTCTCTATCCATCCAGCATCCGTCTATTGATATTTCATCCACTCAAAAGGTTTTGAGCTGCTCAAAACTTTTGAGCGGAAAATGTATCCAACGCGTCCGTTCTGCATCCGCTAGGCATACGGGGGACATCCGTTCTGAATCCGTTACGCATCCGCTATATCCGCAAGGCATCCGCTGCGCATCCGCACAACTCAAATCCATTCCAGCGGTAAACGGACGCAGGGAGGAAGCAGAACAGACGGGCAGCGTTAGTAGCACGAACGGAGAAAGGATGAAAGAGGATGCAGCACACAAAGAAAGCATTTAAAATGGAAAAAACGTTCGCAGAGGGGACCTATCTCAGATATTAAGGATGTCTAGAGGATGCCTAGAGGATGCAAAGGGACACATAGTGGAAAACCTATATTGCCCATAAAAAGGGGGAGCAACTCACCTGGATCTCACTTTCAGACCAGCAGCCCTGCTCTGCAGACCTCTGCAGCCTTCATCTGACTCTTCCTCTTCCACAGCATCCAGTCATGTCCACCTGGATCGTAACAAACTCCTTTTGGTAGCCACCATCATTCTGCAACAGTGCGAAGCCATCTACAGGCTCTGTGAACTCTATTACGGGAAGAAAAGGAGGTGGCCAAGAAGCGTCTAGGTCTGAAGATGGATCGGGAGAAGAGCAGAGTATGGACTGTACAACAAGCTGAGGGTGGAGCTCAGGAACGAAGACCCACGTGCATTCCAGAACTTCATGAGGATGCCTCCAGCCATGTTTGATGAAGTTGTGCAGTGGCTGACACCCAGGTTGACCAAGCAGAGCACCAAATTCCGCTCCAGCCTGGACCCTGGGCTCAAAGTGGCACTGACTCTGCACCACCTGGCCTCAGGGACTACCTACAGGAGCATGCAGTATGGCTGGAGGGTGCCACACAACACCATCAGCATTGTGGTCAGAGAAGTGGTGCAGGCCATCATCGAAGAATAAGTAAGCACCAGCAGAAGCACCACCGCCAGGAGCAGCCTCAGCAGAGTTAACACGAGCAGAAGCACCACCGCCAGAAGCAGCATCAGCAAAGTAAGCACGAGCAGAAGCACCACCGCCATAAGCAGCATCATCAGCTCCTCCAGAAGCAGAAGCAGAAGAAGCCCCAGCCGCAGAAGAGCGAGCCTGTGCTACAGAAGCCCCAGCAGAAGCAGAGTGAGGGCCAGGGGGCGCGAGGGTGGCCCTGTCCCTCTTGCCAGGGCTGGCAGCAGATGGCTGAGGCTTTCTCTTCTTCCCCATGGTTGTGGGGTTGCTGGCCGGCAGGGAGGCTGGCAGGAAGGCAGGCATCAAGGCTGGCAGGCAGGCTGGCAGGAAGGCTGGCAGGAAGGCTGGCAGGCACCAAGGCTGGCAGGCAGGCAGGCACCAAGGCTGGCAGACAGCAAGGCTGGCAGGGAGGCTGGAAGGCAGGCAGACAGCAAGGCTGGCTGGCAGGATGGCAGGATGGCAGGATGGCAGGATGGCAGGATGGCAGGATGGCAGGCAGCAAGGCAGGCAGGGCAGGCTGGCAAGGCACTAAATGTGTCTGGATGCAGGTCTTTCCTCAGAATGGTGACCCGCTTGAGAGCTGCTTTCCTTTATATCCGCGGGGCTGATGCAATACAGCCCCCCCCCACATGCGCAATTAACGCAAGGCATCCACTAGGCATCCGCTAGGCTTCCGCTCTGCATCTGCTTTATCCGCTGTGCATCCGCTGTACATCCGCTTCATCCTCTCGGCATCCGCTCGGCATCCGCTGTATCCATTCCACATCCGCTTTGCTAAGGTCCCCCGGAAGCCTAGTGGATGTGTCATCCGCTCTCATCTGCTTCCATCCACTAGGCTTCTGTTCCACATCCGCTTTCCATCTGCTCTGCGTCCTCCCCCCATCCGTTCCTTTACGTGTTATCCGCTCTGTTTATGCAAATTTTTGCCCCTTTTGAGAACGGATAACAATGGATGGAACATTTTTCTCGTCCACTGTGTCCTTTTTTACAAACATTTTGCATCCATTGAGCAGTGTGACAGGGCCTTAATAGACAATATGAAAATGGAATCTGATTGTCTGAGGATGCCATATATATTTTTAAAATGCTCTAAACTAAAACACCCCTTCCCAAAACATACTGTTGTAGCTCTGGCTGATACCTGGAATTTACTTTAAATAATATAAATTATTATGACCCTCATTTCAGTAGATTCAGAATATTCCCTTCGTCCTCAGGCACTAAAACTCAGGAGTAATAAATTAAGCAGTATTTGAGGAAAATCTGGAATATATGAGATCAAATATGAAATGAGACCCAAGAGAACTCTCCATTTCTCCACTGGTCTATTTGCAGAGAGTAGATTACCTTCAGCAGTGTCTATAGTTTGGCATTATAATTGAGCAGGAAGACATTCAGAGGCTAACTGAAAAATCTAATTCTTTGAGGATACATTCTGTCATACTGGTCTTAATTTGAATGTCGTGTTTGGGGAGGCATGATTTATGTGGTTTTTGGCCAATTTGCAATCTTTTCCATTTATAATTCTTAAGGTGGGGTATCAAACTATCATCCATTATTCCCTTTAATGAGTCAGAGTATTGGCGAAATGGTTACAAGAAACCATTAATCCCATTTTTTTTAAAAAATGATGAAGCAGGGGACTTTTTCACTTTCACCACAACACTGGATTTTAATCAAATTCCATGTCTAGGAAAACTGGACAATGATTGCGATCAATTGCAAATTTATAACTAGATTGATCTCACTTGGAATTTTTCATCTGTTACAAAAAAAAGAATGGGTGAATCTGAATCCCATCAAATATATGAGTTGTATGAAAAATGTGAAATCCTGCTTGGCCAAGATCCAAATGAAATCATTAAGTTATGTGATTTATGCTTATGTGATTTCCTTTGTCTCTTTCTTTTGAAACAAAAGAGCAATCTGGTTTCCATAGCAATGTTACTTTCAGCAAAGCCATTTATGTTTGCATACAAAATCAGGGTTTCAGTCCCCATTGACCAGAGCAGTCTTGTTGCAAAATAGTAAAGCATTGTTGCCTGGTTTATTGAACTATTTGTGTTTATGATCATATGAAAAGATTCAATTTGTTGATGGGGGATTTTTAGTAATTACCTCTATGTAGTTTTCTTGATCATATTATGGAGGTGATTTGCCATTGGCCTCTTTTTTTTTCTCTCTGAGTTACCGATATTAACATAAAGAATTGTATAATTGAAATAAATCAGTAGAAAATTTTGTCAGTCCCTGAAAAATGACCTGCTATTTCCAATAAGGCCAGATCATATGTTCTGCATCTGCAACAAAAGTTAATTAGAGACACATTACTTATTGCAAACTTGCTTCCTCAACAGTATTGTGATATCAGTAAAAACAACAGAGTAACAAAAATAAGGCAAAACCTATTTTTCAAATTTAGCCCAGATGTTCATGCTAACGAGTGACATGATGACATCAAACTAAGGCGACTTTTATCTGTTATTTAGCATCTGAATATTTGTTCCATTACTCCCCCATGTGGTGAGATCCAAAATGTTCGTATTGTATTCTCCAGAATACAGCAGGCTAATTTAAATTCAGGCTAATGGACATTCTCATAACTCATGATATATATATATGTATCAGTTTGGTCAAACAAATGGCAACTTCAAATCTCAACAAATAAATGCTCTGTCTTACATATTGGCAAAAAAAAAATCAGAAAATAAAATACAAGCTGAATAGTCAAGACCTTGTTGAGGATCCAAACTCTGTAAAGGACCTTTGAGTACTCATCTCTAATGATCTAAGTGCTAGAGACCATTGTAACTACATAGCCAAAAAGGCATTAAGAGTTGTTAATCTAATCTTACGTAGCTTTTTCTCTGGTAATATTACACTAATAACTAGAGCATGCAAAACATTTGCCAGACCGATACTCGAATACAGCTCAACAGTCTGTAACCCACATTACATATTTGATATTAACACAGTTGAGAAAGTCCTGAAATATTTCACAAGAAGAGTTCTCCACTCCTCTACTCATTGAAGAATACCTTATGCCATCAGACTTGAAATTCTAGACCTAGAAAACCTAGAACTACGCTGCCTTCGGTCCGATCTAAATATGGTATATAAAATCATGCATTGCAATGTCCTTCCTGTCAATGAATACTTCAGCTTCATAACAATACAAGAGCAAACAATAGATACAAACTCAAGGTTAATCGCACCAAACTTGATTGCAGGAAATACGACTTCAGCAACAGAATGGTCAGTGTCTGGAATACTCTACCTGACTCTGTGGTTTGCTCCCCAAATACCAAAAACTTTAAGCTTAGACTGTCTACAATTGACCTCACCCCTTTCCTGAGAGGCCTGTAGGGGATGTATGTAAGTGCACCAACATGCCTACCATCCCTGTCCTTTTGTTTCTTTTATTTTTCTTATATGTATCCATGTATTCATAACTATGTTTTTACTTATACCTATTATCTTGTAAGCAATTGACAAACCAAATAAAATAAATAAAATTTAATAATATTTTATTAATTAAAATAAATTTAATAAGAGATGTTCCCATTATTTGTTCCAGAGTTCTGGAGTTGAATGTATTTAGTATTTAAAAAGAAGAAGAGGATATATAATCATGCAGTTGAAATATTGTAGGACAGTCACACAGAATAAGATGAAAGAAAAGAAATTCCTTAGAATACACAGAAGGGGCATGGATGAATATTTAATTCATTATGAGAGTTATCTCTACACTGAACATTCTCAGAAGGCATCAAAAGACCTTCATCTTTTGACAGTTCCATTTTCAGGAGCATTTCTAATGCAGACTGCCTTGTTAGCTTCATAAAAATGATTGATTGCACTAGATTTATAGGGATCCAAAGTGGTACACTTGGTACCCCTTTCTTCAATTCTCCCCTGCAGACTTTACTAAAATGGGACAACAGATCATTCACACCAATGATCTGCTGTTTACATTCTCAGGCAAACTGCATGAATATAACTAACACGAGCTGAGCTTTATTTGAAGGCATGTTAACTTCACTGTCAATATTTACTTTTATTTTTATTCTTTACATGATATTACCATACTTCTTGACTATTCCTAATACATCTTGCAGTTGTTCTCTCTGGATCTGTGTTTACTGTGTGTATTGTTACAATAGTATCCTGACTTAATTGGACAGATGTTACACAATATATATAATCTCAGAGAATACAAACATTAGGGAATACAAAAAAGTAGAACAAGCCATTTTGCAACTGCACTATATGTCTTAATTATAATCACATTGCCAAACACACAAACAGTGTCCTATAGGTACATCATTAAAAAAAAAAATCCTTCTCCCCATTCTACATTATAATTTCCTTTTCTCAGAAGAAATGATACAGTATTCCTTTTGGGCAAACAATTCTTGAACAAACAAGATTTTTTTCTCTGCAGAAACATTATCCTTTGAGATAATTTCCTAAAGAAATCTTTCAGATGCCACTATGGTGAATTATTTCTTGAAAAAAGTATTGCTTAACTGAATAGGAAAAAAAATCAATGCTAAAACATTTTCCTGGTTTTTAGCCATATGAAAAGGCTGTATGAAAATAGGCTTTTATTGGTTTGTCTTGTTCTTTTTCTTTTCCAGGTTGATGGATTATGCACTTGCTCCACTATCTTGATTTGTGTCAGTGGTGTCAAATGATAGACATAATAAGCCATGTAATTCAGTGATATTGCCTACTTCACTATGACACCTGATACTGCAGCACCTTTAATGGATATGGAATAGAGCTCATGCTGAAACTTGTCACACCCTGAAGCAGAAGAGAAAAAGCATTACTTTTCTCACAAGTCACTTGTTCAGAGTTGGGTCAGTATGTCTGGCTGTGAATACATCACTCTGCTTCTTCTTCTTGTGGTACTTTCCCGTCATGTCTGATTATGAGTTATTTGCACTGGAGTCAGTTTAAGGGAGTAAGCATCTCTGCTTGCAAATTGTTAAATGTCTTTTCTCATCCTGATCTCCTTTTCTTTCTGATGTAACTCAGTGGTGGGATTCAAAAATTTTTACTACCAGTTCTGTAGGTATGGCTTGGTGGGTGTGGCTTGGCTTGGTGGGAGTGATTGAGTGGACATGGCAGGGGAAAGATACTGTAAAATCTCCATTCCCACCCCACTCCAGGGGAAAGAAACTGCAAATATACTTATCCCACTAACCTGCTTTCCAGCTCCATTCTCTTGTGCAGGTCAACAAAAGAAGACCCAGCCAATCAGCTGAGACTTGGGAGGCAGAGAATAAATGGGGGCAGGGCCAGTCAGAGGTGCTATTTGCTGGTTCTCTGAACTACTCAAAAATTCTCCAGTCCTGGTCAGAATCTGTTGAATATCACCTCTGATATAACTGTTTTACTACTATTAATTTAAAACGAGACAGGAAAATATATGTATGGAAAGAGAAAAAAATGTGAAGAAACTAAGAAAAGCAAGAAATTCTTGGAAGAATTCTTGCAAAAAAAGCAAGAAATTTAACTGTATTATGAAATGAATTTTGTAATTATTAGAATATGGTCTTTTGTAATTATTAGAGTATGGCCCTTATTCTGGAACAGATTCACTACTGTGATATAAACAATAAAATGGGTGTTTGGGGGAATATGATAATGGTGGTAGTGGGATGTGACTGAATATTTTCTTTTTAAATATGTTTAAACTTACTCATTACAAACTTTCACCAGTCCTCTAAGTAATATGAAAAATATGAAAAACCTTAATAAAACTAATCATAGCATAGAAGCAAAACTGTATCATTATAACATCCAGTGTTGGTTTTATATCATGTTCAAATTCCATACATTAGTACTTACATACCAGGAATCAGTTGCAAAAAGAAAATATTAGAAAGAGATTAAAAAAAATCTTAATATAGATTTCTGTAGAATGTCAGATAGGTTGGATAATATCATTTGGTCTGATATTTATCCAGGGTTTTCTTATAAGTTAAAAATCATATAGATATAGACCTGTTAGAGTGATAGAAATGATTCCACGTTTTGAAAAATCACACCTGAAATATTAAAATATGCTTTGTTGTTATCCAATAGGCTATGTTGTAAAGTAAAATAAACATTAAAAACCAGGGACATAATCCCTGAATACCTTTATAAGGAAATTACTATAGATAAGTGATGGTGAACCTTTTTTTGTGTGTGTGTGTGTGTGTGTATGTGTGTGTGTGCTGAAAGTGTGTGCATGCCAGCATCCACA
Organism: Laticauda colubrina; assembly: GCA_015471245.1. NCBI lineage: Eukaryota > Metazoa > Chordata > Lepidosauria > Squamata > Elapidae > Laticauda > Laticauda colubrina. Next base: position 28,850,815 of record BLBF01000040.1, read on the forward strand.
ATACAATGCCCCCTGCCCCCCTGTACATGCATGCCCAACAACCTTGCCCTGCCCAGTTATCTGCACTGTGCATGCGCAGGTCTCCCAGCTGATTTACAGCCCGTTTGAGGCCATTTTTTCACCCTCCCGGAAGCTTGAGGGAAGCTTCTGTAGCCTCAGGAGGCCAAAAAATGGGCCTTCCGGAAATACCAGAAGTGCCTGTTTTCAGCCTCTGGAGGGCCTCTGGAGCCTGCAATAGGCCCTTTTTGTCCTCCCAAAGGTTCAAGCCTCAGGAGGTTAAAAATGGGCCCATTTCAATACTTCTGGAAGGCCCATTTTTTGGCCTTCTGAGACTGCAGAGGCTTCCCTCGAACCTCCGGGAGGGCGAAAACAGCCTCAAATGGGCCAAAGTCAGTTGGGAGGTGCACACATGTGCAGTGCAGAAAGGTTTGGCTGGGGATCATGTGCCCGCACAAATGGCTCTGTGTGTCACCTATGGCATGCATGCCATAGGTTCACCATCATGGCTATAGATGGCTCTTTTTCCTATTATTATAATTGTTTTTCACTCACTTAGTAATAAGCAGAGCCACGGTATTATCAAATTTCATTCCTAAAGTCCATGTCACACTGAACCAACGGATGCAAAGAGGATGTAAAACGGACAAAAAACCTTGCCATCCATTTGAAAACGTGATGTACTCGCTGTCTCCATTTTGCTTCCTCTCTATCCGTCCAGCATCCGTTTATGTACATTTCATCCGCTCCAAAAGTTTTGGGCTGCCTAAAACTTTTGTGCGGAAAATGTATCCAGTTCATCCGTTCTGCATCCGTTACGCATCCACTATATCCGCTTGGCGTCTGCTGCGCATCCGCGCAACTCGCATCTGCCCGGACGCAGGGAGGAAGCAGAACGGACGTGGAACGGATGCAGAATGGATGCAGAATGGATGCAGCATGGAAACAAAGCGTTTAAAATGGAAAAAACGTTCGCAAAGGGGACCTATCTCAGATATTAAGGATGTCTCGAGGATGCCTAGAGGATGCCTCGAGGATGCCTAGCGGAAAACCTATACTGCCTATAAAAATGGGGAGCAACTCGCCTGCATCTCACTTTCAGAACAGCAGCCCAGCTGTGCAGACCTCTGCAGCCTTCATCTGGCTCTTCCTCTTCCACAGCATCCAGTCATGTCCACCGTGGATTGTAACAAAGTCCTTTCGGCAGCCATCATCATTCTGCAACAGTGCAAATCCATCTACAGGCTCTGTGAAATCTACTGCGAGAAGAAAAGGAGCCACTCAAAAAGAGTCTGGATCCGAAGATGGTTCGCCAGAAAAGCAGAGGACAGACTGTACAACAAGCTGATGGTGGAGCTCAGGAACGAAGACACTCGGGCGTTCCAGAACTTCATGAGGATGCCACCAGCCATGTTTGACAAAGTTGTGCAGCGGCTGACACCCAGGTTGACCAAGGCAAACACCAGCTTCCGGCCCAGCCTGGAACCTGGGCTCAAGGTGGCACTCACTCTGCGCCACATAGCCTCAGGGACCTCCTACAGGAGCATGCAGTATGGCTGGAGGGTGTCATCCAACATCATCAGCATTGTGGTCAGATAAGTGGTGCAGGCCATCATCGAAGAATACCTGGAGGAGCTCCTCCAGTGCCCCTCCACTGAAGAAGGCTGGAAGAAAGTTGCAGAGCAGTGGTATCAGAAGTGGAACTTACTACACCCTTGGAGCCATAGATGGCAAGCACGTGGCCTGCAAATCTCCAGCCAAGTCGGGGTCCACTTATTTCAACTCCAAGGGCTTCTTCAGCATCATCCTCTTCGCCATGGTCGATGCTGACTACAAGTTCATATACATCGATGCTTCAGGCAACGGCTCATCTTCAGATGCCCAGGTATACAACGCCAGTCACCTCAAGGAGGAGCTGGAAGGCAACCTCATCGTGGGCTTCCCAGATCCAGAACCCCTGCCCAACGACACACAAGATGTGCCCTACTTCATTGTGGGGGATGACGCCTTCTCCCTCACAACCTACCTCATGAAGCCCTACACTTTCAGACTCCTCACCCGTGAAGAGAGGATCTTCAACTACAGGCTGTCCAGGGCAAGGCGGGTGGTGGAGAACGCCTTTGGCATCCTGGCCAACAGGTTCCAGGTACTTCTCACCACCATGCAGCATTGCCCAGAGACCGTGAGGAGGATCATGGAAGCTTGCTGCATCCTGCACAATCTCATGCACACCCGCTACCCAGTCTTGCAGAACAGGCTCATGGACCTCCAGCAAGGCAATGGGGACATGGAGCCTGGGGAATGGAGGCAAGGGCGAAACCTGATCGACACTGAGGATGTGCAAGGCCCCAACAGAGCCTCACATGAAGCAAAGAAGCAGCACAACCTCCTGAGACAATGATGCAACTCCCCAGCTGGAGCAGTGGAGTGGCAAGACAGGATGGTAGATGCTTAATGGATGCTTCCTTCAGCCTGTCTCATTACAAGGATGAGATTGTGCCATGTATATTTGGCTGGCCTACAATGAATAGGGTGTTTAATAAAGAGTTCTGTTTATGTTGACATGTGTGAATAATTATTACATTATTATTGATAATAAAGGGCCGTAGGTGTGGCACCTGGGAGGCTGGACCATACAGTCCCACTATGCTTGCACTGGAGGTTTATCTATCCCACAGCTATTACCCATCCCACAGGTATCCCTGCCCATCCCACAGCTATCTCAACCCATCCCACTGCTATCCTAACCCATCCCACAAGCATGCAAAGGCTTAAATCATTTCTAAAAGTTTCCAGCAAGACTTTATTAAAAAAAGAAATGAAGCAAGTGTGTGAATCAAAACTAGACTTTATTAACAACAAGCTATAAGACAAAAATTAGTCTCTGGCACTCCTCTTGGTCGCTCAGTCTCAGGGGTGAAGGTGCTTGTCATCAGCTCCTCCAGAAGCAGAAGCAGCAGAAGCCCCAGCCCCAGAAGAGCGAGCCTTTGCTGCAGAAGCCCCTGCACAACCAGAGTGAGGGCCAGGGGGCGGGATGGTAGCCCTGTCCCTCTTGCCAGGGCTGGCAGCAGATGGCTGAGGCTTGCTGTGCTTCCGCATGGTTGTGGGGTTGCTGGCTGGCAGGGAGGCTGGCAGGAACCAAGGCTGGCAGGAAGGCTGGCATGGACGCTGGCACCAAGGCAGGCACCAAGGCTGGCAGGGAGGCAGGCACCAAGGCTGTCTGGCAGGCAGGCAGGCAGGCAGGCAGGCACCAAGGCTGGCAGGAAGGCTGGCATCAAGGCAGGCACCAAGGCTGGCAGGGAGGCAGGCACAAAGGCTGGCAGGAAGGCTGGCAGGCAGGCAGGCAGCAAGGCTGGCAGGCAGACATGAACCAAGGCTGGCAGGCAGGCAGGCAGCAAGGCTGGCAGGCAGACATGAACCAAGGCTGGCAGGAAGGGAGGCAGCAAGGCTGGCAGGCAGACTGGCTGGCAGCAAGGCTTGCAGGCAGACTGGCAGCAAGGCTGGCAGGGAGGCTGGCAGCAAGGCTGGCAGGCAGACATGCAGGCAGGGCAGGCAAGGCAGTCAATGTGTCTGGCAGCAGGTCTTTCCTCTGAATGGCGACCTGCTTCCAAGCTGCTTCCGTTATATCCATGGGGCTGACGCAATGCATCCTCCCCGCATGCGTAATTAACGCCAGGCATCCATTAGGCTTCTACTGTGCATCCGCTAGGCTTCCGCTCTGCATCCACTTCATCCGCTCTGCATCCGCTGTATCTGTTCCGCGTCCGCTTTGCTGAGGCCCCCCGGAAGCCTAGCGGTTGCGCCATCCGCTCTCATCTGCTTCCATCCGCTGGGCTTCCATTTCACATCCGCTTTGCCTCCGCCCTGCGTCGTCCCCGCGTCCATGTTATCCGCTCTGGTTATGCAAATTTTTGCCCCTTTTGAGAGCAGAGAACAATGGATGGAACATTTTGCTCGTCCTTTGCTTTGTCCTTTTTGCATCCATTGGGCAGTGTGACATGGGCTTAACCTTCAATGGCTTTTCAGAACAATATGGTGCTTGATAGTATCAAAAGCTACTAAGAAGCCCCATTGCATTGGGAGACATGAACTGTTCCATGTCCAGGTCTCATAAACCTCATCTAATAGGACAACCAATGTAATTTCCATTTCATGCTGTGGAAGAGCATACTTAAGAAAACTGAAAGCATTTGTGACACCTTTCCTTCTCATTTGAGTTTTTTTGCCTATTGTCAGCACAACAAGAGTTGCTGATTAAACAACAACCTTGAAAGGTTGTTGGAGGTTACATTGAAAGGTTGTAGGAGGAGAAAAGATGAGATGCTGTGCAAATTTTTGAATTTCTAAAGACATCATTGAACAGAGAAGTGCAGCAGCAAAAAGACATGGAATTTTCCTTCAGAGGGAGTGGAGCAAACAAACAAAAGTATAGAGATCCAGCAAGAAAAAGCACAACTTGGCAAGGTGCTAGCAGTAACAACATACTTGTTAGCAGTAACAACAGAGAAGAAAAAAAAACACAGAGAAATTAAGACAGAGAACAGGTTCTGTAAGAGGAAAACATTACTATACATTAGTAACAGTGAATAGTACAGAAGTAATGTAATAAAGTGCAGAGACAATTATAATAGTAACAGTATAGAGGAAATAGAAGTAGAAACTGTATAGATATAATTGTAATAATATAGAATAATACATGGTAATAATATAGAAACAATAGCAGAAGATAAGAATATGGAATAAAGGTAATAGGAAGCAATTACACATGTATTTGTAAGTACATCCAAAGTCCAGAGCTGTTGTGTCTCTCTTGAGTCTGGGTCAATCTAATTGGATATGGTTTAAAAAAAATGCATCACATTCCCAAGTCAGAAACAGATTGTCTCTCCTAAAAAGAGAAAATTGGACATTATTAAATAAGCTGGATCTAATGAAGGCTCCTCAAGAATATATCTACCTAACTGATCCAATAGCTCACCATGGGAACTAGTATAGGATATATACATTTGTGGCATAATATATCTCATAGAACATTTTTGTCATTTTTTCAGAATCAACAAGCCATCTTGAATCCCAGATAAATTTATGGGCGCTATCACACCCATTTCCTTTGACACCATCCAACAAAATCCAATCAAAAAGAGATTTTATTCATAAAATGCTACTCAAGAGCTTACAATTGTGGTACAGCCAAATTAGTGGTGGGATTCAATTTTTTTTTTACTAACGGCTCTGTGGTATGGCTTGGTGGATGTGACAGGGGAAGGATGCTGTAAAATCTCTAGTCAGAGGTGGTATTTGCCGGTTCTCTGAACTACTCCAAATTTCTGCTACTGGTTCTCTAGAATTGGTCAGAACCTGCTGAATGCCACTTCTGAGCCAGATGTCCACACTGGTTATCTTCAAAAGTCCAGTGGAACACATTTTGCTGATGCCAAAAGACTATAGAAATAAATCATGACTTTTAAAACAATCCTGAATAACATTAAGACCCAAGCCTATAATTTCACACAAAAAATTGTCAAAAGCTTTATTTTTCATTTTAAATTATAAATCATTTAATGGTTATACAAGTTCCCCACATATTCCATGCAGCTTTTCACACTTATTCAAACAGCAGGAATCAAGAGATTCTATATTAAGTATAATAACTGCAGAATTACAGTGTCCAATTTATAGACCAAAAGGATAATGACCCTGAAAAAATAATATAAATCGAATGAATCCAAGGCAACATCTTCTGGTGGTATATGTGTATTTTCACAGGTTTTTATTTAGCCACTCAATGTAGTTGTTAGCCATTCTGTGTCCTGTATTTAAGGCAAAAGGACCTGAAATAAATGTCATGCTACCATGAAAAGCATTGTCAGCATGTTCATGTGCTACTTGAACTCCTGCTTCCCTAAGACGGGAAGCATAAATGATTCCATCATCCCTCAAGATATCATACTGACAAGTGAGGATATATGTAACTGGTAAGCCCCGAAGCTTGATGTTCTCAACTAAAAGTGGTGCTATCCTTGGATCCACAAAATCTTGACATTTGGGTCCAATTTTGGAATTTCTATGTGATGGGTCAGTATAAACATGACCTTTTTTAAATCTTTCAGGTAGCCAGTTACTCCAGTTTACAAATGTAAACAAATGGTTGGACTCTACAGGAACATGTTGGTTGGTCTCTAAAGCTTTGGGAACACAGTCATCTGATGGAATATATTCACTGAAGAATCTGATTATTAAGGCTTTTGGCAGAATTGGCATGTTTTTATTATCTTGATAGGATGGCAATTCCAGATCAATAATTTGAAGAGTAGGGTATAATAAAGCTTGAACCTTGAATTTAGCTTTGACGTCAGGATCATCTAGAAGCTAGAAAAGAAAAGTATTTATTAGAAATATTTTTCCTATGAAAGATGGACTATTTAATGTTTCATATTTTGTAACATAAGCAAAGCAGTCATTAAAATGTCAAAGCTTATACATTTTCTATCTCTTTTATTCAAAACCATTACTGACAGGTTCTTCACAGTATTTGTAATCTGTATTTGTAATTTCTACAACAATGACTTTGCAAATAAAATTGCATACATAAAATACTGGAAGATATTTTCTTACACTTGCTATTCAAAGATATCATGAGAACTTCAGTATGTTCCAATTTTATTCATCAATGACTATAATTTAAATATTCTTAATTATTACTCTGTGGAGTTTTGATGTTTTAGGAGTTATCTGATTCTTTTTCAGTTCTTTTTCATAATCAAAATAGGCTGGGTAATTTAAAACCATCATCCTTGTAAAGTACAAGTCATGTCGACTCGGTATACCAAAAAATCCAAAAAAGTGTCTTCTTTTTTTTCCCCAAAAGTTTTATTGATTTTTTTAACAACAAATATACACAAACAAAACACAAAACATGAAAAACATAAAACATATTTTTTGAAAGCAGCCTGATCCCGGGTTACATCTCTTCGTACAGACACCAATTCAAGTTCATGCTCATTTTTGTATAACGTTCCATATCTTATTACCATTCTACATTTTCTATATAGCTTCTCCCCTCTTTTAACTCTCTTAATTCTATTTTATTTATTTCATCTCAATTTAGATCATTATACTTATATCCTTTGTCTGTCCTGTTTCAGCTGTCTATTATCTTTTCTCATTAAAGCAAAATTTCTCCTGTAATCACTGATTGGAGTATGATGCCTTTATATCTTTCCCTTAAATTTATAACACTAAATATAATACATAACGTTCATTTAGATTCTGCTTAGTACTTTCTAAAGCGACATACAATATTTTAAATAAGAAGAGATTATAAATATATGATATAATTAAAACAACAATCCATACCAATTCAATTCTCTCATTAAAATTAATATTCATTTAAATCTTAAACATTTCACACATTACTTTTCAAATAGGAATCATACTTCTATGGGAACCCTTATAAATCTTGCATAGTTACTTCTCCCCCATTTCACTTATATTTTAAAACATTGTGAAATTAAAGTGTTCCATTCCTTCCTAATTCAATTCTCTCATTTATTTCATTTCATTTATTTTATTCAAAAAAGTTTCACTGAATAACACTAAGTATTTTTATCCCACTTTTTAATCATATGTTGTTCCAATTTTCTAACATTATTTCTAATGTAAGCATAACAATACAATCTTATGTACCTTTGCAGAATCTCTTTTTCAGTTAAATTTTTACCCATTGTCTCTGAATAAGTCCTGTTTCTTTACATCTTGCTCCAAACCTTTGTAACTTCTCTTCCCTTCCTTCCTCCCTTGCTTCTTCACTCTGCCCTTTTTACCCCCAAGTCTCTCCACCTCCATTTCCCTCTTCTGTGCTCCCCTTTCTGTTGCTTTCTGACATTATATCCACTTTTCACCTTATTTTTCCTTTTTTTGGTTTTTTTTTAGGTCTTTAAATTCTCCATTCTCTTTCCCCTCTTTCCCCTTTCTTCCCCAACTAAAGTTATTTGTTCATTAAAGATGGCTTTTTCTTTGTCCCAGTCTTGTTGCTCAGTCTTTTCTTGTAGTTTCTCGTAGGTACCAATCGCCATTTCTAAGAAGTGAAAAACGGAACCAATAGAGCCCTTCCCTTCTTGTTCCTCTTTATACTTTTTAAATTCCATTTTCAGTTCATCAACAAGTGATGCCATTGTAGAAAAAAAAATTTAAACAACCACCCAATTATTTTTGATCATTCAAATATATTTTCCAAAAGTCCCAAGGTCACCAAACAATCCAAATAAACACAAACTGTTTCATTTAACACTTTCTTCTTTTTTCTTCCTGGGGTTACTATTTAATTGGAAAGTTCCAGTTAAGATATATCTTTTAGAAGTCTTGTTACAATTTAACTTTAGATTCTTTTAAATTCCAAGCAGCCTCCTCCTGCCAAATCCTGCTCTTATTCTTTTCCTCTCCCTTCTCACTTAAAGCAAAAAAAAGTTTTTTAAGTGTTCAGCAATCTTTTTTGTCCCCTTGACATTTAATTTTCCAGTTTAATTACCTATTGGTGCCAAAGCAGGTTTTTCTGATTTTTCATTCTTCTCTCTTCACTGTCAATGTAAGGAAGGAGAGTGAAAAAAAAAAATTTCCCTTTTTACTTTTATTCGCAGCTTCCGAATCTTCTTTGGGAGCAATGTATCTTTTATAAAATTTAAAATCCAGGATACTTCAATTGTTGCTTCTTATCCCGGTCACCAAAACTTTCACTTCTTAACTTCCTCCGGAACTTTCTTTTCCAGATGAGTGCTTCTTTGTGGTGGCCATTTCTGACTGCCGCTCTTACCACCTTCGGGAAAGGGAGTTTCGCCAGCTGAGGAGGAAAGATACGGCTTTCCTCGATCCTGCTGGAGTCTCCCCCCTCTTCACCACCTCTATGGGGTGGCTTAGCCCTGAAGCCAGCTGGCTCGAGGCACTCCAGAAACTACGCACAATCACAGATTCCTGCCTACTGCCGAAGCCCTGCAAACCGGAAGATCCCCAGTTTAAAAAGTGTTTTTTTATTCCCCCAAAATTATTTCCTCTTCATAAATTTTGTTGGTTTGTCTTATGTCACTCACCACTTCTATGAACATGTTAAATTTACTTTGATGGTGTTGTTGAGCTTGCTTTATTCTTACAATGGGGCTGAAGTTACATATTTCCTTTATATTTAGGCCTCTATAGCTTCTTAACATGGAAATGCTCCATGGTAAAGTATATAGGCAGTCCTCAACCTACAACAGTTTGTTTAGTGATTGCTAAAAGTTACAATGGCACTGAAAAAAGTGACTTATAACTGTTTTTTACACATATGACTGTTGTGTCAGGATAATGTGATCACTTTTTGCAACCTTCTGACAAGCAAAGTCAATTGGAAAGCCAGATTCACTTAATAATTTGTTACTAATTTAACAACTGAAGTGATTCACTTGACAACTGTGGCAAGAAAAGTTATAAAATGGGGCAAAATTCATTTAACAATTGTCTTGCTTAGCAACATAAATTTTGGGCTCAACTGTGGTCATAAGTTGAGGACTACTCCAGTCTTAAATCTCAAGAGAGATTTAAGACTGGAGAGAAACCCAGATTTCAATCTCCTGCACACAACCTCTCTCAATCACTTCATAATTAAGGTACACAAAAGAACAACACATCAGATAACAATTTCTCCTTTTTTCCTCTAAGAAAATTCAAAAATATGCAGATGAAATTTTTGCTCAGCATTAATTTATAAAATATATGTCAGATCCTACTTCTTTATAAGTACAAAGACACTTCCATTTCAATTCTAATTGAAATTTCATCTTTTTAATGCTTGAATAAATGTAATAAATCAAACATGTCATGAGCAACTATATCAAATAAAATGTAAGAATCAGAATTGTTTGTTTGTCATGTCATTCACAGCTCACATGAACATGTTAAATTTACTTTGATGGTGTTGTTGAGCTTGCTTTATTCTTGAAATGGGGCTGAAGTTACATTTTTCACAATGAAATAACCATCGACAAGGTGCTATCTAGTGGATTTCTTCCTGAATCAGTTTTCTTCTTGGACTTTGTTGCAACCATGGTAGATGGCCTGCATGCCACTTCTTGCTCTGGGGCAATCAACAAACTAAAAATCTAGGACTTTCTTTTAAAATGGTAGATAACCAGTTTTACCCATCTAATGTGAAAAGTCCCAGCAGTTCCCTGATTGTTAATTGCTGCAGTTAGTTCTTATTTATATCCCAAGGTATTATGTTACATGATAATTTCAGACAGTTGGGGTTAAATTAACATGCATAATTCTATGATCCTCCATTTTGGACTCCTTAGAAGATCCTGAATCTTTTGGGATTGTGGAAATTGTGAAAATTGTGGCTTCCTACTCTTAGGTATCCAGTGTGAAAAGCCCCAAGGTACCTAGTATCTGGATAGCTTCAGATAACAGAGGTTAATGACATGTATAATTCCATTTTGGATTTATTACTTTCAAATGGGTAATTCTTACCTGCTGGGTTACAGCTGCAGCTAAGTTACCTCCTGCACTGTCTCCTGCAATGCCGATATGGCTTGGGTCTACATTATATTTCTCCAGAATGCTGCTTTGTAGAAAGTATTTTGCTACTGAGTACACATCTTCAAATGCAACTGGGAACCGATATTTTGGAGCTAGTCTATAACTTTTTGGAATTGATTAAAAAAAAAATGACAAAAAATAATAAATTTCCTGTGTTGGTAAAACAAAATTAATTTATCACTAGATTTATAGTATTGATACAAGATTTTAAAAGGTGATTTCCTTCAATATAGAATTTGCTTCATTTTTTTGAACTCCTGACTTATTTGTGTGCTAAATGATCAATAAAATTTCTTTCCCTTTTACTGACTAACTCTAATCTGGTCTGTTTTATCAATTGCTTCATGGGAAGTTATGCTTAATGGAAGCTATAAATTATATGGAATAATCTGAGACAGAATAATCTTTAACTTTGAAAAATACCATTAGCTTTTTTTTAAAGGAGCTGCTAAGCAAGATTGATGTAATAATCTGTGGAAATACCCTTAAGAAAGAGAAAGAACCACAGCCCACAGATAAGAGATAGGAGACATCTCAGCCCACAGAAGGAATGGGATGTGGAAAGCATCTCAGAAAGGACCATCCTAGTTCCTTTGGAAGTAAAGGCAACAATGGGCAAAATGCAAGATTATGCTACTATAACCTTGCAATAAAGGTAGTGTTACTACTCATAGCATTGGTTTCTTCTTAAATTACCACAAAAGGCTGACAATTGGGATAGTTATATTTTTATATTGTGAAATGGTGATTTTAGTCTGTTGAAATTATTTGTGCATTTCAGTTTATGTATTTAAGTATTTTGTACTATCTTCCAATCAAATTCTGTTTGTTTACTCTTTGTAAAAATATAAAAGACAGTAAATGCAAAACTACATTAATTATCCATTATAAATATGAAACAATACTTAGAGCAAGCATACCCCGGAAGTATAATTTAGAAATCAATAACAATATAAATGGGGCTTCATGCCAGTTTGTGCTATTACTAATCATTATTTTTTTTATTTGGAGAAAAAGATTAGGAAAATATTAATGAACAAAAATGTATTCTTCAAACACTATTCTTACTCAACTGACACCACAACAGCACTTAGTCTTTCTGACGTCCATCTTGATAAAAGGTCATAGGATTTCATGGCTGTGAAAAATAAGTGGCAAAGCATGTTTTATTACTCTTGCAATACCAATACACAGTACATACTTCAAAACCAATATGGAACAAAGGCTTTAGATTAGCCGAAAAGTGAGCCTAGCATGTCACCCTAGAAAACTAAGAAACATCAAGGTCCTTTTATAATAGCAAAAATATTCCTGCCTCATGTTCATGGGAGATCTGAAGTCCTAAGCCTACATAGTTCTAATGAGCTGTTTTGTGTTTCTTTTGAAAGGGACTTTCTGAAAGTTTTCCATGAACCTCTAATCCAATGTTTCCCAATCTTGGCAACTTCAAGATTTGTGGGTGCCAAATCCCCAAATTCTACTGGCTGAGCAATTCTGGGAGTGGAAATTAATTTTGGGAGCACCATAAAATTGCGTGGCAGAGATAAATGGCCCTAATCTTTTACCATTCAGTGATTCCTGGGAATGGCATTCCTCTTGTTGAGGCTACCAAGAATAACTACCAAAGTAAAGAAGCAAGTAGTCAACTTCTGAAGATCTTTTTAAATGGGTTTTTAACATTCCCATCTTTACATTGGAGTAGGAATATTTTTTCATTGATTAAGCACAGGTTTAGTATGCCTGGGGACATCTTCCTTTATCTTTGTGAAGCTCAGTGTTCTATCTGATTTGAAAGGAGCAGGATTTTTTTTTTCTAATGGGAAACTAACATGCTACAACAAGGTAACAGCCTCCTTTATGTTTGAGAATGCTGCTTTGTGTTACCTCCTGTAAATATCTCAAGGAAATTAAAATAATGGGATGGCAGCAAGTTAGTACTTTATTTCCTCCTTCTCTCAAATTACATTGTAAATTAAAATTGGCAAGAAGATAAACTGGCAAGAGCTAGAGAGGTTGGGAGGACCAACCTTTTCAATTTACCTTTTGACAATTGTAAATCTTGTACCTTCTATATGATTCATTTTGTAAGAATCATCAGGATGTTTTTAAAAAAATTAATTAATCAACCACTGACTCAAGAAGGTTGGATATTTCTATTATACCTCAATAAGCATTGATGTCCCTGGAACATCAGAATAAATAGATACATTTTTTATTTTAGACATTAGTCAAATATTCCACTTTCATGGAATAAAATACTTATGCTTACTTGCTGATCCTATACACCATCCACCTCCATGGATAAAAATCACTGCTCTTTTCAAGACATCTGACTTCTTTATAGAAATGTAAAGACGGACTGGAACATGGCTAAAGTCTGTGTCTGTTACAATAACTTTTTCATCAGATGTAGGTGCTGTATATTCAGCAATTGTGTACAGATTTATAACATCCATATAGTGTCCAAGACCCAACTTCTCAACAATTGTGGCCTGCAAAGCAAAAGAAATGTTAACATCCTTGTGCTAAGCAAGGGCTTCATAGTACTATAAACTTCATTTCTTTTTCCATAAACCAGTGTTTGGCAAGCATCTGGCCAGCAATTGTGTTGTAACTATGTATCATTTATGTGTTTTCAATTGTATATCAATGCAACTATGGATCATTCAGACATTTCAACATTGTATCATTTCACGTGTAATCGTTAAGCTTCTGTCTTCTCAGTGACCTTTTACAGGGCACGTACAGAGACAAGGAGTCAAACATTTGCAGAAATGGTTTACTCACTTGGGATTACATTGTCTGGCATGCAGCTTGGTGAAGAAGTAGTATCCTGATCAAATATAATTCTTGCCATCCTGTCTGTCCTGATATCTTTCCTGATATGCTGTTGTTTGAGTCATTGTTAAATTTGTACATTCCGTCTGACCTAGGCTTAACCTAGGTTCTGAATAAACAATCACCCTCTTTTGAATGAGCATAATAAAAGAGCTTGTACCCAGCCATTCTGGGCGCACTCATCTCGAGGAACTTCGTCTCCTGTCGTTTCTCTCTCCTTCGCTCCCTGTCATGAGACACCCATCTGATGCGGGATAGCAGATACCGCATTCTGGTGACCCCGACGTGATTCCCTAAGGGGGATACGCCGCAACGCGCTCATATCTTACTCGCTCGAGGGGAGCTGTGCACATCATCGGATCTGAAACACGGTCTCGACTTTCGTAAGTATGGGCGGAAACTTTTCTCAACAACAGACAGAGCATCTGAAGGAATTGAGGGAGTTAGTTGCCTCTTCTTCTAAATATTCTGCTAATTTAAAGGGCTCGCCTGTAAAAATTAAACCTATTGCTACATTATTGGCTTATGTGTGGCAACATTGTCCCACTTATCCAGAGAAAGGGTCCTTAAAAATCTCTATTTGGGAAAAAATTGGTGACTATCTCCATAATCCTCCTCGTGCACCTATTGGCATTTTGGTCACTTGGAGGAAAATTATGGAGGCTTTAAAAGTCCATTATAAAATAGAATTTGAATCTCCTCCACCAAATTGTGATAACTTTCCTGTCCTTCAACCTTCCGCTCCCAATGATCAAAAATCCTTAGGAGAGCCTCCCTCCACTTCTTTAAAAGGAGAGCTCTCGTGTCCTCCACCACCACCCCCAAAAGGGGGGAGTGTTGTAAAAGCCATTCAGCAAGCCTTTTCTGAGGGAGAGATAGATGAGGACACCCTTGCAGCTGCCTCCCTTTATCCTATCATACAAATTGGCAATCCTCCAGCTCCTCTGTACAGCCCATTGTCATACAAAATAATTAAGGATTTAAAAGCAGCTTGCAAGGAAAATGGTATTCAATCTCGCTATGTACAGGGTCTTTTAGGATCCATAGGCCAACCAGGAGCTGATTTAATAAATGCTGATTGGCGTACATTATTTGCCATGATCCTCACTCCTGCACAATTTTTGATCTGGGAGTCAGAATTCCATAAGCGTACTGCAGCCGCAGCCGCTAGAGGCTTACCGGCAAATGTCACTCTAGATATGCTTAATGGCACTGGCACTATGCTTACCATTGCCCAGCAAACTGCCACAGATGCAGTTGCTTTTCCTATACTACAGGATTGTGCTTTGGCTGCTGCTAGAAAAGTTGACAATGCAGGATGTGTGCCCAAATCTTTTTCTAAAGTTATTCAAGGACCTTCTGAGCCTTTTTTCTCCTTTATAAACCGTCTCACAGAAGCCTTAGAGAGACAAATTGATAATGAGGAGGCTTGTAATGAATTACAATTGAAACTTGCCTATGAAAACGCAAACGCTGATTGTCAGAAAGTTTTGCAACCAATAATCAATAAGAAAAATGTCACCCTGGCAGATTATCTTACAGCCTGCCAAATCATAGGAACCACATCCCATTCCATGTCTACTCTGGCTACAGCCATTACTGAAGGCATGCAGCAGAACATGAGCTCTCTCCTTCCCATTTCCCAACAAAACACTCGCAAAATGGGCAATTGTTTTAATTGTGGCAAGCCCGGTCACTTTAAGAGCCAATGCAGAGCCCCGGGCGGGGGAGCTAATATGTCAAGAAACCAGGTAGCTCGCCCAAAGACACCATGCCCTCGATGCCAAAAAGGCTATCACTGGGCTAATCAGTGCAGAGCCCAAAAGAATGAACAACAGAATAACCCTGCAATCATCCAAAAATCTTTTTTAAATCAGGGAAACTAGAAACGGGGCAGGCAGTCAGCCCCACAACAAAGGCTGCGGAAGATTGCCACTTTTCCTCCTTTGCTTACGATCTTGTTGCTAATGAAACTGTTACTTATCTTCCTGGTGTTACTGACTTTCTCTTTGTACGTCTTGTTCAGCCTTTTCATATGCCCCCCAATATTCCAGTGCTAGTCTTTCCTGTAAAGGATTTAGCTGAACAAGGTATTCTTGCCTCTCCTTTTCTGCATGATCCTACTGTATTGTCTGATGTCTGTCTGTCTGTACTAGCTAATACAGAAGTTACTATAAATGAGGGGGATGTTGTGGCAAAAATGATTGTGCTCTTAGACCAACAACAAGAGCAACTCTATGCAATTGAAAGACCAATTAGTCAACCAAAACCTACAGTAACATTCTTATTGAATGGACGATCCTTTCTTGGTCTTTTAGATACTGGAGCGGATGTTTCCGTCATCCGAACCGCTGAGTGGCCAAACACCTGGCCTGCAGATGTGGCACCAGTGGTGAGAGGAGTGGGGGGACTCCAGGAGACTCGCATTAGCAGAAACTGGGTAAAAGCCCATTCCCCTGAGTCTCAATGTGTTGCTTATATTAAACCAGCTGTAATTCCTCTGTATACTAACTTGTGGGGGAGAGACCTTATGTCACAATTTAATGCACAACTTACCCTTTACTAACCATGCTTCGCTTGCATCTGACTCACAATAACCCTGTGTGGATTGATCAGTGGCCTCTCCCTTCTATAAAGCTTGAAGCCTTACATTCTCTTGTTCAAGAACAATTAGATAAAGGTCATCTAGAACCTTCATTGAGTCCATATAATACCCCAGTTTTTGTTATCAAAAAGAAAAATGGCGCTTGGCGCCTCCTTCAGGATTTAAGGGCCGTGAATTTGATCCTCCTTCCAATGGGACCCCTGCAATGTGGTCTTCCAAATCCTAACATAATTCCTCAAGAGTATGACCTTATCATCATTGATTTAAAAGACTGTTTTTTCTCCATTCCATTACACCAGTCAGATAGAAAATTATTTGCTTTTACAGTACCAACTTTAAATAATCAGAGACCTACCAAACGATATCAATGGAAAGTCTTACCACAAGGCATGTTAAACAGTCCAACTATGTGCCAATTTTTTGTGGATTTAGCCTTGCAACCATACAGGGACAGATATCCTCATTTTTTAATCTATCATTACATGGATGATATATTGGTATCTGCACCTGGCCCAAAGGGCACGGTATTAAAAACTCTGCCATGTCTGACCTCCATTCTAAGTAAAGCAGGTCTCACAATAGCCCCAGAAAAAATACAATCCAAACCACCTTTTTCCTATTTAGGTCACAAGTTACTTGCTTCAGCTGCTGTTCCTTCCCTTCCCCTCCCAACACTTCCCCCAAAACCTACACTTGTGATCTTACAACAGTTCCTAGGAACCTTAAATTGGGCACGTCCTTATTTGGGTTTGACCACAGCTACATTAGCTCCTCTCTTTAATGCCCTCACACAAGGTAAAGCCCCTTCTGATATTATCATTCTAAACAAAGAGCAGTTGCAGGCATTAAAAGACATTTCTCATTCACTGGCTACTCGATGGGTGGATCGAGCTATAGAGAATTGCCCTTTATCAATTGCTTTACTAAATACTGTTCAGAGACCTACAGCTGTTATAATGCAATCTCATCAAACACAGGTTCTGATTTTAGAATGGCTTCATTTGTCTCACACCCCACGGACCACAATCACCAGTAAAGCCTCTGCATATTCCCAGTTGATCTTTAAAGGTCGACAAAGATGTAAACAACTCATGGGATGTGAGCCTGTTTCAATATTCACTCCTTGCTCACTGACCACGTGGGAAATGCTATGGTGTAATTCAGAAGAACTACAATACGCTTTAGAAGAATGGCCAGGGCAAACTTCTTGCCATTTACCAGCAGACCCACGTTTCACTTTTCTTAAAACTCTCCCTTTTGAATGGCAATCCCCTCTCTCAATATCTCCACTAGTAAATGCACCTACGCTTTATGCAGATGGGGGGAAAGTGTATGGTGCTTGTGCATGGAACCAGGAGGGAGAGTGGAAAACTAAAATTACCCCCCCCCCCGCAACTTTCTGCTCAACAGGCAGAACTTGCTGCATCTCTTATTGCATTTCAACAGTTTCAAAAAGCTCCTTTTAATTTAATAGTTGATTCCTTGTACGTTTCTCAGATTTTGAAAAATATATATCAAGCCTATTTATCTCCTAACATATCTGTTCCTTTGTTAAAATTGATGATTCCTATACAACAATGTATCAACAGTCGTAGGCATCCATTCTTTGTAGCACATATCAGGAGCCACCAACCTCTTCCTGGTATTTTGCAGGAGGGAAACAAGGTGGCAGATGCAGCTGCATCAGGTAAATTAATTTGTAATCTGACAGCAGCACAAAGCCATGACTATTTTCACCAAAATAAAAAAGCATTACAAAAACAATTTTCTCTAACTCAGGCAGAAGCTGCTGCCATTATTCAACAATGCCCCACATGTAGTAAGCAAGGACATTCCATTCCCATAGGAGTAAATCCTAGAGGATTGAAAGCTTGTGAAATTTGGCAAATGGATGTAACTCAGTATCCACCTTTTGCACCTTGGAAATATTTGCACGTTTCCATCGATACATATTCAGGATTTATTCTGGCTACTCCTCAAAGGGGAGAAGCTGTAAAACATGTCATCAATCATTCAATTCGTACCTTTGCCTCGCTGGGACGTCCAAAAGAAATCAAAACAGACAATGGACCTGCCTATACGAGTTCTGCTTTCCAGGACTTCTGTAATAGATGGGATGTAACTCACAAGTTTGGGATTCCCTATAACAGCCAGGGGCAGGCTATTGTGGAAGGAGCTCACTTATCTCTGAAACGTGCTCTTGATCGCTATTCGTTGCGGGAAAAACCTCCCAACCTCCCAGCATTGCAAAATTCTCTTAACATTTGTCTTTACACTTTAAATTTTCTTAATCTGACTGGCATTCCTCCTACTTCTGCTGCCTCACGTCATTTTTCCTCCCCTTCACCCCCTCCTAACAGACCTCTGGTACATTATCGCAGATTGCCAGATCCCACCTGGCAGGGTCCTGCTGAGCTTCTCACCTGGGGACGAGGCTACGCTGCGATTTTACTACCAGACAAAACCACTTGCTGGGTCCCTGGTCGGGCGGTAAGACCCTATCATGGAAATTCCTCTGCAACATCTGCATCTTAAACTCTTCCTGATATTCTTGCCTATATCCTCTTTGCAATTTCTACCTTATTCATATCCTACTTATACCTTTGTTCAACATGGTCATTGGACCACATTAGAATTTCGCTTCATTAATTATGATAATGACTGTCCTATTGTCTGTTGGCATAATAATCTTCACTTAAATCTATCTCCTTACATTTACACATACTTCAACAAAACCTATGCTTCCTGTCAAAAGATTATGCATATTAAAGCCACTTCATTAACAGAAGGCTATTATACTTGTTCTATGAGGGTACGTCATGAAAATGCTACCCATAACTTTCACTCTGTCACTTCTGTTTTGCTTACAGAACACTCTATTACTCACTCTTTTGTTCCATCCTTACTCCTCCTATGGAAAAGAACCTTAAAAACTTTTCCTCTATTCAAGTTAGATATAGGGGGACCTAAATGTCCTTCTCTTGTATTATGGGTTCCTCCAACCCAATTAACATCCTTGATGAATGATCAAATTAATCTTCATTGTCATTATTGTAATTATTATCCTTTTTCTACTAATTGCATTCCCTTCTCATCTCGTAAATGTTCTACAACTAACTTGTCCATAGTCCTCTCTCCTACTTGTAATGCTTTTATATACCCAAACTCTGATCCTGTCAACAAACAATGCTTCAAAAGAACTGTCCATGACGATCCACAGAAGCCTCATAGAAAATATAATATTACTTGGACTATAAAAGATTTTCAAGGCATTCCTTTAAGCTCTACAACCAATTCTTCTCGCATAGAAGACTTCTACCCACCACTTCAATTTGATTTGGCAGAAATGCTTGTAGGCTCCACCGCCTACAACTCACCTTCTCATCCACCTGAGCCTAGTCATAAATCCCCATTCTTGCAACCCATAACACAGGGAGTTAACCCATTGATTCCAATGATCAAAGCTTCCTATGCCTTGCTGAACTCTTCAAACTCATCAATTGCCTCCACATGTTGGCTTTGTATTTCTGCCTCTCCACCTTTTTACGAAGCCATCGCTTCCCAAGAATCCATTGCCAATTCCACATCAGACGAACGTTGCCGTTGGAGGAACTCCACTATTACCTAGGTTCTGAATAAACAATCACCCTCTTTTGAATGAGCATAATAAAAGAGCTTGTACCCAGCCATTCTGGGCGCACTCATCTCGAGGAACTTTGTCTCCTGTCTTTTCTCTCTCCTTCGCTCCCTGTCATGAGACGCCCATCTGATGCGGGATAGCAGATACCACACAATTGCTTGGAGCCAAGCAGGCAATCCACCAGAAGGGGCTCAGGGAACAATAAGAAGGCACCTGATTGGAATCAACAAGGACCAGAAAACAGTTCAAGAGATAATCTAGCACTCATTCAGTAAATATACTGAAAAAGACTGATATACACCACAGTGGTGGGATTCAAATAATTTAACAACCTAATGTTCTCTGCCCTAATGATTTCTTCCAACAACCAGTTCATCAAACTTCTCAGGAAGTTACTTATCCAAAATATTATCCTGTCTGCCTATATTTTTATTTCTTACTATTATTATTGTTTTTTTTTAATACTAATCTGTGACCCATAATAAAAATCAATTGAATACTTAGGAATGCTGACAAGCACACATAGAACTTTTGGACCTCCAAGAATTATTACATTTTTATTTCAGGTCCCCCCCCCCTCAAAAAAAAAAGAAAGATGGCTAACATGGGTGTTCCTTCTTGTGTTATTCTCACAACAACCCTCTGAATTAAAAATGAGTGATTGGTTATTATGTGACCTTCATGGACAATTGAGATTTAGAATATTTTCTAAATCTATCACCTTAACATTAGCTGACTTTTGGAACCTAGAAGCACTAAGCACTGGGATAATAAGCCACCAATAGCACAGCTGTCCGTAGCACATAATATATGCTTCTTCAATTTATCCACAAAACAACTTTTTCCTGATTTTAATCATTTTAATCATTCAATTCAATTTCAAACCTTTATTGTCAATGTACAACCCAAGTACAATGAGATTGGGTGAGCCTTCTTTAGTGCAGCCCCCCCAACCACAAAAGACATAAGTGAAGATATACTCAGAAGTAAAGAAAGAAAATGATTTGATTGCTTATTTGTACCCTATGACTATCATTAAATGTCGTACCTTATGATTTTTGATGAATGTATCTTTTCTTTTTATGTACATTGGGAGCATATGCACCACAGACAAATTCCTTGTGTGTACATCACACTTGGCCAATAAAGAATTCTATCTTATTCTATTAAATAATATATGTATGTATGTATGTATGTATGTATGTATGTATGTATGTATGTAT
>BLBF01000040.1:28871696-28885223 GCA_015471245.1 Laticauda colubrina
TATGTATGTATGTATGTATGTATGTATGTATGTATGTATGTATGTATGGTATTTAGCTTTGTTCAGGTATTTTCCCACGTCATTATAGTTGTGCTTTTAAAATTGTAGTAACGTTTTGGCAGAATCTCATCTGCCATCATCAAGCCTCAGCATAGTGTTCATCTGTGAGCCAGACTTTCATAGCCGTTTCTGTTTTAAATTTGGGGCTAACCTACTGCTGTGCCAGAATGATTCTTTCTTCATCCTGATTGGTTGGGAGTCTTGGTCTGTGTTTATTGGTCTTGAAGTTTGCTGTGTTCTGCTTGATTCGTGTTTCTAATATCTGTTTTGTAATGTCTGTTTTGTAGCTTTTTTGTGCGTGTCTTTATTGGCTGGCAACATTGTGCTTCCTGTATTGGAGGCTTTTAGTGCAGCTTGGCTCCAAGTAAACAGATGGCTATCATTTATTAGGAAGCTAGGTTTCATCTGTGTGCCTGGTTGGGGTGTGTTTGAGCTGGAGGTATCGGGGGGGGTGTCTGTTTGGGCCCAGGTATTTGACTGACTCACAAACAAAAAAATATCCACATCACAAGCCAGGCAAACACCTTGGCACAAACAGACCCTCCCCTGATACCTCCAGATCAAACACACCCCAACCAGGCACACAGATGAAACCTAGCTTCCTAATAAATGATAGCCATCTGTTTACTTGGAGCCAAGCCACCGTAAAAGACTCTTTGACAGCTGGCATCCTGTATTGGCCAGAAGAGCACAAAACTGAGACTTTTAAACCATTTCGCACCCAACAGACTGAACTGTTGATCGAGAAGGGTTGCATTTTGTGGGGTGATAGGATGGTGATACCACACAGACTCCAGGAAGATGTTTTGTGCATGTTGCATGAGGGGCACCGGGCATAGTTAAGATGAAAGCCCTGGCCAGGAGTTACGTCTGGTGGCCAGGGCTGGACAAGGACATTGAACCTTGGGTGGCAATATGCCATGACTGTCAAAAATCGAGGCCACCCCCCCCCCCACAGGCACCAGGGAATGGAAAACTCCCCGGGGCCCATGGTCCAGACTACATATTGACTTTGCTGGGCCGACGAAAGGCAACACCTCTTTAATAGTTGTGGATGCCTACTCAAACTGGTTAGAAGTAATACTCATGATTTGCACAACCACCAAGGCAGTGATGAAACAATGAGACAAACTTTTTGCCACACATGGACTGCCTGATGTATTGGTGTCAGACAATGGGCCCCAGTTTACCGCGTTGGCATTCGAGCAATACTTAGCTGCCCAGGGCATCCGACATGCTTTAACTGCGCCGGCCCATCTGGCTGCAAATGGCAGGGCTAAACACATGGTTTGGTATACAAAGGAGGGCCTGGATAGAATGGACAAGGGGGATGTGCAAGAAAAGCTAAACTGACTATTAACCCTACAGCATATTACCCCTAGCAGCACAACCAATAAAAGCCCAGCAGAACTCCTAATGGGTAGGAAATTGCATTCCTACTTCAACAGAGTGCACCCCACTTATATCTGGGATAAACTCCCTGATTCCTCCAGCAAATAACGCACATTTGAAATAGGCGACCTGGTCTATGCCAAAAACCTTACCGGGGACTCGTTATGACTTCCAGCCACGATGACCCAGATCACAAGCCCCCGGTCTTACCAACTACTCCTAGATGATGGAAGAAAATGGAAGCGGCACATCGACCAGCTTCGTTCTCGCACCCTCGAATGCAATAACACACCAGCACCAAAAATAAATATCAACTAAAAAACAACTGAGGAGGGGGGGAAAATACAAAATAATAAAAAAGGGAGAGATGAACCTCCCATAACAAGGCAACAAACAGTACACAAAGACTCTCAAATAAATCAAAAAGAGCACTCACGGTTAGAGGAACCCCAAATGAGAAGTCCAGGAGCAGGAGAACGAAGCGAGGCCTTCCTGGAAGGAGACAGCCAGGCCAGCTCAACCAACCCGGACAAACCAGAAGGAAGTGGCGGAGCCATCTCTACCGGCCCGAGAGACTCAGGTGGGAGCGGCAAGGCTGACTCACCCTTCCAGGAGGTTCCATGGAGAAAACACAGAGAAACAGCAATCCTGTCCAAACCGCTTGAAGGTCAACCAGGACTTGAAAAATCCCCACCTACCAGCGTGACTACGTGATGCACGTTGGACTGAACCAAGGGGGGAGGGGTATTATGTGTGGAACTTAGTAGGTTCCAAGTTCCCTATTCTGATTGGCCGAAAAGGCCGTTCTCGGATTGGCCATAAGAGAACCAATCCGATTGGCCCACCTAATGGCAGGAACATTTAAGGTGGTGTCATTGGCCACAAGCCGTGAGTAAGCCGCTATAAAAAGGGCTGCCGCGGCTTGGGCTCTTGTTCCGTTATCATTGCTTTACTGAGTTAAATAAAGGAGTTG
This sequence comes from Laticauda colubrina, assembly GCA_015471245.1. Taxonomy (NCBI): domain Eukaryota; kingdom Metazoa; phylum Chordata; class Lepidosauria; order Squamata; family Elapidae; genus Laticauda; species Laticauda colubrina. The sequence continues at coordinate 28,874,122 of BLBF01000040.1, forward strand.
TTGTTGAAACCCGGTCTCGCGCAACTTATTTCCGGATGGAACAACTCTACAAACTGCATTTGCCAAATATGTAGAATTGTGTGTTCTCTCTCAAGCAGTCAGAATAAACTCCACTTTCTGAAAAGGGTAAGGTATTTGTTTTCTTCCCCTTTGCAGGCACCTACCAGCAGATGAAAACTGATATGCTGCAGATGCAATCCCAGCAAAGGTTTTTGCACACCTCAACAGAAACTCAGAAGGCTGCTCATGCAGCAGCATGCAAAAAGACTAATCTGTTTCACTACACTGGGTGGACATGAACAGCTGAAATGCAGAAACAATGTATATAAAGCTATGACTGTTAAGATTTCCCTACAGATGAGAGCGTAATTAAGAAAATATTAGAATGTGTAGAAATGGATAGACTAACGCTTACTATAAAGCACAAAGAAGAAACTGAATATTTGTTGATATGGCATCTATTTTATCAATGGTTAGATAGAAGTTAGAAATGTGGGGACATAAAAAGGATAAATGTTAAAACAGTAAGTTAAAGTAGGTAAGTTAATATTATTGTTATTATAGTATTAACATTATTGTGATGAACACTATTTGTAAACACTTTGATTATGGTTGCCTAAAAACAATTGTACCCAAACTGTTTAATGGAAATTGAATTTTTATATGTTATAAAAATTTTAAAAAAATAAGGGGGGGGGGAGATTTCCCCATTTGAGATGACTTGTGGAGGCCAATGAAATGAAAGTAAGGACTTCCCACTCTGTATGCAGGCACAAAATAAAATAGACAAAATACATTACATGCATTACCAATTAAGCATTGCAATCTGGAAATAATGAGATGGTTAAAAAAAAAGTGCAAGAATTTATTCAGTTCTACAAACAGTTCCATAAGATAAGAAGTGAAAGAAGTATTTTTCTTTCTTTTTTCCTCTAGCATTTTCCCCCAAGTACACTGTCTGATTTATTCCTGATCATCCAAGAATTGCTCCATTTAGTTACAGCAGGAATTGATCACACAGCTGGCTTTCATGTCTAAGTCTGGTCTAGAATTCAGTCTCCAGTTTTTTAGCCTAGTGTCTTAACCATTAGACCAAACTGGCTTTCTTGACTGTCTGAAATATACAATATATCCAATATAAAAAAGGCATCCTGCTCAGAGTCTAATGTTCTGGAAGAAAATGTTTTGTAAAAGGATAAGTTTCTTAAATATAGAAAAGAAGTTGCTCCTGTTTTTATTATACTTTTAATCTATGTGATAATTATACCCAGAAAAGGAGTAGAAAAATGCATACATTCCATGTCTATTTAACCCTTCTATCCCCCCCCCCCAATAATATTCTGCTTTCAATATGATAAGTCTTCATTTTACAAATACTTTGTGTTCTTCATTCTTGCTTTTTGTTTTCTCCGGCATTATCTTATTTCCCCAGAAGCACAACTTTTATCTTCAAGCATTCTCAGGCATAAGCACAGGAAATAAATGTCTCAACTTACCACATGTCTTAGGCTTCTAAAGGTGGCATCCAAAAGCAATACCTTCCATGGTTCCTCCACATTCTCTGGTAAAGGTGTGTAGATGTAGTAGGCTATCAAAGTTGAAGCTACTAGAAGGTAGAATTTTCCTCCCATCTTTTACTCCATCTATTTTATTCACCCTCGCTCTCACTGACTAATCTCAGAAGGATTGCAATACTGACAAGTCAGCTGATCGAGCATTTCACTTGATCTGAATGGTAAAGTTAGTGCCTGAGGCACTTCAATAAATATTTACCAATCTTCAGTTGATAAAAACATTTTGCTTTGGTGATTCCAGGATGAGACAGTTCTTGATTATTAAAAATCTTCATTTTTTAGGGGAACTGTTTCTATATTAAATTTAAGGATTCCAACACACTTTCTTCACTTTACTCTGGAAATTGCCTTTGAATTGCATAACTGAAATTATAAGTTGCAAAGTTGCTGAGAGAAAATAGAATTGCTGGATTTACAGAGAAGAAATCAAAAGAAAAATAATATGATTTAGATTAATAAAATAAAGATGCCATCACACTTAGCAGTTTTCTTGCTTACAATGATTAGTTACTGCCTTCTTCTGGCTGTTCTCTTGTCTTTCATAAAGAATGTGTAATATTCAATGAAAACATATTATTAAAATAAATTAGTTATTCAAATATATTTAATAATATGTTTTCGGATATCCTTTGCATTCTGCTAGCTAAGCAGGACTAGTTAAGAGCAAATTTATTTTGGTTGAATGATGATGATGATTCAAAGTTATGTGAAATCACCACTAATAGTTCTTTAGCTGGAGTTGATCTTTATTTATATTGAATTCTTCCCAAGAACCTAGGATATCAATATATACTGGCATAGTATATACATCGGTTTAAGTAAAGTGCTCTTTGTGCTTGACATAAATTTTGTCAATTGTACAGATTTTCCAAGTGCCACCCATGGCTTTCTGGTATGGCACTTTAAAAAAACCCACATATTGATAAATTTTGATTTGATTGAATCTTGATTAACATTATTATTAGTTTGCCCAATTCCCTGTTACTCTGAGTGGTTTACAAATTTTTTAAAAATGTTTAAAGATACCAACAATGACAAAATCCAATGAAAACAAATAAAACTCTAAAGGGGATTCAGTCAGCTTTCCCAAAGAGCCAAATCCTCAAAAACCTTTGAAACCCCAGTAGAATGGGAGGTGTTCAAACCTAAGGATGAATGTGAACTCTAATCATTGCAACAGAGAAGGCTGAATTCTGGATTCTGGAAATATGGCATTGTTTAGTCAAAGTGGAGTGGAGTTTACCAAACCTGCCAGACAGGATTGGACAGTTTCTATGGGAGGCAAGTGGTACTTTTATGACATGTAGGGCTTTGAGTCACACTAGGAAGCAAGCTGATAATTAGTGCAGCTCACAAAGCAGGGGTGTTATATGGGCACACTGAGGCATGTCTATACTACTGCATTCTGGACCAGTTGAATCTTGCAAGTAGTCAAGGGCAGCCACACTGCAGCAGTCAAACCAGAAATGATATGAGTGATTGTATGAGGTATTGCCTAATCTAAGAAAGAATGAAACTAGCACACCAAATGAAGTCTGCAAAGGCTTTTCTGGTCAAGTCTAGACAACTCATCATGGCTAACTTACTACAGCCAACTCATTGTGGGACAACTCAACATGGCCAACTCACCATGGGGCAACTCATCATGGAACAATTCAATGCTATATTAATAATTTCATTCAGTTCATATCTTTGTCAAAATTATTGTAACTTGTATTTCTAGATTGACTTTCTGTATTTTATCATTACTGGCCACTATTCTGTTGAAATTAATTGAACCACTGCTGAGATCTGCTCCTTAAGCAGAAGCTTTGGTGCCTGAAGCTTTGATTCCAGATCCTGAAATTGCACCTTGGATAGGTTATCTGATTTCTCTTTTCCCTCACCTATTAAAAACACAACTGCAACCAAACACACACACATGCACAAATACACAAAAGTAAAAATTGTGTAATTTTTCCTCATGTATTTCAAATAATTTAACAAAGAAGAATTTAAATACAGGCCAGAATGTTTTGTTCTTCTCTGATAAAAAGCTTTTTAATTTATTATTACCTTTATTGTCAGAGTACAACATGTGTACAATGAGATTGGCTGAGCGTCCTTTTGTGCACCCCTCCCCAAAACAACTCACAGTGAAGACAGAAGTCCCTAACCCAGTCCTAATCTTATTACACTGTGGTTTTTAATAAAAGCATAATGAGAAAACATAAAATACAGACAAATTAAAGCAAATATTTGTGGAGAGGTCTTTGCTGACAGCAATTTTAATGCTTTGCAAATAGTTATAAAGTAGCTTCCCACCTTGACAGTGACATTATTTGGTTGCTTATTCATGCCAGCTATATTAGCAGAAAACATTTAGCTATAGTGAACTTTACTCAGTTAACCCAATTTTCAGTTTAGCTAAAACATCCTGTATTATTTATAAAAGGACAAATTCCATTGGAAAGGATTATTTGCTTGTGACTGATAACTAAAACCAAAAAAAATTATTGACAACTTGCCTAATCCAGTGCCTTTTTGAAGAGGAAGGTTGTATGGTATGCTGACAGTTATTGATTATATGCAATGAATGCAATTTCCTGCATTTGCACAACACTTCAAAACTTAACCACTTGGATTTCAGCTTGGATTTTCACAATACTATTTCTAATGATTCATTCTGAAAATTCTTTAATTGTCAGTATACAATATTGGTATGCTCATTTCCTAAATAAAATTTTGAGCCATTGACATCTCTGTATTTCATTTTTAATTGTGTCTTTATAGATTAAAATTAAAATATTGCCTTAAATTGGCAAATGGGAGGAATTTATTCCAAGGAAACTCCACAGACATTCATAAGAGATCTCATAATCAATATAGTAGGAATAATTGCTCATAATGATCCCATGAATTGTGGGAGTAATGGTTAAATGAAACGGGTTTTTTTTAAGGCAAGGGCAGATTAATTGGTGAGAAATGAAATAATGTTAGCAAGATCATTTCTTCTTGGCAATGAATCATAAATGAAAATATTAAAATTAAATATGCAGATAACATTAACATTTCCCAAACTCACACAGGATCAAAAGGATTTGGTGCTCTTCCAGTGAGTTTTTGGATGAAAGACATTGATTTCAAAAAGAGTACATTTGCTGTACAGCCAGCCAGATAATAAATAAAACATTAATCTTATTGATATTTGCCTTGTGTTGATGCTGTTGCCCTGGTTGCTATTATCTACGCAAAAAAAGATGTTTTTTTTTTTAATGCACTACTTTTTCAAAAAATTGATACACCCAAGCTGTTGAAATGCACTAAGACACAAAAACATATCTGTAGGTATTGGAAGAATTTATCATGGGAAATGCTTCCTTCGTGCTCAAAAAATTCTAAAAACTTATTGTCCCTAATTTAATAAAAATTCTCTCTCAACCACCAAGAGGCAGCATAATATCAGAAATAACCAGTTGCCCTTAACTGAAGTAAAGGCATTTTTAAAGTGTATTAATATTTCATTAAAAAAATCTGTCAACAACCTTGATAGTTTTAGATAGCTGGCTAAATCCCTGAGCACATATTTTGAAGCTACCTTTGAGCAGCAGTGGCTGTGGAGAAGAAAAGAATGAAATATGAACATCTGCCCCCAAGTTGTAATAGGAAATCTTTAAGGCAGCAGGAAGCAATCAAACACACAGAGAGATTTAGAGGAAAAGTGGTTAGAGGAAAAGTTTTTGATTTTTATTTTATTGCCCAGTTTTATTCCAAAGCAAGGTTTTCCCTTACTGTGGAAGCAAAGAAATCTTGCTTTGGTAGCAAACTGGCTTCCCTCTCAATTTTACTCAGTGTTAAGTTTAGATGGCATACCTATTGTTCCTTTATTGCACTCCTTTTCTTTTCAGTCTAGTGTCCATCCATTTTATTCTATGCTATTATATGTTACTTCTTCATGAAATCTAAAATTATACATAATCATCATTTAATGATGATTATGTTTAATCATCATTTAATACTTTTTCAACAACAGTTTGAAGTTACAACAGTGTTGAACGAGTGTTATTTATGACTGGTCCTAAAGTTCTGACTGTTCCAGCAGTCCCGTGGTGACAATCACCATTTGCAACTTTCCTGCTATCTTCCAACAAGCAAAGCTTATAACTCACTTGCACTCTGTCATGCTAAGCAGCAGCTATCCCCAGCTAGGAGGGACTCCCATAGCTGTTCCCACTATGCCTTGGCACTTGAACTCTGATAATGCATTAAAATGCCTAGATCTCTAGATTGACTGGCAGGCATTCCTGTGTTTCTCACCAAAAAAAGGCAAAGGTTTTTAACCTTCTTTGATCTTGCTCTCAAGAATATGAAAGCTCATTGATTCAGGAGTGGAGTGTTTATTTGATTTATCTCACCTTTAATATTTTATAAGTAATTTCAGCTTTCATGCCTAAAGTGAGGTTAGAACTCACAGTTTCTAGCCCAGCACCTTCACCATTACATTAAACATCCAGAAAAGTCTACAATAATCCATTCCCTTTCATTTCCAAGACAGCACAAACCACCTCCAATTCAGAGGATTTCTTTCTGGTAGGTGTGAGGAATAGCAGAGTCTTTCTAAGGACCAGGATAATCCAGAGAAGGTTGTGATAGGATGTCTAACAGATTCTATGAACATGGACACCAAAGCACGACCATTTCAGAAGGAAGCAGGGCTGTTACAGAAAAGTTTCCCTGACACCAGGGAAGAGGGCAAAAGCTTAAAAAGAAACTTGGAATAATCTCACACATTAGTTACAATAGGGATTGATTGAGCTGGATTAACTTTGGCAAGCTTTCAAAATTCCATTACCTTATACGACCAGCAATAAAGACAAGATTCTTGTTATTATAACCCTATATGAAGAGTAGTTTTAGGATTCATCACTTTGGTTTCCAGATTGGTTCTATCTTAAAATACTGACATCAATCATGCAAGTCTGCAAGTACCTCCCCCCTCATTGTCTTTCTTTATATGAGAACTTGGGAGGGTCAAGTCTGCAAATTACATTTTTGCTTCAAATTTAGATTTCTTGGTCTTGGTTTTGGCTGTTTCTCCTGCTTCCCAATATTATTCTCACCACCCATTACAGTAGCTGGCATTGAAATAGTTCATTCTGGATCTCATTTAATCATTTAATTCAGATATATAAGATGACCCACAAACCCATCTCCATACAGATAGTTTTCAATTTACAATCATAATTGAGACCAGACTTATGGTTGCAATTCATGTCAGTCATTAAGGTTAGGTCACATTAAGGTTGACTTGATTTTATGATATTTTTTGATGTGGTCATTAAGCAAATCACCATGGTTTTTAAGTGAATGCTATGGTTATTAAGCAAAGCCTTTGCCGGGAATGGGTAGTTTTTGTTTTTGAAATAAACACCAATTGTCAGCAAAAATAAAACATTGTAAATCATGATCATGTAGCCTGGGATGCTATAAATGATGATAAATGCAGAGTGTTTGCCAAGCCAAACTCTTTGTGAACATTGGTCTGCAGCACATACCCAGAATTTCATCTTCTAGAACAGACAATAGATGATGAGGAACATTTGAATTTTCTACAGTATATATGCATATGGAAAAACTGATTTTCCAGGGATAAAGCTAGAACAGTCTATCATATTTGATAGTTATCTCTAAATTAACAAAGTGTGCCAGGATTGGCAATACAAGGACAAGGAAGATGTATGTGGAGTGTTGGAGTCAAGGGGCTGAAATTCACTGAGCAGGATAGAGTACAATTAAATGTTCGCGCTTATAGTCATTCATCATACAAGCACAGAGTTGTAGAAGAATACTTAGGTTATAGAACTGAGTCTACCGCTCAGTGCAGGAGTTCAAATTAAGGCATTCTCAAGAGAGGGCATGATGATTTCTGCCTGAACATATCCAATAAAAGACAACCCACACTTTGTATTGCAGTTGGTTCCATTGCTGAACTGCTTTTATATTAAGAATTTTTTTTCTCTAACATTTAATCAGAATTTGAGTTTCTCCAAATTGTACTGTGGCCTGTGCTCTGAGATGATAGACACGTTATCTTGACCTTCTATGATACTTTAGATACCTGAAAAAATGTCCTTTTCTTTCTTTTCCCTGCTTGTAACTCACAAGCTTGTAACCCCTTTTCCTTCTCTTAATTTCCTATTTTATTTTCTGCTCTTTGTATTTTATATAACAAAACAAATACAAATTTGATAGATATCTGAATGTTCTATATTCCTACACAGTTATTTTTCAATGAACAGACTGGGAAAAGGGAAAATGAAAAGGTGATAAATCACAGAAAATATTACTGGTTATTCTTGAACAAGTTAAACAATCAGTCTTCAACTGCTTACAGAAGAAAAAGTTTGCAGTAGTTATTGAGATATCTCTTTAAAAAGTATCAAAATATCCCATCCTATCCTAGCTACTCATACAATTTTATAATGAGATAAACTTTTTATTTTTCATGATTACATTTTATATATATATGTACAATTTTAAAAGGACAATTATAAAGACATGGGAAAATACCAAAGACATGGGAAAATACCAGAACAAAGTTGAATACCATATATATATTTATATACATAAATATATATTATATTTATATGTTAATATAACTTGTTTATATGTTAATAAACATATGTTTAATATGTTTATTAAATAAACTAGTATAAACTAGTATGTGTATATATATACATATATGTGTGTGCTGTTTAGCTTCCCTCGGGTATTATCCCACGTCATTGCAGTGTTGTTAAAGTTGTAGCAATGTTTCAGCAGAATCTCATCTGCCACCATCAGGCTTCTGTGTGGATGTGTGTCTCACAGCTTTTGGTTTCAAATTCGAGGCTGGTCCATTCTGATTAGCTAGGAGCCTGGGTCTGTGTTCACTGGACTTGGAGTTTGATTGATTGGTGTTTCTGATTTCTTCTGTCTGTTTTGTGGCTTTGATTGGCTGGCAACACTCTGTTCTTGTGTTGGAGGCTTTCAGTGCAGCTTGGCTTCGTGTGAAAGGACAGCTGCTATTCATCAGCAAGCTAGGTTTCACCTAGGTGCCTGGTGAGGGGGTGTTTGAGTTGGAGGCATCAGAGGGAGTCTGTCTGTGCTCAGGTATTTGTCTGTTTTGTGGCATGGAGATCTTTCTATTTGAGAGTGCAGGTTTCCAAATGATTGACAGTCTGCTTGAATCATCTCTTCTATTCATGCTTTCAGATCTTTTTTCAATCTCTATGGCTTCTCTGATGATTCTGTGGTTGGGGTTTTCTATAGTAGCTAGGGTTTTAGTGCCATTGAAGTTGATGTTGTGACCTGTGGTTTTCATGTGTTGGACTAGTGAGGAGGTGTGTTTATACATACATACATACATACATACATACATACATACATACATACATATATATATATATATATATATATATATATATATATATACATACATATGTATATGTATGCTTCTGTATGGATGAGATTCTGCTGAAACGTTGCTACAACTTTGAAAGCACTACAATGACGTGGGATAATACCCAAAGGAAGCTGAACAGCACACATGTAAGTACCCGCTAAAGCTTAAAAAAACATATATATATATATGTCCAGTGAACACAGACCCAGGCTCCTAGCCAATCAGAATGGACCAGCCTCGAATGTGAAACCCACATCCACACAGAAGCCTGATGACGGCAGATGAGATTCTGCTGAAACGTTGCTACAACTTTGCTTTCGCGGGTACTTACATGTGTGCTGTTTAGCTTCCTTCGGGTATTATCCCACGTCATTGTAGTTCTGTTAAAGTTGTAGCAACATTTCAGCAGAATCTCATCTGCCATCCTCAGGCTTCTGTATAGAGCTAGTTCCTGGTTTCAAATTTGAGGCTGGTCCATTCTGATAGGCTGGGAGCCTGGATCTGTGTTCATTGGACTTGGAGTTTGATTGATTGGTGTTTCTGGTTTCTTCTGTCTGTTTTGTGACTTTGATTGGCTGGCAACACTCTGTTCTTGTGTTAGAGGCTTTCAGTGCAGCTTGGCTCCGTATATATGTGTGTGTGTGTGTGTGTGTGTGTGTGTGTGTGTGTGTGTATGTGTGTGTGTATATATATGTGTGTGTGTGTGTGTGTGTGCTATTCAGCTTCCTTCAGGTATTATGATGTACAGGGAACTTTGTATATGCCTTGGTTTTCCAGGTCAATTTTGTCTTTGGGGTTTCTAAGGATGGCTGCTATTTTTTTGTCTGTTTTGAAGGCAGTCTTGATGTGATGCCTGTGTAGTATCTTACTGATTTTATCTGTAGTACCTCTTATGTAGGGCAAGACAGCTGTTCCATAGGTCTGTTGATCTTCTAGGTCTCTGTTATGTCTTGGGGTGTTTTTGTGGATCAAGCTGATGATTTTCTTTTTGTGGAAGCCGTTGGCTGTCAATAGTTTAGTCAGGGTGCCTAGTTCAGTCTTTATATGTGTCTTGTCTGCCAGGCATTTGGTTTTGGTAATTAGTGTTTTAGCCACGGAATCTATCTGTGCTGGGTGGTGGTGGGATTGGGCGCTGAGGTAGCGGTTGGTGTGTGTTTTCTTCTGGTATACGGTGTGTCCCAGTGTGCCACCTGTTCTTTTGTACATTAGTACATCTAGCAATGGTCGTTGTTTGTTTATTTCCGTTTCAATGGTGAACTTGATTTTGGGGTGTGTGCTGTTTAGGTGTGTTGGGAAATTGTTTAGGTTTTCTTTTCCATGGGGCCAAATCACAAATGTGTCATTGATGTATCTTAGCCATAGTTTGGGTTTGTGGGTGGCATTAGCCAGGGCTCTGGATTCGAATTCTTCCATGAACAGGTTTGCAATGACGGGTGACAGTGGTGATCCCATAGGGGCTCCTTCAATTTGCTTGTATCTTTGTCCTTTGTATATGAAATATGTGTTGGTTAGGCAGTGTTCTGTTAGTTCCATGAGGTCTTTAGCTGGTTGGTATTTATTTTTGATGATTTCAATTGTTTCTTTTATCGGGACTTGAGTGAATAATGAAACCACGTCAAAACTTACAAGCAGATATTCTTGTTCCACGTGTAGATCTTTGATCATTTCTAAGAAGTGGTATGAGTTTTGTACATATGAAGCTGCGGTTTCAGCATGAGGCTGTAGTTGTTTTGCTAAGTATTTAGCTAGGTTTTGTAATGGTGCTCCTTTGGAGCTGACTATGGGTCTGAGAGGTATGCCTTCTTTGTGTATTTTTGGGAGGCCGTATAATTTGGGAAATCTAGAAGATTTTTCTCTTGGGATGATCGTCTGTTGGATTTCTTTGCTTATGTGGCTGGTTATAATTTTCTTCTTGGTTAATTTTTCCAGATATGTGGTTGGGTCTGTGTTTATAGGTTTGTATGTGGAGTCTTGGAGTCGGTCTGTCAATTTTGTTTCATAGTCTTTTCTATACATTATTACTGTGGCATTCCCTTTGTCTCCTGGGAGTATTATTATTGTTAAGCCTGGGTTCCCCAACCAGGGTTAGGTAGACAAGCTAAACA
>BLBF01000040.1:28910223-28928726 GCA_015471245.1 Laticauda colubrina
ATACGCTTGTGCTATCAAGAATATATTTTATTCCAGTATAAGTTTATAGCATAAAAAACAGTCCAATATTCATTTACCATGTAGTCAGTCCATTCAGGGATATTCAGTTAGCAAAGTCCATGTAGAATATCCTATTGTCAGTTCACATAAATCAGTCCGTTGTTGTCTCTCCCGTTCGAGCAATGCAGTCTTGATTCCAAGCAGTAATCAGGGATCATCAAAGCCAGAGATAGAGAGCAAGCTGTAGCCTTGCTACTTTTATATGGTTTTCATAACCACTCCCACAATTGCTATTTTACAGTTAAAGCTGCATACACTAACTATGATTCATAGTTATTATTTCACCTAAACCAGTTAGGGTGAACAATGTTATCCCTAACAGACACAAAGAAAAAAAATCTGCTGTGAACTCTGCATGGCATTAGGAAGGGCATCCAGCCAGTAAACCTTCAGCTTCATCCAGTCACCCTGATTTTACCCAAAATTAAGTGATTGCACAGGGTGGTAAAAAGGGAGCTTGTATGTAGACTTGTATAGCCTAGTGTGCTTATAACCTCTCTCCCTATCACAATAAAAAGCAGAATTTATGTATATAGATCCACTACAGTCTAGGTACTCCTCTTAACTCATTTGTGCACTGGCCTTTAAAAGAACTGAGCACCATTATTCCAAAAGGCAATGAAAGTATGCCTTGTTTTTAGGTAATTATGCAACTCATATAATATCAAAGCAATGTCACATTCTCTTTAAATTATAAACATCTGATAACTTTGCAATTCTTAAGGATCAAAAAGAACATGTTTGTGTATGTTGCATACAGATTATATTAATACAGAACCTTTAGTGACCCTATATGATTTTTCCATACATTTGAAATGACTTATTTCATTTTATTGGGAAGTAACTCTAAGGTGAACTTAGTGCTTAATTTCATGAGAATTTTTTTGCTTCTATGATCTGTCCGCCTATAGATTTCCCACCAATATGTGAAAAGTTATGGAATTATTAATTCTTACTATGATAAATAACTTCAATTGATGATGCAGAAGTAGAAAATGATTCAAATAAAACTACTTAAAGCCATCAACACTTTTCTGGTACAATCCACTGATGAGTGGATTGATTTTTAAGTATATTCAAGCTATTTTAAGGAAAGTGCAAGAACTGTACAACAAAAAGTCCAGAAAAAGTATTGAGTGTATTATCATTATTTATAATGACTAGGATAGTCCCAAACATCTTGATTTATTTGCTTTTTATTAAAACTGTGTTATCTTTGGCAAATAGTGTGTCAGATAATGAACCTTAGCTCATACATTACACAAGGAGTCATTTTCATTTCAAGAAACCCTGTGACCCATTGGGTTATCATTTGAGAAAAAAGCACACTCTGATGTGACCAAAATAAATATTAAATTTTAGGCTGACCATATTTTTTATCCTAATTAGACAGTCCAATGATCATCTAAGAAGAATGAATATCACAAAAAAGTAAAATAATTGTAGTATCAAAAAAAGGTCAACATTTATTTTCTAAAAAAATAAAAAGAAACACCATGGCCAGACAAAAGAGGAGCAGGAGTGAGAATAACTTCTAACTCTCCCTTGCAGTGAGACAGGTAAATTTAAATAAATTCAATAATAAATAAATAAATAAACTTCCTGCAAACTTTCCCATTGTCTTTGCTTGTAAAAATCTATGAGGAAACATTGGAAATCACTATCACATTACCATGGGGATACTACAACTTTGCAAATAAAAGTGGTCTAAATATTGTGAAAACTTCAATTGCACAGAATAATGGGTCCTGGATATTTTACAAATCCTTTAAATTAGTGGAGTTTAGATACATTCATTCAAAAATTGTTGCATTATAATGAACATTCAGGCTAACTTGAGGGTATAAATAAACAATAGAAATGCAATGAGAGATTTATTAATATCTAGGTATCTTTATGCAGTCTTTTAGGAAATAAAGTTCCTTTTAAGTGGTTCATAGAATAAAAGCATTTCACATTAAACACCATGATTAATAAAAATCAGTTGCAGTAATAAAATAAGCATTCTGCCCTAAAATATTAAAAATTAGATATCTAATGCAGTAAAACTGTTCACAGACTGCAGGGGACAATATCTTGACATATTTACATTGAATTTACTGAGATGCATTGCTACAACTCTAGAAAGTAAAGAGAAGTCTATCTAACAATCACCAATACAGCTTTTCTCAGAGGAAATAGGAGCATCCATTTCACATATTAAAGAGAATGTAGAATCCTAGTGGATAAAAGCAGTTCTTCAGCCAACTTAACTACAATGATGATGGCTATGATGATGTCAGAGATTATAATCTTTTTGCCAAGACAGAGTACAAAACAAAATGACCACAACACAATAACTGCAAATCAAAGTAAAGATGATAATGTTGCAGTTATATCTTGGGATATTGAAAAAGTTTGACAAAAAATATAAGCAACTTATGTTTAGTATTCTAGCTAAAATTGGTGTTCCTAAAGAATGAATATATCCAGTCCACATTTACATATGTCTCTTGCATAGAAAAATGAAAATTAAATCGTTTTTAGTAATTAGTATGCTTTCATCTGCTTTTCCTCATTACAAAAGTTGTAGTCAAAGATACTTTGATTTTTGCTATTCGTTTGGAAATCCTGACTTGTGCGTTTAGAAGATATTGTAATACTTGTGCCTTATATAATTCTTTTGAATAATATTCATGTTATGTGCTGATTATATGCTATTATATTCAGTATGTTTTCAGCATTTCATGCTGTGATTCCAACTTTGATACATTTGATAACTGTGTTTAGGATTGAGACATCAGACATCAGAAGAATGAAGAATGTTAAGAACAGTACACACAATATTATATCAGGCTGCAAAGGGAGGATCTGCCGTTACCTACAAGGAGATTGTTTCAATATTAATTACAATATGAATGAATTGCAAATATTCATCAAATGAGCAAATATTCACAGGAACAACACCATATTTGAAGAATCAGTAAGATAGTGCCCAGTCAACTAGCTATCATTCAGGAGCCTCAGACTCTTGTATGAGAAAAAAATGGTGCAGTCCAGATGCCCTTGGATGGAAAATGGAGAAGACTCAGTAGAGAATCGGAATAGATGGAATCTTGCCAAACTCTTTACTACTCTGACCTTAAAAGATCTCTTCTAACCTGGGAGATCCAAGGGAGCAGCTACCCTTACTCTCTTCCTCTGCTTCCTATGCAATTCCAGACTATAAATTGCTTTTTGTCTCAATACCACCACTGTGCTTCCTCCTTTCGAGCAAATTGCCACTTAACTATTGTCTATCATACCAGCTCCCCCTCCATTGGAACTATCTCTCATATCACCTGAATCTATCCCTTACTCTTTCTCTCTAAAGTTATATTGTACATCTTATTGTTGCAGTATTGAACCTGTCTCTGAAATAAATCATTTCTATGTGCTCCCACTGGAATATTTGAATGTTGATTCTTTGATTATAGAGAACTGCACAGCTGAACTCTACAGCAAAATATCTAATAATTCATTTAGCAGTTTGGTTTGACAGTATGACAATGCAAGACTGGACACAAACAATGATTATTTTTTCCATACAGGTTTTCCATGCAGTTCCAGCAGTCTCTCCCAATCTGGTTTCTTCCAGTAAAATGGGCAAAGTATCATCTATCTTTATGCATTCAATAGCAATAGCGTAGTAATGCCACAGTGGCTTTACCCTTTAGCAGAAGATGTGAACTAGTTAGTACCTAAATGAGTAACTTGTTTTGACTCAGAAAAAAATCATTAGTTAGATTTAATTATTGGTCAATGTATCAGATATTGGCAGCACACAAAGTGTAGTATATCAAGTAAGATGATCTTTTGTTTCAGTGTTGCTAAAAATACTTGAAACAATTGTACTAGAAAATGGTGTTTGTATTTTGGAGGAAAGATTAAAAAAAACTATTCTTAAATGAAAACAGTAAATTGGAAAATTGGCCTTTAAAATGATTTATTTGAAATCCAGCAACATGTAAATATTATGCCCTTCCCTTCTTCCTAAAAGGAAACCACATTCATGAGAAATTGTGATGGTTTTGGATAGGTTTGTACTATGTATGCATATGCACCCTCAGTATTTTGCACTGTATGAAACAACTGTGGTTTTTTTCCAGAGACAAATTTATTTTTTGGCCTAGAAAAAAGGAAAACTGCTGGCTTTTGTTATAGCAAATTTATTTTGAACACATTATAAAGTCTAGGTCATAGAGACACACATATCTTTCCATTTTATTAGCAACAGAGACAAATTAGTTCCTCAGTTATCAAGATTTTGTTGTTTTGAGAGGGTTTTTTATGTTAAGAATTATTTGACAAGAGGTGTAAAATATGGGAGAATAAATGTCTAAAACGACATAAAATTCTGTATGTTTGTAAAGTGACCATTTGGTGATACATTCAGAACTTTTATAAGCTCCTTTCCTAGACCTGGCAGGCAGGCAAACAAACAAATAAGGAATCCAAATGGGATAATGTTAGGTAAAAGAATAAGGCTGAAATGTCTGCCATAAAATATTTAAGCAGACATTCTTAATGAGGAAAGCAGATGATAGTTATTAAGAAGCTTAGAACATGAAAAGTTCAGAGGTGAAGTAGAACAACTTAGTAAAATGTTCTTACCATACAATTTCCCCTTGTTGTGACTGTGGTGTTGATATGCAAACTATTACACATATTATACAAGATTGCCCATGATGTGCATTCTCTGATTCTCTAGAATATCAGAGCAATGTCATAGGTCAGGGGCATTGAAGCAATGCCATTGGTCAGGGGTGTCAAACTACATTATTATGGTGGCATCACAGGATGTATCATGTGATGTATCAGGATTTTTTTCCTCTTTGCTAAACCGGGCGTGGGCTTGGCCAGCACATATGCATCCAGCTACAGGCCAGGAGTTTGACAGCCTTGACATAGATGATCACCTGGACAGCTGAATTGCACATCCAGTTATGAGGCCACTGCCATAAGCCCACAGAAATTTTACTTAGTATTATCGTATATATATGTGTGTTGTGGTCCGCCGGAAGCCTGCAGAGCTGGCAGCAGAGTCAGGCAGTGGGGAGGAACATGGGCCAGTCCTGGAGTCTTGGAGACGATTGCCCCCTCCCATAAGACATAAAGGAGGAGCAAAGGGACATGAGCCTTGCAGGAAGCAACTTTGTTCGTTCTGGTCAGTTTAAAATCTGAAGCTCCATGTTAACTTTGTGCTCTGTTTGGCCTTGTACAGCTAATTGGCAATTTAATCATTGGCAGCATTTCAAAGGAGATAAAGGTAGGTGCTTATCAGCCTTATCCCGAAAAACTGTGGCAAACTTTTGTTTGGACTATTCATAAACTGTTTGGGACTCATTACAGGCTGTGAATGCATATAATTCACAGCCATTGAAATAAAAATAAGGTTTTTGGTAACAGTGTGTGATTGTTACTGTCTCAGGAAGGCTTGGTCAGAATGATATGCTTGTTTCTCTTCTGTCATCATGCACTAAAGCAGGAGTCTGCAACAGTGGTGAGGTTCAAAATTTTCTTCTACTGGTTGGTCGGCTTGACTTGATGGGTGTGGCAGGGGAAGGATACTGTAAAATTTCCAGTCAGGTGGTGCTTGCCAGTTCTCTGAAATACTCAAAATTTCTGCTATTGGTTCTCCAGAACTGGTCAGAACCTGCTGAATACTGGTCTGCAACCTGTGGCTCTGGAGCCACGTGCAGCTGTTATATTCCTGAGAAGATAAGGGTGATGGCAGGGGATGGAGACTCACTCCATATTCCAGAGTTGGAGGTGACTAAATGGGAGTGAGTGATGTTGAGTTGGCCATATCCAGCCAGTTACACCAGTTGTTAAATTATTGGCTCCCAGTGTTTTCTTTTCTGTGGGAACAGGGTCCAAATGGCTCTTTGAGTATTTAAAGGTGCAGATCCCTGCACTAAATAATGAAAAACATATAGCTTATTGTACTGAAAAAAGCAAAAGACAAAATAGTGTTCACTCTATAAGCATCCAATCCTTTTTAAGTCCATAAAGGTATTCCTGAAAGCTTGCTTTCACTCACACATCAGCACTACATGAACTATGGATATGAAAGTATAAATACCCTCTCCCCTCTATATAAGACTTCTTTTGCCTATAGACAAAGTTGACTGTTTCATGCAGATAACACTATGGCAAGTGGTTTGCATGTGGATGCACCTGCTTTGCTGTCGATGCAGCAGAGGTAACTGCTCCGTTACTACCAATCTGGTTACTAGTTTGGTCAGCAAAATATGGAGTTCTGAGCAGGAAGTGTATTAATGAGGCTTAATGAGGCTAAGTTTGTCCATCAGATTATAAATTGTGACCTTTAACAAAAAATAATTGTTAAGTAATGTGGTAGACATAAGTGCCACTACAGTCATTAAATGAACATTAAATGAACAAGGCAGTCATTAAGCAAGCCAATGATTCGCAATAGGGAATGGTTTTGCCAAAAACAAAAAGTAAGTGACAGTTTTCAGCAAAACTGCCATAAAATGATGATCATGTATGATCATGTATGAATGATAATTCTGGATGAAATGATAGTTCTGGATGAAATGGATTATCTCGACCCGTACCAATCAGGATTTAGGCCTGGATTTGGGACAGAAACTGCATTGGTGGCACTTTTGGATGATCTCTGGTGGGAGTGGGATGGGGGTAGTGCATCCATCCTTGCTCATCCCTTCGGCGGCTTTTGATACCATTGACCATGGGATTCTCCTGGGATGGCTTCAGAGGATGGGAGTGGGAGGCCTTGTGCTGTCTTGGTTCACTTCTTTCTTCTGCGGCCACTCTCGGTCAGTGTTGATAGGAGAGGAGAGATCCAACCCTCTCCCACTGCTTTATGGGGTTCCGCAGGGCTCGGTACTCACTCTGCTCCTTTCGAATTCCTTTTCCTCTCCTCTCTCAAATTCCTTTTCAACATTTATATGAAACCACTGCGTGAGATCATCCATCACCATGGACTGAGGTAACCCCAATATGCTGATAATACTCAGATGTATGTCTCGGCCCATGGTGAGTTAAGTGTTGCTGTGTCCACCCTCTCACAGTGCCTGGAGGATGCTAGAGGTTGGATGGGGTTGAAACTAAACCCGTGCAAGACCAAGTGGCTCTGGGTCTGAGGTTCGTTGGTTCAGGGAGAATTACCACCTTTAGTCTTGGATGGGGTGGCACTACCCCAAACAAATCCTATGTATAATCTAGGGGTTCTCCTGGACTCACGACACTTGTATGAAGAGAAGGTGGTGGTCATGGCCAATAAGGCCTTTGTACAACTGCGGGTTGTGCACCAGTTACGCCCTTTCCTGGATCAGCGGTCCCTACTCGCAGTCACTCATGCCCTGGTCACTTCCCATCTTGATTATTGCAATGCGCTCTACATGGGGCTGCCCTTGAAGAGCATCCAAAAGCTCCAGTTGGTGCAAAATGCAGCAGCCCACATGGTTTTATGCAGACCCCGGTGTGCACATGTATCACTTCTCCTGCAGAAGCTGATTGGCTGCCAATTTGCTTCCGGGTGCAATTCAAGGTGCTGGTTGTCACTTTTAAAGCCCCTTCATGGCTTGGGTCCAGGTTATCTGAGAAAACATCTCTTGCCAGTGACATCTACTCAACCCATGAGAGTGAGGAGACAGGGAATGCTGCAGGTCCCACCCCTGAGGGAGATACACCTGGTGGGACCTAGAAGAAGGGCCATCTGTGGTGGGCTCCATCTCTCTGAAACATCATTCCCCCAGAGATTAGAATGGCCCCCTCATTAATACTATTCCGAAAGGCACTGAAGCCTGGTTTTGCCAGCAGGCCTGGGGAACCCAGAGAAGGATGGAACCCATCAAATGGCTTTACTAAATTATTTGATTCTTTTTGTTAGTTCTTGTTTTCTTTATTTTTATTTTTTGGTTTAAATATGATTTTACATTGTGAAAGCCGCCTTGAATCTCCATGGGCGAATAGGCAGCAATATAAATCAAATAAATAAATAAATAATATTAAGTGACCATAGTTATCAATGCAAATTAGCAGAAAAAAGAGAATTATAATGATCTGAAGGTACCAATAATAACATATCTTATCAGATTTGCTAGTTATAGTTCCTGGAAAGTATAATTCAGTTTCCCCACTTCTGCCTTACCAGATCATTTTGAAGCTCACCAAGTTTATTCTTCTTTATATACTAGAAATGGCCTACTAGGGACTTTCCACAAACACACTACACTTGTAATGTTTATTTTCATTGATTGCATCCTGCAATAAATACTCACTGCCATTAAATTCAGCTTTCATAGCTAATAGTTGTTAGTAAATTTGAAAAGATCTTATCCCATATCAAGGCTGTGAATTCCTCAAGTCAGAATTATGCAGAAAAGGTTTTGCCCATTCCCATTAACTTCTGTCTTTTGATTAATTTTGTGCCATTAAATCAGGTCTCAACTCCCAGCAACAACATAGATTTTGTTTCTAACCTAGTCTTTCAGGTTATTGCTTATTCTTATTTTATATTTAATAAACAAGAATAAGCAATAGCCTGAAAGTATTTTTGCTAAATAATGTATGTTTAGCAATTATTGGAATTGTAGAAAAAGAACCATTCAATCCTATTTATTACAAACACTTTCTGATCATCATTCAAAGTATCTTACGAATTAGCAAGATGTGACAATTGTCCATTAATTCTTACAATCCCTCTCCCACAATTCTTATATACATAGTCCTGCAAGTGATTAAACTGTGAGGAATACCTAGGATAAACTCAGTCCAACACACATGTGTTTTTGAGATGGTACTAACCTGACAGCTTTCCACACAGCCAATCGAACAAGACCTACATAGCTCAATGCTTTTGCAGCATCAGCAATATTTTCTTCCAGTTCTCTAACCATCACTGAAAGAAGTCAGAAAAGAGAACATGTTCTGCATCATAGCCAGGAAAGTAAATGAGTTATCAATAATATCATTCAGCTTCCTTGGCTAATGCATTAAGTCTGAAATAAGCTACATCTGAAAGCCTGAAACCAAATTGCACTGACTTATGCCAGGGGTCTGTAAAGAATTCTACTGACTTGCAATGTCAACAATCACATCCCAGCAATTCAGGAGCTGTTTGAAAATATTAACTATTGATAGGTAGAGAGCTTTCTTGAGTATAGGAGCTATTCTTACAATTGTGGATAGCTATTTTGGAAAAATGGAAAAAGGGACAACCTGTGGACAAGCAGGTTGCTGATTTTTAAAAACAAATCCATGTGGAATGTGTTCTGTATGGAACTAGATAGGTTCCAAGTCCCTCATTCTGATTGGCCGAAAAGGCCACTTACGGATTGGTTGATTAAGAACCAATCTGGGAAGAGTTAAATGAGTGTCATTGGCCACAAGCCGCAGGCAAGCTGCTATAAAAAGGGCTGCCACGACTTGGCTATGTTCCGTATCTTTTGCCTTGCAAGTTTAAATAAAATAGTTGTTGTTTGGAACCCGGTTTCACACGCTTCTTTCCGCATGGAACACTGGCGATGAAGGTGAGATTGTCGTAGAAGGTGAGACCGAAGCACGCGGTAATCTGAATGGAATGAGAGAGATGGCTGGCAACAACGCGCCGCCCGCACCATTCAATCCTGATGAGGAGGATTGGGAATCGTATATTGATCACTTTCTTATGTTCTTAGAAAGCAACGAAATGGAAGAAATCTCAGACCAAAGGAAGAGGGCTGTCTTCCTTACACACTGCGGACCGGCCGTCTTTAAAATGGTGAAGGTGCTGGCGAAACCCAGAGATGTCAAACAGATGACCTGGTCCGACCTGAACTGAATGCTCTGAGCACACTACGCACTGGTGGTCTCGAATTTAATAAAAAGGCACGAATTCTATAAGAGGGACCAGAAGGAGGATGAAACTATAGGAGATTTTGTAGCAGCCTTGAGACACATCAGAGGAGCCTGTGAGTTCCAGAAAATGGACGAAGCAATGAGGGACCGCGTGGTCCTCAGCCTGAAGGACACTACCCTTCAGAGCAAACTCCTGAATAGGCCAAACATAACCATGGTCGAGGCCATTGCAGAGGCAACCGCCATCGAAGCAGCTAAAAGGTCAGCAGCCACCATGCGGCAAATGAACGCGATTCCAGACCTGCCAACCCAACCCAGGGAAAAGAAGGCAGAGGGAGGAAAGAAACAGTCCACAATCCACTAAGAAGACATCGAATCCCAGAGTGATACCGAGGACAACAATGAAGATGTCCATAGACTCCATTCAGATAAAAAATGGCACGAAAAGAGGAGAAATCGGCGGGAGTTTCAATGTGCGGGATGAGGAGGAAATCAGCCGCGAGCTGAATGCAGGTTCCTTGATGCAATTTGCTGGGCTTGTAATAAGAGGGGGCACATTGAAAGGGTCTGCCGCAACAAAAAGAGCTATAGTCCAAAAAGACGCGGCAGCACACACACACACACCCCGACATAAAGAAAGACAAGCTGGCAGTAGATGGAACCGTAACAAGAGAACTGTTGACAGGGAAGAAATGCATCAGACAGTCACCATCGGAAATGCTAGGGTGGAGAGTGGAAAGAAGGTTCGGATAGAGGTGAGCATCGAGGGGAGACCCTGCAAGATGGAAGTCAACTCAGGGTTGTTCCTATCTATGGTATCCTGGAATACCATCCGGCACCTGATACCGAATATTAAACAGAGAGAACTACAGAAACAAAGACTAGTGCTAAAAGACTATCAAGGAAATCGAATTCCAGCAGTAGGCCTTGGACATTTTCTAGTCAAATTTAAAAACCACGCCAAAATCTTGCCTCTGACCATCATCAACCACGGCAGGCCTAGCCTGTTAGGGATCGAATGGTTCGTGCCCCTGGGAATCGGGATGACCGGGATCAACTGCATCGCTACAACTCACTGGGAGGAGAGCCTGCTCCAAGAATTCCAAGATGTTTTTGACGGGACTCTAGGCAGGTACAAGGGGACCCCAATTTCATCTAGCCTAGACCCGAAAATAGGCCCCATCCGTTTAAAGGCCAGATGCATCCCATTCACGTTAAAGCAGAAAATTGATGAGCAACTGAATAAATTAATAGCTCAAGGGGGTTTAGAGCCAATCGACCATGCCAGGTGGGAAACCCCTATCATCATACCATTGAAGCCGGATGGGTCAGTGCGCATCTGCGGAGACTATAAGGCAACCCTAAACCATGCGCTCCAACAAAGTGCATACCCAGTGCCGGTAGTGCAACATTTACTGCACTCGCTAGGGGGAGGAAAATTTTTTGCAAAGTTCGACCTCGCACAGGCCTATCAACAACTACCCATTGATCCCATTATGGCAGAGGCACAGACTATTGCAACACATAGAGGGGCATTCAAGTGTAACCACCTCCAATTCGGTGTAAGCGTTACACCAGGCATGTTCCAAAGCCTCATGGAATGCCTCTAAACTGAATCAAAGGTGTCATCCCCTACTTCGACAATGTACTGGTCTCAGCAAAAAATGCCAACCAGCTAGAGACCAGATTAAGAGAAGTCTTAACAAGATTTAGGAAATCAGGCCTCAAAGTAAAAAAGGAAAAGTGTGAATTAGCCACTAACCAGGTCAAGTTTTTGGGCTATTTAATCGATGAACAGGGCATTCACCCCACCAAAAAAAAAATGAAGGCTGTCAAAGACGCTCTCAGCCCCAGGAACAAAACCGACCTTCAAGCATTCCTAGGCCTCATAAATTTTTACAACGTGTTCCTGCCCCATAAGGCGACAATAGCAGAACCCCTACATCGACTGCTAGATTTTAAAAAAAATCACTTGGACATGGGGCCACCGGGAACAGAAAGCCTTCCAAGGTATCAAGGACCTATTAAGGTCAGACACCGTTCTCATCCAGTTTAGCAATACCCTGGCTTTGACGGTCACCTGTGATGCCTCGCCTTTTGGGGTTGGTGCCATCCTGAGCCACCAGCTACTAGACAGCAGAGAGGCACCGGTCTATATATTGTTTATATATATATATATGGTTTATATAGCAAGCAAGCCGCTATATAAAGGGCTGCCACGGCTTGGGCTATGTTCCGAATCTTTTGCCTTGTGAGTTTAAATAAGATAATTGTTGTTTGGAACCCGGTCTCACGCGCTTCTTTTTGGACGGAACAGAATGGATACAACTCTAAGGACAATACATCATAAATACTGCTCATGTTCTAAGATATAATAGTTTCTATAAAAACTATCATACTGTATAAAATGAATACAAAATGTTGCAGCTTCTAACTTTTTTTCCAGAAAAGTAACCTCGCCTCTTTAATATAGCTTTTCCCAGGGAAATAAAAATAGTTTCCTAATTAAGATGGATTTGGAAATAGTATTAAAGCATATATTAACTCCAAAAATCCTCCTTCTATTTTTCATTGAAAACCAGATAGCATTAATGATGACATCTTGTTATTCTAGCAATGCTAGATTGTGAAATAAAGAGACAATAGAGACAAATTTATTAGTAATGGCAACTATTGAATTTCTTAACCTAGATTTTTACTGGTGCAGTCAGTGGTAATACATTGTCATAGACAATATTGTACCAAACAGAAGTGGTATTCAGCAGGTTCTGACCAGTTCTGGAGAACTGGTAGTGGAAATTTTGAGTAGTTTGGAGAACTGGCAAATCCCACCCCTGACTGGAGATTTTACAGTATTCTTCCCCTGCCATGCTCACCAAGCCACGCCCACAGAATTGGTAGTAAAAAAATTTGAATCCTACCACTGGTACCAAAGTTGATTTAGCTCTTATACTATTATATTGATGGTGAGATGCTATCGGCTTGGACTGATTCAACTGAATCAGCAGTAAAAAAAAAAAAAAAAGCTCTGATGATCAGCTGAGAAGAGAAAAAGGAAAAAAGTACACGATCGGTTGTCCCACCCACCCCAGCTCTTTATCTGGACTTTTAATTCTGGACTTTCTCTTAATTCTGGACTTTCTCAACTGTGTTAATATCAAATACGTAATGTGATAAACATGAAAACTAAGATTGAACATTTACAGATTGTAAAAAAACAGCAGGATATTTTTATTCCCCTTTCCACCTCCCAATAAGCCTGCTTTAATTAGTTGTGACAAGAATAAAACACAAATGCAATTTTAGCAACAGTTCACCAAACAGTGGTAACTGTAGCTTAGCAGAAGAGATGAAACAGCCTGGCCAGTTACTTATGTTAATTTGAGTAACTCTCAAATTACAATTCATTATGTAATGTGCTCTACGTGAAACTTCCTATGAAGAGAACTTGGAAACTTCAGCTGGTGCAGAATGTCATGGCAAGACAATTATATGTGCCTTTAGAATGGCACACTTAGATCTCTGCTATGATGGGCACCTTTTTGTTGTTTCAAAAACTCTATTACGTTCTCTTCTGTAGAATGTCTTGAGAGTTAGCACTTTGAAATGGGTTTTTTTTTCTTCCAGAAAAGTGCAGTGGAAGGGATGATCTGGACTAAATCAATTTTGCAAGTAGGCACAACATTTTTCTCCAGACAATTTCAAATTTTTCACTTCATGAAAACCATGCATTCACTTATCTCATAGTTTGTTCTGTTTTGATATTCCATAGATACTCTTTGCTCTAACCTTCAGCACCAAGCCATGAAGGACTTAAAAGGTAACTATCAGCACCTTGAATTGAAGCATATTGGCAACCAATGTGACCGACCTATATAAAGCACATAGTTATAGTGCAAATGAGTAAAGCCCCTGTCACACTGCACCAACGGATGGAAAGAGGATGTAAAACGGACAAAAAAGCTTGCCATCCGTTGGTTAACGCGATGTACTCACTGCCTCCGTTTTGCTTCCTCTCTATCCATCCAGCATCCGTTTATTAACGTTTCATCCGCTCAGAAAGTTTTGAGCTACTCAAAACTTTTGCGCGGAAAATGTATCCAATGCATCCGTTCTACATCTGCTACGCATCCGCTACACATCCGTTCTGCATCCATTACGCATCCGCTATATCCGCTAGGCATCTGTTCCACATCCGCGCAACTCGCATCCGCACGGATGCAGGGAGGAAGCGGAATGGACGCGGAACGGATGCAGAACGGATGCAGAACGGATGCAGCATGGAAACAAAGCGTTTAAAACAGAAAAAACGTTCACAGAGGGGACCTATCTCGGATATTAAGGATGTCTAGAGGATGCCTAGAGGATGCCTAGAGGATGCAAAGGGACACCTATACTGCCTATAAAAAGGGGGAGCAACTCACCTGCATCTCACTTTCAGACCAGCAACCTAGCTGTGCAGACCTCTGCAGCCTTCATCTGACTCTTGCTCTTCCAAAGCATCCAGTCATGTCCACTGTGGATTGTAACACAGTCCTTTTGGCAGCCACCATCCTTCTGCAACAGTGCAAAGCCATCTACAGGCTCTGTGAACTCTATTACGGGAAGAAAAAGAGGCGGCCAAGAAGCGTCTGGGTACGAAGATGGATCGCCAGAAGAGCAGAGTACAGACTGTACAACAAGTTGATGGTGGAGCTCAAGAACAAAGACACTCGGGCATTCCAGAACTTCATGAGGATGCCTCCAGCCATGTTTGACGAAGTTGTGGAGCAGCTGACACCCAGGTTGACCAAGGCAAACACCAACTTCCGGCCCAGCCTGGAACCTAGGCTCAAGGTGGCACTCACTCTGCGCCACCTGGCTTCAGGGACCACCTACAGGCACATGCAGTATGACTGGAGGGTGCCACACAACACCATCAGCATTGTGGTCAGAGAAGTGGTGCAGGCCATCATCAAAGAATACATGGAGGAGCTCCTCCAGTGCCCCTCCACTGAAGAAGGATGGAAGAAAGTTGCAGAGCAGTGGTATCAGAGGTGGAACTTCCCACACACCATTGAAGCCATAGATGGCAAGCACGTGGCCTGCAAAGCTCCAGCCAACACAGGGTCCAATTATTTCAACTACAAGGGCTTCTTCAGCATCGTCCTCTTTGCCATAGTCGATGCTGACTACAAGTTCATGTACATCGATGCTTCAGGCAACGGCTCCTCTTCAGATGCCCAGGTATACAACGCCAGTCACCTCAAGGAGGGGCTGGAAGGCAACCTCATCATGGGCTTCCCAGATCCAGACCCCCTGCCCAACGACACACAAGATGTGCCCTACTTCATCGTGGGGGATGATGCCTTCTCCCTCAGAACCTACCTCATGAAGCCCTACACCTCCAGACTCCTCACTGTGAAGAGAGGATCTTCAACTACAGGCTGTCCAGGGCAAGGCAGGTAGTGGAGAACGCCTTTGGCATCCTGGCAAACAGGTTCCAGGTACTTCTCACCACCATGCAGCATCGCCCAGAGACCGTGAGGAGGATCGTGGAAGCTTGCTGCATCCTGCACAATCTCATGCGCACCCGCTACCCGTTCTTGCAGAACAGGCTTGTGGACCTCCAGCAAAGCAATGGGGACATGGAGCCTGGGGAATGGAGGCAAGGGCGAAACCTGATAGACACTGAGGATGTGCAAGGCCCCTCACGTGAAGGGAAGAAGCAGTGCAACCTCCTGAAACACTGGTGCAACTTCCCAGCTGGAGCGATGGAGTGGCAAGAAAGTATGATAGATGATGAATGGGTGCTTCCTTCAGCCTGTCTCATCACACGGATGAGATTGGGCCATGTATGTTGAGTGGCCCTACAATGAACAGGGCGTTTAATAAAGAGTTGTGTTTATGTTGACATGTGTGGATGATTGATTACATTGTTTATGATAAAAAAGGGCCATAGGTGTGGCACCTGGGAGGGTGGACCATACAGTCCCACTATGCTTGCACTGGAGGTTTATCTATCCCACAGCTATTACCCATCCCAAAGGTATCCCTGCCCATTCCACTGCTATCTTAACCCATCCCACAAGCATGCAAAGGCTTAAACCAATTCTAAAAGTTTCCACCAAGACTTAAAAAAAAGAAATAAAGCAAGTGTGTGAATCAAAGATAAACTTTATTGAACAACAAGCTGTAAAAGGAAAAAGATCCAAGTCAAGTGTCCAAATAAAGTCCACACCCAGTCTCTGGCAGTCTTCACGGTCACTCGGAGGTGTGCCCAGTCTCAGGGGTGAAGGGTCCAGGTGCTGTGGAGGTGGTTGCTGCTGCAGTGCTGGTCTGGAGCCCCACTGGGGTGCCTGGCCCCGAGAGGACAACAGGTGACGATGTGTTGAGAAAGCTCTTGGATAGCTGGCTCAGACCCGTGATGCTGAGAGGTCCTTCCTCCATGCCATGGGGTGTCAGCCCCAGTACTGATGAGAGATGTACTGAGGCCAGGCTTGGCTGTGGGGTGGAGGAAGGAGTAGTGTAGTGGGGCTGTCTGGTCTGCAGCTGGGTGAGGACTGGCGTGGGTAGTATCACTGTCATCGGTGGCATCATTGGCGTGGGTGGCATCGGTGGCATCAGTGGAACCGGTGGCAACGGTGTCACCCGATGACTCTGTGCCTGGACTGGGAAGGGCTGCTGCCTGTGCTGCTGGACCTCCTGGTAGCCGTAGCCCTGGTAGGTGAGGGGCTGTGGAAAGCCTTGGAATGGGAGGGACATCACCTGGGGTGGAGGAGCAGACCTGGGCTGGGTGGGAACAGGTTCCTCTGGATTTGGAGGGTTGTGAAGCAGCTCGGTGATCCGGTCCTTCACCACCTGGTACTGGGTTTCCTCCATGTTCCTGAGGGTCTGGTTGACATAGGTGAGGAAGGGCTTGCGGTTGGAGGATGAGGAGTCGGTGTGGACCAGCTGAGAGAGGATATCTATGCTGCTCCGGATGGTGTCCCTGATCTCCAGCAGGACAGTGTGGCTCTGCCCCTCCTGTCTGGCTCTCTGCCTTTCTGTGGAGGTGGAGCTGGGGGTGGATGCGGGTAGGGCTGTGGTGGATGTGCCGTCTCCTTTCTCCCACTGGACCAGGGAGTTCTCCAAGCGTTCCACCACGGTTAAAACAGCTGTCCGCGGGTTCTCCACTGTGGGACGCTCCACAGAAACCTGCCTGGAGACAGTGACTGACTCTCGGCCGGAAGAGGACTGGGTCTCAGCAGGCTGCCGGAGAGAGAGGGTTGTGAGAGGGGCTCCTGGTGCTCCTCGGTGGCGGATCTCACCCTCCAGAAAGCTGCACCTGGCCATGACGTAGGTCTCTGTCCGTCAGCTTAACCGTGGCCTGGCCAGATTTCTTCAGGTGCAGCTTCCCGTACCAGGTGTGCATATGTTTCCACCAGCCGAGGAGCACCTCCAAAGTGTAACCCATACTCTCCGTCATCTCTCTCCAAGCAGCCTGCTTCCTTTTGGTGTCCCTGTACAGCCGATGTCCCTTCCGCCACAGATAGTCATTTTCTCTCAGCCACTCCAGCACCTCATCCTCGTGTTCCTCCTCAATGAAGTATTGCCTCCTCTCCCGTCCCCGCATACGCCTCTTCCTCCCTTTGATAGGACTAGATGGGCCCTCATCAGAGGGGCTCCCAGGTGGTAGGGGCTGCTCCTCCACACCACCAGCATCATCATCATCATCATCACCAGCAGGATCATAATCATCATCAGCAGCAGCAGCAGCACCAGCACCAGCAGGATCAGCAGCAGCAGGACCAGGAGCACGAGCAGGACCAGGAGCACGAGCAGGACCAGAAGCAAGAGCAGGACCAGGAGAACGAGCAGGACGAGCAGGACGAGCAAGACCAGGAGCATGAGCAGTACGAGCAAGTCCAGGAGCACGAGCAAGATGAGCAGGACCAGCAGAACCAGCAGGACCAGGAGCAGCTTCAGAAGAGGACGCAGCAGCAGAAGCACCACCGCCAGGAGCAGCTTCAGCAGAAGCTCCAGCACCAGAAGAGCGAGCCCGAGCAGCAGAAGCCCCAGCAGAAGCAGAGTCAGGGACAGGGCGGGAAGGTGGCCCTGTCCCTCTTGGCATGGATGGCAGCAGGTTGCTGAGGCTTTCGCTTCTTCCCCATGGTTGTGGGGTTGCTGGCTGGCAGGGAGGCTGGCAGGCACCAAGGCTGGCAGGAAGCCTGGCAGGAAGCCTGGCAGGAAGCCTGGCAGGAAGCCTGGCAGGAAGCCTGTCAGGTAGGCAGGCACCAAGGCTGGCAGGCAGGCAGGCACCAAGGCTGGCAGGCAGACTGGCTGGCAGGGAGGCTGGCAGCAAGGCAGGGCAGGCAAGGACTCGATGTATCTGGCAGCAGGTCTTTCCTCTGAATGCTGGCCACGTGCGAGCTGCTTCCCTTTATATCCGCGTGGGTTACGCAATGCACTTCCCCCGCATGCGCAATTAACGCTCGACATCCGTTAGGCATCCGCTGTGCATCCGCTAGGCTTCCGCTCTGCATCCGCTTCATCCGCTGTGCATCCGCTATGCATCCGCTTCACCCGTTCCGCGTCCGCTTTGCTGAGGCCCCCCGGAAGCCTAGCTGATGCGC
>BLBF01000040.1:28928736-28939703 GCA_015471245.1 Laticauda colubrina
CTTCCATCCGCTGGGCTTCTGTTCTGCATCCGCTTTCCATCCGCCCTGCGTCCTCCCCCCGTTCGTGTTATCCGCTCCGGTTATGCAAATTTTTGCCCCTTTTGAGAGCGGATAACAACGGATCGAACATTTTTCTTGTCCGTTGTGTCCGTTTTGCATCCGTTGGGCAGTGTGACAGGGCTTTAAGCATTTGTTTCAATTCACAAGGACCAAATCTAATGGAAATTAAGCACACTCTGAAGTGATTGATTGTAGGCTGCTACTCTTGATTTAAGATGCTACATGAAAACCTTCTGGTATATGTTAGATAAAGAAGTCTCTGTGGATTTTATTCTGCGTGTCGTTACCAACTATATAGAGGGCAGTGTTCATTTTCATTTCCAGGCCATTAAGCCAGTGCTGCCAAAGACATTTCAATGGTCATGTGATGTCATGGAGTGCAGTTACCTTCCCACTGCAGTGGTACCTATTTATCTATTTGTGTTGCATATTTTCGAATTGCTCAGCTGGCAGGAACTGGGGCAAAGATGGGGGCTCACCCCATTGCATGGCATTCAGGCTTTGAATGTGGGCTGTTGACCTTTCCAGCTGATAAACCCAACATCTTTACCTCTGAGCCACTGCACTACCCATATGTGTTAGATATGGCATCCTGAAATCTTATCACATTAGAGGCTATATTTTTGTTTCCTTGACTAGGTGACTATCCACCAAACCTAGGATTTTTTCAAAAAGCTAAGCCAAGCCTTGACTGTTCTTGTCTTAAAATTTTGTTTAAAGCTTCTGGTATATGCCTATTAATTTTTCCCCTGTTCCCTGCTTTACTTTTTAGTTAGATATGGTAGTCTCTTGTGCAATTTATTGCAAAGCTTATCATATGCCTGCTGGGAATTTGCTTTCAGTTTTGCAAGAACTTGTGATTCTTATACCATAGGTACCTCTTTTGCTGGGCATTAAGAGAATACCAGTTTGTCATGCTTTTATTTTATTTTAAATGTACTTTTTAAATTTAGAATAGTGGAGAATGCACATTTGCAAGCATTGGATAAGTTATTCAGCAACAGGAAGTCCCTGAAAATTTGTTCTAATGAAGAGCTGCTGTGTTGGTAAGTGGGGTGGCTGATTCAGTCTTGGCTTATAAACACATCACTTTAAAATGGCTCGAGGGTGAAATAGATGGTTGAATTGAGTAGAACTTATTCCCAAGTATATTAATATAGGCTTAAAACCTGAAAGTCCTGAATTTGCCACTGGTTCTTTTCAGTCTAGCTTCTGAGACTGTTAAATCCATATAGGTGCCATGCTACTTACGATGTAACTCTATTTTTTTTTCCTTCATCTCTATTTCACTTAATTTTCATCTTCCCCATCACTTTATTTTTGATACAGATGTCTTGATCATTGACCCTGATTACAGCTTTCCTTATCCCAAGATGCTCAAAGTCCAGAAGTAATGTGAATCCAATTTTCTGTTTCATACAAAAGGTGCAAGCAGGCTGAAATTATCATAATGACTTCGGTGTAGATCGGAGTTTTTTAAAAAATCAAATACCATTGAATAAAGATATCAGAATCCAGCTCAAACTTGAAGATTAATTGAAGACTAATAGTAAAAATAGTTAAGATGTTTAGAGTTGCTTTCCCCAACTGTATTCATTTTTAAGTTTTAAATTTGAGCTTCTAGAAATATTTCCTGCTTTAACTGTTAAAAGCTTACCTGTTTGCCATTCCATATATATAAAAATAGAATTTCAAAACTAGTAATAGTATGGAACCATTTATTCTTCTTGATCTTCAAAGTCCAACTAAGGAACTCAAGGGCACATGACATTGGTCTCCAGCACATTGTTCCTTTCTCCAGTACCCCAGGACTTTCCCTCTGTCCACTTATGACAGATGTCTCAACTATCCCCAAACAGGAATATAACCTAAACTACAATAGGCATTGTTCTAGTTATAGAAATCATTGGACATTTATTATATGATTTCATATGACCATTACATATTCTAGGTTCTAAGTTCATAATGAAGGGCAAAATGTATTCATTCAATTTAGTTCTGTTTTTCTGACTTTTTATAATGTATGCCATGGTGATTAAATATTTTCTCTGTGATTTTTTTCAAGCCTTTTTCTAGAAAAAAAAATTGATCTACTAGAGGTAAAATAACCTAACTATTGTTCAATTTTATTATCAAAAAGCAAATGTACAAGGAAAATATTAGCAAATTAATCTTGAATCAGATATATTCAGGGTTTTTGCTGGACATCTCGACAGAGAGTTAAAAATTGTTATTAGGCAATGTTAAAAAACACTTTTCTTTCAATTTAATTCAATAGTTTATCCAGTTAAATATTGCTACTACTGTTATGGACAATGAAAACAGACCTAAAAAATTACTGCTCTTTAATACAACCTAAAAAATTACTGCTCTTTAATAGAAAGCATTCTTTCAAGCAAGGAAATTGCTCTTGACCTTCTCTATTAAAAGAAATAAAAAGCAACATGAACAACTGTTGATACAGCCAAATCTAGGGAAAATATTTACTTCTTTGACACAATGCAAGAAAAGAGGAGTGATTTTACATATTAAAGATATCACCCCAGCGAAATTGATCCATATGAATGATGATGGAAGACTACTAATGGTGGAAATAATGGACAATAATATGAAAACACTCTTGATTGCAATCTATGCCCCAAATGACAATCAAGAAGAATTTTATAGAAAATTACATATGAAAATAATTGAACTGGGCTATGCTAATATTGTTATAATGGGAAACTTTAATGGAATTGTAGACAATAAATTGGACTATTCAACACAGAAAACAACAAAGCAAAGCAGAAAGACTCTCCCTAAATCCTTTTTTAAAATGACAGATGAAATAAATTTAAAAGATGCATGGAAAGAAAGAAATGCTAAGACTAAACAATATATCTTCTATTCAAACAGACATTTATCATGGTCCAAAATACATATGATATGGATGTCAACAGAATTGTTTGCTAATATGCAAGAAATGAACATTGAAACAAGTACTTGGTCGGATCATAATCCAATGACAATTAAATAGAAAGGACAAAGAAGAAGATCTAGCTGGACGTTTAACACTGTACTAAAAGAAAAAGACTTTATACAGAGAATGGAGAAAGAACTGGCTTTCTTCTTTAAAAAAAATAAAAAAGAAGACACATCAACGCAGAATGTTTGGGATACAATGAAGGCATATGCTAGAGGCTTGATAATAGACTATACAAGGAAAAGAAAAATCATGAAAAGACTAGCCTCTAAGACATTAGAGGATGAGTATAAAGCACTTGAAAAATAATTACAGAAAATACCACAGAAAAAGGACATTAAGTTAAAAATGGAATAACTAAACATAAAATGGGATTAATAGAAAAAGAAGAATTACCACAGAAAATCAGAGGTGCGAAATAGAACTATTTTGAAGATGCAAATAAACCAGGTAGATGGTTAGCATATAAAGTGAGAAAGGAGAGAGAATCAAGGAAAATATTGCAATTAATGGATGATCAAGGCCAAGCTTGTTATGGAAGTAAAGAGAAGAAGAAAATCATACGAGATTATTATGGGAAACTATATACATAAGAGAATATTGATGATGAAAAACTCAAACAGTATTTACAGAATGCTAATCTACCCCAGATCCTCAAAGAGACTGAAATAATGTTAGAAAGCAATATAACAATGATGGAGTTAACTGAAGCACTTAAGAAGCAAAATAATGGAAAGACACCAGGCCCAGATGGACTTCCGGCGGAATTTTACAAAGCACTACAAGAATCGTTGAATCTTCCATTGTTAGAAGTTATGAATGAAGTTATGTCAAAGAAGAGGATACCTAAATCATGGTCAGAAGCCTATATTACACTTGTTCCAAAAGAGGACACTGACCCATTACAAATCAAGAATTATAGACCTATTTCCTTGCTAAATGCAGATTATAAAATTTTTGCTTCAATATTGGCAGAAAGACTCAAAAAATACCTAAATAACTTTATCCATCCTGATCAAAATGGATTTCTGCCAAAGAGACAAATCAAAGACAATATGAGAGTAATCTTGGACACTTTGGAATACTACAAGGTATACCCTGAAAAACAAATGGCTTTGATATTTTTAGATGAATTGGCAATTTATGTTATTAAAGCTGGAACAGATGGGGTTTGACAAAAAAATTATCCAAGCAATAGAAGCTATATATCATAAGCAAACGGCAAAGGTAAAGATAGCGGGAGATCTGATGGACTCTATTGATAAAAGAAAAGGAACAAGACAAGGGTGCCCACTGTCACCTTTGTTGTTTGTGTTAACCTTGGAAGTGCTGAATAGAAATATTAGAGAAGAAAAGGATATAAAAGGGATGAAAATTTAAAAGGAAGAATTTCAATTGCAAGCATTTGCAGTTGATCTGGTTTTCATCTTAGAAGATCAACTAGAAACAGCACTAAAACTAATAGAAAAGATAGAGGTATATGGGAAGGGGGCCAGTTTGAAAATAAATAAAGACAAAACAAAGATTTTGACAAAGCATATGTTGTCAAGACAAAAGAAAGAATTAGCGGATGTTTTGAAAATCCAGGTCACAAATAAGATTAAGTACTTGGGGATACATTTGACAGCAAGATGTAGTTCACTTAAAGAGAACAACTATATTAAACTCAAACAGCAGATAGCGTTAGATTAGGCAAAATAGGAAAACTTACAACTGTCATTAATAGGGAAACTATCAACAATCAAGATGAATATATTACCCAGAATTTTATATTTGTTCCAAACAATTCCAATTAGGCTTGGAAAAGATTATTTTGAAGATTTAAATAAAATTGTGTTGAAATATATGTGGCAAGGTAAGAAAGCGAGAATAAAACTAAAACTTTTTCAAGATGCTAGACTAAGAGGAGGACTTGGTTTGCCTAATTGGGAGTTGTATTATCAAGCTACAAAGTTGATGTGGGTTAAGGAATGGATAACATTAAGAAATGCTAGATTGTTGAACATTAGAAGGACATGATCTGTTGTTGGGGTGGCATGCTTTTTTATGGTATAAAGGAACAAAAACACAGGGGTATTTTAGAAGACACTATATATGGGAATCTCTGTGGTTAAACTGGGAGAAGATCAAAAGACAATGTTATCTGGAAATTCCAGTCTGGCTATCGAGTATTGAAGCATTTTCTTATCCTATAATATACAAAAAGGAACAAACAGTTAGATATAGTGAAATACTGAATGAAAAGGGTGAACTTAAACCTATGCAAAAACTAGAGGAACAAGGTATAAAGATGAATTGGTTTTCATATGCGCAAATACATTCTAGGTATGATAAAGATTTTAAAATAGAAGGTTTCTATGATAAAATGACTTAGATAAGATTTTGACAGGTACTAATGAAAAGGTGATTAAAAAATTGTATGGATATTTATTAGAAATTAAACTAGAAGAAGAACAAGTTAAAGAAACAATGATTGCTTGGGGGAAGAATTTTGAATATGGGATTGATCTAGAGAAATGGCAAAAATTGTTTAAAAAGTTATTAAGAAAATAGTGGAATGTGCTGAAATGAGTAGATTGACATCTGTAATCAGAGAACAAGAAGATAAACAATTTTATAAGATTTGGGATCTATTCTATCAATGGTTAGACAATAAAACATGGTAATGAAATACGTAGATTTTTAAAATATAATGAATATTATATAAAGATGTATTATTTTAATGATATCTACAAAATGATTATAGGACAGATTTGAGATGATAATATGAACTGCTATAAACCAAATTAAATAAAATATGGATAACTTTGTAAAACATGAATATATAATACTATAATCAAATGATTGATTAATAATGATATTAATATATTTAGGAATATTTGATTGACAATACAAGAACATATACAATGTAATTGTAAGTGAAGACTATGAAGTGGAAGCACAAAACAATCTGTAAACCAACTGACACACTGTACATACATATATGGAAGATGGCTTGATGTTTTTATGTTGTGTTTGTCTATGTTTGTCTTAAAAAACAATAAAATTTAAAAAATAAAAATAAAAACTTTAACTATTAAATTAAATAACATTACCAAAAACACCAGCTAATTACAAACACAAAGTGAAATTTCAACTGCTCTGTTCTAATTTATAACAGCTTTTTTAAAAAAAATTAATAATGGTGGCATAATTATGAGCCTCTGTGGTTCAGTGGTCAGAGTGCAATACTGCAAGCTACTTCTCCAGCCAGCTGCCTACAATTTGGCAGTTCAAGTTCCACCAGGCTTCAGACTGACTCAGCCTCCCATCCTTCCGAGGTGGGTAAAATGAGGACCCAAATATGCTGACTCTGTAAACTGCTTAGAGAGGGCTGTAAAGCAGTATAAAGTGGTATACTGTCCAAGTGCTGTTGCTATTGCTATAATGATAGCTTTAAAAAACCTAATATAGTTGTTTCAAAAATGCTTTCTGTCTTTCTTTTATTTATAAAAATAGTGGACCATTCTGAATTTACTCAGCTGAATTCACTCAGTTTTTCATGACTAAATGATTGGTTAAAAAAGATCAAAAAGATTTTCACCACTTCCAGTGTATATATTGATTATATTCTATCATCATCGTCATTATCATCATCATAATCATTTTAGCCATTGTCTTTTCACTGCAGAATGAAAGCTCCTTCACATGTTTCCAATTAATACAGTCCTGAGCTTTCTTTTACTAATTGGGCGGAGAATACTTACTGATGTTATTGATCCATCTTGGCTTAAGGCCCGGTCCCATTGGCCGATGGACGCAAAACGAATGCATAAAGGACACAGCGGATGAGCAAAATTTCGGGGGGGGGTTTCCATCTGTTTTCATCCGCTCCAAAAATTGGCGAAAATTTGCATAAACAGAATGGAAAAGAACGGACGTGGGTAGTATGTAGTGGGGATGTTAAATGGTGTTCGTCGGAAGCCTAGCGGATGGAAGCGGATGGAAGTGGATGACACCTCCGAAGGGGTTCCGGGGGAGAATTTTGAAGCGGACACATAGTGGCAGGGGCGGATGCACTGCGGATGAAGCAGATGCATCACGGACACCGATAAAAAACAAAGGGGATACCGTGAGGATGTATATCAGATGCAAAGCGTTCACTGCGCATGCAGGGGGTATGAATTGCATCAGCTCTGTGGATATAAAAGGATGCAGTATGCACGCAGTCAGCATACAAGGGAAAGACGTGCTGCCAGATACATCTTGCAGGAACACCATGGTTCGTCAGTCAGGCAAGAAGAGGAAATTCGTGCCAACTCGTTCAAGCCCTGGCAAGGTGAAGAAGGCCAGAACCAGCATCCCACCCCCTGGGCACTGACTCTGAAGCTGCTGCTGCTGCTGCTGCTGTGGTGGACCATCCCCAAGGCCCTCAAACCCCTCAAAGCCCTGCTGCTGAAGGCCCTGCTGCTCAAGCCCCTGAAGGCCCTGAACAATCTCCAGAAGGCCCTGATGC
Organism: Laticauda colubrina; assembly: GCA_015471245.1. Lineage (NCBI taxonomy): Eukaryota > Metazoa > Chordata > Lepidosauria > Squamata > Elapidae > Laticauda > Laticauda colubrina. The sequence continues at coordinate 28,936,254 of BLBF01000040.1, forward strand.
TGAAGCCCCTTAAGGCGCTGCTGAATCCCCTGCCAGAGGGAGGAAGAGGCAAGGGAAGGAGAAGGGAGAGAGAAAACAGTACACCATTTCTGAAGAGCATGAGGATGAGGTGCTGGAATGGCCGAGGGAGAACGAGTACCTGTGCAGAAAGGGCCACAGACTGTATCGGGACACCAAGAAGAAGCAGGCAGTTTGGAGAGACAAGGCAGAGAGCCTGGGGTACACTGCAGAAGTACTCCTAGGAAGGTGAAAGCACATGCACTCCTGTTATGGCAAGCTACACCTCAAGAAATCCAGGAAGGCCGCCCTCAAGCTCACTGACCAGGAGATGGATATCATGGCCAAGTGCAGTTTCCTGGAGGGTGAGATCCGTCACCAAGGAGCAGCCCCTCTGAGATCCCTCTCCCTCAGACAGCCCACAGACAGCCAGTCATCTTCCAGCCCCGAGCCAGCTACCCTGTCCAGGCAGGTGTCTTCAGAGGACCCCACAGCAGAGAACCCCTTGACAGCTGCACTCCCCATGCCGGCGGACTTGGATGATCCCGTGGAGGATGACGCCCTGCTGTCACAAAGGGAGGAAGAAGCAGCAGCCACCAGAGGCCAACCCACCCCCACCCCCAGCTCCACAGATGCAGGCAGAGAGGCAGACTCAAGGGTCAGGACCATAGTGTGCTGTTGGAGATTAGGGACACAATGAAGACCAGCACAGAACTTCTCTCTCAGCTGGTCCACCTGGACAGAGCATCCTCAGGCCAGAACACCTTTATCACCTACGTGAGCCAGATCCTGAGGGTGAGTACCAGGTGATGAAGCAGATCACAGCACTTCTGCACAACCCTCAAGGCCCAGCTGAAGCTGCTCCTACCCAGTACAGGTCTGCTCCTCCACCCCAGGCGATGTCACAGCCCTTCCACAGCTCACTTCCCCTCACTGACCACGGCTATGACTACCAGGACTTCCCACAGCAGAAGCAGAACTTCCCAGTCCAGGCCCAGGTTCATCGCACGCCATAGATGCCACTCCTCACCCAGCTGCAGACCAGACAGCCCCACTACGCTCTTCCCAACCCTTCCTCCACCCCACAGGCAAGCCCGTCAACGGACAATCTGTCATCAGTATTGGGCCTGACATCTCAAGTCCTTGATGAAGGGCCTCTCAACCTCACGGCACTGAGTCAGCTCTTGGATAGCTTCCTGAACACACCACCACCTGTTGTACCCTCAGGGCCAAGCACCCCAATGGCACCTCAGACCAGCACTCAAGCCACAGCCACCTCCACAGTCCCTGGCCCCTTTACATCTGAGACCATGGGCATGACTCAGAATGACTCAGAATAGTCTCAGAGACTGAGTTGTTTAATAAAGTTTATCTTTGCTTAAGACACTTAATACAGTTTACTTGGTTCATTTTGCTTATTTAATAAAGTCATAAAGTTTACCTAAGAAAGTTAATAAAGGTTTTCTTTGCTTAAGACACTTAATACAGTTTACTTGGTTCATTTTGTTTACTTAATAAAGTGTTGGTGAAAACTTTGAAAAAATGGTTAAGCCTTTGCATGCTTGTGGAATAGATAAGGATAGTTGTGGGATAGATAAACTTCCAGTGCAACCATAGTGGGATTGTATGGTCTACAATCCCAGCGATCCAGATGATTTTCTCCCCCTTTTTATAGAAAATATCGGTTGTCTGCTATGGGGCCTTCTACATACTCTAGACATACTGCAGACATCCTAAATATACGAGATACATCCCAGATACAAACGTTTTGTCCATTTTGAATACTTTATATACGAAATGCATACGCTTACATCCTTTCTATTTCCGTGCTACTAACGCTGTGTAGACATTCCGTGTACCTTTTGTTTCCTCCCTCTTTCCATTTTCAGCTGCAGTGGATGTGAGTTGAGGGGATGGCCAGAGGATGCCGAGAGGATACAGCAGACGTTTAATGGATGATAACAGACAAAGAACGTTTGTTGCCCATATTTGTTGCGGATGTACATCGTACGTGGCTGAAAGTTCATCCATTCAAAAAGTTTTGTGCAGCTCAAAACTTTTTGCGTGGATGAAATCACAGTGGATGGATGCTCAACAGATAGAATGTATGAAACATGTATGCAGTGAGTACACAACGGATGCATGGCATTTTCCAATGGATGGCAAGCTTTTTTTAACGTTTTACATCCTCTTTGCATCCATAAGTGCAGTGGGACCGGGCCTTTAGGTCTCTTTCGTGGATGCTTTTTATCAAGTGAAATCCAGCCTTGGTCCACCTGCCATCAGTTCTTCTTGCAATGCGATCAGCCCTTTTCCATTTCAATTCTTTTATTCTCTTGATGATATTGAACACTTTTGTTTGTTCTCTAATCCATGAGCATGTCTTTCTATCTTGTCTTGTAATGCCGAGTATGTATCTTTTCATGGCTCTTTGTACCACTAGTAGCTTTTGATATAATTGTGAGTTTAGTATCTTCATTTCATCGGTTAGAACAGAGAGCACACACTGATTGAAATATTTTCTCTTCAGGGATAGGGGAAGATTATTCTTGAAAATTACGCTTATCTTGCCAACCACATTTAACACACCAATTTCCTTTATAATATCACTTTCCACTGAAATCCATTGGCCAAGGTAAATGTAGTGGTCTACTACATCTAGTTCATCTTAAGATATAATATTTTGTTTTCTTTGGTGAATCTATTAAACATAATCTGGCTCTTTTTCAGGTTTAATTTTAAGCCAAATGATTTTCCTGTTTTGTGCAGCTCTTGTATGTGTCTTTGTAGCTGTTTTAGGTCTTCTGAGAAAAGAACATCATCTGCAAATGTTAAGTGATTTAAATAGGTGCCATTGATTTTTATTCCATTTTTTGCCCACTCTAGTTTGCAAAATACTTCTTCAAGGCAGGCTGAGAAAAAGATAGGTGATACTGTACTTCTTTTGTCTGTTTGTCTGTCTGTCTATCCATCTCTCTCTCTGTCTCTCTCTCTCTGTCTCTCTCTCTCTCTGTCTCTCTCTCTCTCTAAACTATCCTTACACCCATGGGGTCACAGAAAATTTTCCATCATTAATGAGGGAAATTTCCATTGAGTAAATAGTACAAAAGGAGGATTAACTTCATTGTGCAAAGATTCAGTTGAGTTTTCTAAAAATAATCATTCAATTAAAAGAATGCACACAAAGCTACATTGAGGATTTTGTGTTTTTATATAATTTTTATTGAAATTTTTAGATACATATAAGAAAATGTAAAGGAAAAATAGAGAAAAAATTAAACTGATGTGAAAAACAATTCAAAGTAAAGGAACTAATTCAAGCAACAAGAATAAAAAAAACTTCTGACCTTTTTAGCAGTTATAAACTAATAACAATAACAATAATAACAATGACAATAACAATAACAATAATAATAATAATAATAATAATAATAATAATAATAATAATAATAA
>BLBF01000040.1:28961551-28987888 GCA_015471245.1 Laticauda colubrina
AAATTTAAAACCAGGAGCTGTAAGACCCATATCCATACAGAAGCCTGTGGATGGCAGATGAGATTCTGCTGAAATGTTGCTAATATACATACATACATACATACACACACATACATACAAAGTATATTCATAGATTTTCATGGGTACAGGTATGTAGGTCTAGGTATGTTCGGGTCTTTTCCCATGTAAGATTAAGAGTATCTTGGCGACATTTCGGTGAGGTCCCACTCACCATCTTCAGGCTAGTGCTTTCTGCTTTGTGTCAGTGCAAGCAGTGTGTGATGCTGCTTAATGATTGGTTGATGGAGTTGATGTTGGTATAATGGGCTGTGTGATGGCCTTGTGAGTTTTGTTGTGGAAACATCCTGGATCTTGTGCTGTCATCTCTTGGGTCGTTTGTTTTGTAGTGGTCTTTTTTCCATTAGCCTCCCATGTTTTAACAGCTTGCGTCATGGGTTGTGTGATGACCTTGTGAGTTTTATTGCTGTGGTATCCTTGGTCTTGTGCTTTGATTTCTTGGGTCGTTTGCTGTGTTGCAACTTCTTGAGTTCTTGCGGTGTAATTTCTTGAGTTTTCTGATGTGATATCCTGAGCAGGTGGCTGTGATGTAGCATTCTCGGTTTTGGTCTGGACCAAAACCCAGAATTTTGGACCAAAATGCAGAATGCTACATCACAGCTACCCGCTCCAGCTGACTTCTGTCAAGCAAAGTCAGTCGAGAATCCAGATTTGCTTAATGACCATGTGATTTACTTAACAACTGCACTGATTTGCTTAACAACCATGGGGAAAAAAAGGTCATGAAATCAGACACAAATCATTCAACCACCACCTGGCTTAGCAATGGAAATTCTGATTCCATTTGTGATCATCAGTGGAGGATTGGCTGCATTTGTTAACATTTTACAATAATGATAAACAGTACAATAAAATAGTTAAAAAAGGAGGCAATTCATGAAACCAAACATAAATATTTCCTTAATATTCCACCCACACATGTATTTCCATGCACTGATCTTTATGATATTCCTTTAAGCCTATTCTAACTGCCTAGAAAGAAATTGGACTTTTTTTAAATTCCAAGGAACAGTGGAGTAGTTTTTCACACTGTAAACCTATAAATCTTTCTTCCTCTCTTCCTCACAGGCATGCACATCCAAAGTGCATAGAAAGAATATCGAAAAATATATAACATCCAATGAGATCTTCCCCAAAGTCAAAATGTAAATGTAGATTTGGAACATTTTTAAATTAAAGAGCAATGCAGAAACAAGATTTAATGACATATGGAGAAAGGTCACAGGCTAGAACTAAATGGGAAAATTCCCCACCCTTGATTTTATCTTTCAAGCATATAATCACTATAAGTGCATCTTCTTTAGAAGCTGCATGCTTCTTCTTTTTTGTGATTTATTTTCCAGGAATCAGCCTTAACTGCACAACATTTATAATAACTTCAAAGGGGCTTGCCTAGTTTTATTTAATGCAAAAACTAACAATTAGACATCAGATTTTGTTGGAAAATACAGAGATCACATTAAAGTAATTTATGATTAAAAACAGATGTCTTTCCCAATGGTTTGAAAAAATGGTCTTTTTCAATGGATTTACAGTAAAAATCTAAACATGTTAAGTTTCCTTCAGGCAGATAAACAACACTCAGCAGCTGTATCATGCAAATAGTAAAATACCATTATATATGTGGGAGATGAGGGTCTATAGAAAAGAAAGGGAGAGATATTTTATATGTATATCTTATAATCTTGTCAATCAATTTTGTCTCACCACCAAATGCAATCCCTAAGGGTTCCTAATCCATCAGTAAAAAGAGAAAATATATTTTATTGTACAGGTCATCTTCAACTTACAGCAATTCATTAGGTGACCATTCAAAGTTATAACAGCACTGCAAAAAATGGCTTGTGACCATTTTTCACACTTAAAACTATTGTAGTATCTCCATGTCATATGACCAAAATTCAGATGGCAACTGACTTATACTTATGACATTTACAATGTCCCAAAGTCACGTGATAACCTTTTCTGAGGGGCTGGAGCTAACAGGTGGCCAAGCTAAGTCCCTAAATGCCATCCTGTCGTCAGGAGTCCTGGTGCTCCAGCAAGCAAAACTTCAGCCAGGCAGACGATGGAGTTTACAGGGGGGCTGTGGCTGCCTATCCAGCACCTGGATAGCACAAGCATTCATTCTCGTCTTTATTTGAGATTCCTAGCTAAGATGGATAGCAAATCTAGGACTGACCAGCTCCAAGCTGAAGCAGTGGGAACCGAGGGCTGCTTTGGGTGCCACCAGCTGGCACAAATGTACCATGACAAAGGTGGAATGGGCAGCGCAAAGGCAAGTTGTGCTTTGCTCCTGCACACTAAGTCTTCAGCCATTGCTACCGCTGCTTCGGCCTGCCTGCACTGCTACCCCATTGCCACCACAGCACCATTTGAGCCGCAGGCTCAAAGATTGTGTGGCATGTGCTTCCACTGCTTCTCCAATGGCTGCCTCGGGAGTGAGGGGGAATAAAAAGGACAGCTGGCAGGCAAAGATCCACTCACTTGCTTTGCTCTCCCACCTCTTCTGCCCTTTCTCATCTCCCCTTGTCTTACAGACAGCTTTCTCATTTAGGGAGATGCTGCAGTCTCAAAGATAGTAGGGCCTCATGGCAAGAGAAAAGACAGTGAAACTTGCAAGAGTAGAGGTGGGACAGCAAAGCAAGTGATGCTTCAGACTGCCGGCTGGCCTCTTTATTTCACCTCACTCCCAAGGCAGCCAGGCAGCACAAAATCAGGTCGCAGGGGCCTTATAGTGTTTCTGGGGCAAGGAGAGCTGCTGCTGCTGCTGCTGTTGCTGCTGCTGTTCCAGAGGGCTGGGGATGCTGGGAGGCCAGGCACTCCCACATCCTGACCAGGTGGGTGGGCTAGGACCAGCTGGCAGAGGCTGATCATTCCTTTGCTTGCAGTCCACAACAGACTGGCCAGGAGCACCTGGTGGGCTCAGGCTGGACTGGCTGGCTCACATGGTGGCAGGAATCACTGGTTGGGGAGGTGCCACTGGACCTGAATATGCTGGGCTGCATTCACCTGAGAAGGTCCAAAATTAAATGTGGAAAGTGGCATACCATGGTATTGGAGACTCGCTCCAGACCTGTCCATTTGGCTAAAGGGCTGCCTCGGGGGCAACATGGCAAGGCTTGGTCCCTTTTGGGCCTGCCTCTCAGCTGCAGCCTGCTCATCCTTCCCTCCAACTTGGATTCTGTATCCAACCCATGATGGGGCAACTCACCACTTCTGGGCAGCGGGCGAGCAACCCTCAAGGAGAGCACCACACTGGGATGGTGCATGCCTGGACCAAAGACTTTATCTTGGGCCTCCTCCCCAGTGCCTTCCCCTGAAAGTCAGCCAAGCCTCATTGTGTCATCCCCCCACAGCCCTTTGAATGAACATGGTGGGCTCCATCCCCTGCTGTCAGCATTACCTTCTCAGGCCAGGTGAAGAGTGGCCACATAGAAGGCAGCTGGGTGAGGAGCGGAGATCAGTGATGGAAGGCTCACCACCAGGCCAAAATCATCTGAGCCGCATGGTTTAGCAAGCAAGGGAACCAGAGAGCAGCAACAGCTATGTCGTGGATTTGAGTCTAGGCACTGCCCAAGGCGGGCAAGGCATGATAAGGAGTGAGTGGGAGGGGAGGGACAAGAAGGGTGGGGCAGGCGGGAAATTTAACAACCAGTTTTCCTGAACCGGTGCAAATCAGCTGAATCCCACCACTGATCTCTTCCATTTCCAAGAAAACAATAGTGGTCCCGCTCAATATTAGGGAGTGCAGCCAAAGGAGTAGGTTAGGTTGGCTGCCAAATGTATAACTACACATTTAAGAAGGAAAAGAAAACAGTAAGTAGAGATGCTTCTTGAATTAAAACTTTGTTCAAGAATGGAAACTTTAGAAGAGTTTCTATAATGATCTGCAGATGAGCCATAGTTGGAACTTTGAATAAATGCTTCAATTCTAGGCTCCTGATTGCTAGAAATAAAATTTCTAGATTTTCACAGTGTGGAAAGGTATGGTTTGTTTAATCATGGTTTGGTGAGGGATGGTTTGGTGAGGGAGTTTGGTGACTTTATGAAGTCATAGGTCACAGCAGTAGAGTTCACAAAACATGCTAAATAACAAATCAGTCAACAAGATGGCTTAGTATGATGTATGAACCTTTGTGATTTTTCTATGACAGCCTTTCATCTTGCCATGCATCTGGATTTCTCTTGTTATGCTAAACACCTGACTTTTGACACATAGATTATGGTGAACATTGGCTTCCATATTTTTTATTTAAGAATAGATTTTCCAACCTCCACTTGGCATATGACCAGAAACTCATTATCATGAACAAAATAGTTTCATTACTACCAGTAGATTATATTTGATTTCCCTCTTCCACATAAATCCAATATTCACCAATCATTCACAAAATCCAATGATTTACACTGCTTCTCTCTTTCTCTTGTATATATACACACATTTGCAGAAATACAGATAAAGCCTCTGCCTTTCTTTTCTTTTCATTTTGAATAGACAAAGATTATCCCAGCCAATCATCCCAGCCAATCATCCCAGCCAAAGCAGTTTAATTTCACACAGAAAATTCCCTTCCCTCTATTTAGTAATAAATCCCATCTAAATCACAATTGTTTAATAACTAAAATGTGCCAAGATTTGCTGGCAAGTAATGCACTAACGTGGGCTTGTCTAAAAGCATTTGTGATTTCAAAGAATTACTTCATTACATTTCAATCATAGTCAAAGCACATGATTTTGAAAGAGCTCTTCTTAATGATGACTTTTACTCTTTTAAATCATTTAATTCTATAAGAATTACAACTTAGTTTTCTGCTGTATCCAATTATTTTTTCATTCATGATTTTTGTACATACAAGGCAGATTTCCTTATAGAGAGGCCCAACAGTACCAATAACTGGCCCACAGACCAAAGCACTCAACAGTCCATTTTCTCCAGTAACCACTAATAATCTTGAAGCAACTGGAAACATGGCTGGTTATAAAGAGACCACTGAATGATGTATGACGTTTTACTTCTTTCCACTGAAACCCAAGAATAAATAAGTGATCCATGCAAAGTTTCTACTGGAACCCTCTGCCTGAATCATTTTTGGGAGAGGAAAGAAGATATTTCTTCAAAGGGTCATTGTTTTTAGGGGCTAGAACATCCCTACCAACTTGCTTACTAGTCTGGTTTCTCGTATTGAAACATGTTGAAATAATTCCACATCATCATTCTATATGAAGCCAAAATATATAAGAATACTTCCTACGCCAAAGAGTTTGTAGTCCAAAAGCCAAGAGATTCAAAATTCAGGGAAATCCAGGAAAAGCAACCATAGAAGAGACAGGGAAATTACGCATAAATTTCAGTAATGCCTATAGACCTTGGCTTAAGGCTGAAATAAGCCATTTTTTCCCTTATTCTGCCTCAAGACCGCTGGAACATGGTTAGAGATTTTGTGACAGCACTGGACTGGGTGGACTTTTTTTAAAAAAAAAAAAATCTTTGAGGAGTTTGGTAGAATATGAGTGTTTTGGTGACAAGGTTGGTGTCTTAAATCTCAATGGTTATTTAAAAATTCATTTAAAATCACCAAGAATGGTGTCCCTAGAATTTTTGGGAGTTGTAAATGGGATCTTAAGGCTAGGTCACACTGGTCGACGGATGCAAAACGTATGCAAAAAGGACACAGTGGATGAGGAAATTTTCGGGGGTGGCTCCATCCGTTGTCATCCGCTCCAAAAAGTGGCAAAAATTTGCATAAACAGAACGGAAAAGAAAGGAAAAGAACAGACGTGGGTAGTATGTAGCAGGGATGTTAAAGGGATGTTCATAGGAAGCCTAGAGGATGTATATAGGATGCAAACCATTCACTGCTCATCCTTTCTATTTCCGTGCTACTCACGCTGTGTAGACGTTCCGTGTACCTTTTGTTTCCTCCCTCTTTCCATTTTCAGCTGCAGCGGATGTGAGTTGAGGGGATGCCCAGAGGATGCAGAGAGGATACAGCAGACATTTAACGGATGATAAACGGACATAGAACATTTGTTGCTCGGATGTCATGGATTTACATCGTACACGGTGGAAAGTTCATCTGTTCACAAAGTTTTGTGCAGCTCAAAACTTCTTGAGCGGATGAAATCACAGTGGACAGATGCTCAAAGGATAGAGCGTATGAAACACATATGCAGTGAGTACACAACGGATGCATAGCGTTTTCCAACGGATGGCAAGCTTTTTTAAATGTTTTACATCCTCTTTGCATCCGTTGGTGCAGTGTGACATGGGCTTTAGGAAAGTGGGATGTGGATTGCCTCCTCTTTACTTAAAGGAGTATGCCCCAAATTCATGGTCTTTTTGAAAGGGCTAATCTAAGTAATGGAATTAGCTAAAACTCTTGGAAACTTATACCAGTAAAAGACAACAGGTAAAAATGAATGAAGATAACTAAGCAAGAAATGACAGCCAGAAAGATGAGCGAAAATGGGCTTTGAGAAGATCTAATTATAGGCATGTTAAGATGTACCCTAACATGAAAACTGAAATCCACCATATAAAATTTAAGCAAAGACATTACTTTCTTCAATATGAATTCAAAACTTTTAAAAAGGTATCCAATGGGTTCTTAAAGCAAACAGGAAATATTATCAAATAAACATGATATAAATAACAGCATTAACATCTATATTACTAGATATAGAAACCAGAAAGCTTGACTAATGGACATAGGAGAGTTGCCATTTCATTTGTTTCATGAAACAGTTGAATTCTCAGATGAGCTATCATTTTGCTGAAAGATGTAGCATTTAACTTGCTACTATATCATACTGTGTCAAATTTTGTTTTCTTATAAATGTATTGGAAAATATGATTTGATCAGGTATACCTAGACTTCTGATATAATTTTAGATGAACAAAATGAAGTACATCAGAGAAAATCTCTGGGTTATTTTCAAAGGTATGGTAGCATGTAATCTATATATCAATAAATTTCAATTATTACAGGCAAAGCAATATTCCTTAGGAAACATGTTCTGTCAGATTAAAGGCCCGGTCCCACTGGCCGACGGATGCAAAAAGTATGCATAAAGGATACAGACAAAAGTGGTGAAAATTTGCATAAACAGAACGGAAAAGAACGGAAAAGAAAAGACGTGGGTAGTATGTAGCGGGGATGTTAAGTGGATGTTCATAGGAAGCCTAGTAGATGAAAGCGGATGGAAGCGGATGGAAGCGGATGACACCTCCGAAGGGGTTCTGGGGAGAATTTCGAAGCAGACGCATAGCGGAAGGGGCTGATGCATAGCGGATGAAGTGGATGCATCACGGACGCCGATAGGAAACAAAGAGGATGCCGCGTGGATGTATATCGGATGCAAAGCATTCACTGCGCATGCGGGGAGTTTGAATTGCATCAGCTCCGTGGATATAAAAGGATGCAGCATGCACGCAGTCAGCATACAGGGAAAGACGTGCTGCCACATACATCTTGCAGGAACACCATGGTTTGTCAGTCAGGCAAGAAGAGGAAGTCCGTGCCTACTCGTTCAAGCCCTGGCAAGGTGAAGAAGGCCGGGAACCAGCATCCCACCCCCTGGCACTGACTCTGAAGCTGCTGCTGCTGCTGCTGTGGTGGACCATCCCCAAGGCCCTCAAGCCCCTCAAAGCCCTGCTGCTGAAGGCCCTGCTGCTCAAGCCCCTGAAGACCCTGAACAATCTCCAGAAGGCCCTAATGCTGAAGCCCCTTAAGGCGCTGCTGAATCCCCTGCCAGAGGGAGGAAGAGGCAAGGGAAGGAGAAGGGAGAGAGGAAACAGTACACCATTTCTGAAGAGCATGAGGATGAGGTGCTGGAATGGCTGAGGGAGAACGAGTACCTGTGCAGAAAGGGCCACAGACTGTATCGGGACACCAAGAAGAAGCAGGCAGTTTGGAGAGACAAGGCAGAGAGCCTGGGGTACACTGCAGAAGTACTCCTAGGAAGGTGAAAGCACATGCACTCATGGCCAAGTGCAGTTTCCTGGAGGGTGAGATCCGCCACCAAGGAGCAGCCCCTCTGAGATCCCTCTCCCTCAGACAGCCCACAGACAGCCAGTCCTCTTCCAGCCAGGAGCCAGCTACCCTGTCCAGGCAGGTGTCTTCAGAGGGCCCCACGGCAGAGACCCCCACGACAGCTGCACTCCCCATGCCAGCAGACTTGGAGGATCCCGTGGAGGATGACACCCTGCTTTCACAAATGGAGGAAGAAGCAGCAGCCACCAGAGGCCAACCCACCCCCACCCCCAGCTCCACAGGATGCAGGCAGAGAGGCAGACTGGAGGGCCAGGACCACAGTGTGCTGTTGGAGATCAGGGACACAATGAAGACCAGCACAGAACTTCTCTCTCAGCTGGTCCACTTGGACAGAGCATCCTCAGGCCGGAATACCTTCATCACCTACATGAGCCAGACCCTGAAGGACTTGCCCAAGGCCCAGTTCCAGGTGATGAAGCAGAAGATCAGAGCACTTCTGCACAACCCTCAAGGCCCAGCTGAAGCTGCTCCTACCCAGTCCAGGTCTGCTCCTCCACCCCAGGTGATGTCACAGCCCTTCTATGGCTTTCAACAGCCCCTCACTTACCAAGGCTATGACTACCAGGACTTCCCACAACAGAAGTAGAACTTCCCAGTCCAGGATCAGGTTCATCGCACGCCACAGATGCCACTCCTCACCCAGCTGCAGACCAGACAGCCCCACTACACTCCTCCTTCCTCCAACCCACAGCTAAGCCCGTCAACGGACAATCTGTCATCAGTATTGGGCCTGACATCTCAAGTCCTTGATGAAGGGCCTCTCAACCTCACGGCACTGAGTCAGCTCTTGGATAGCTTCCTGAACGATTCCCTGTTGTACCCTCGGGGCCAAGCACCCCAATGGTGCCTCAGACCAGCACTCAAGCCACAGCCACCTCCACAGTCCCTGCCCGCTTAACAGCTGAGATCATGGACATGACTCAGAGTGACTGATAATAGTGTCAGAGACTGAGTTGTTTACTTGTTAAGTTTATCTTTGCTTAAGACACTTTACTTGGTTCATTTTGCTTATTTAATAAAGTCATAAAGTTTGCCTAAGAAAGTTAATGAAGGTTATCTTTGCTTAAGACGCTTAATACAGTTTACTTGGTTCATTTTGCTTATTTAATAAAGTCATAAAGTTTACCTAAGAAAGTTAATAAAGTTTATCTTGCTTAAGACACTTAGTTTACTTGGTTCATTGCTTCAAATAAACCTTTTCCAGAGATTTAGTTCTCACTGTGGATGTTTTAGATATTTTTGGTTTTGTTTTTTTTTAACCATTAATATTTTATAAAAGTAGATATTTTATCTGGACATTACTGCTAACTGCTTGGAGTTTTGTGGAATTTGACAGTATACAAGTACAATGAATGAACAAATAAATCCATATTCTATAATTCAATAACTAGATAAAGCTGAAATATGATTTATATGTTTGTGCTTTTCTATGCTTTATGAATATGGTTAATTCAAGTTTATTCAATAAATGATGATTTAAAAACTGTGGCTTAGTGTGGCTTATATCTGGCCCTACTCAATTTTTGTCTATACTTTCCTTTCTACAGTCTAAAGCAAGAGTGTAAACTCAAGGCCCAATGGCCTGATGCAGCCCATGCAGTGCTTAAATATGGCCCACAGAGCTGGCTTGCAAATATCAAGGAATTGTCCCACAGAGCTTCTGGTGGCTAAAATGGACTGCATGTGAATCCTCCTGCCACTTGTTTTACTCTCCATGGGCTCCTGCAGCACTCTGCCAGCTGAAACTGGGCTGAAACTGGGGCAAAAATGGGCCAAAAACAGGCTGAAAAATGGCTGGAAACAGCCCAAAAATCTTTTTTAGACAGCAGAGTGCTGCAGGAGGCCATGGAGGATACCCCACTTTTGGCCGGCAGAGTGCTGCAGGAGACATGCAACCCACCACCCCCACTGCCCCTGCCTACCTCCTGCCAGCCCACAGAGAATTACAATGTTCATCTGGCCCTTCCAGATCCAGTTTGACAGCCCTGGTCTAAAGCTAAATGGCTGTTTTCTTGATTGTTGAATTTTGGCAAGAGGTAACCAAAAGAAAGCCCGTCAGTATGGAATGTAGTTGGGAAGGTAGAGGTAAGAATGGAAAAATCCCTACCATATTTCTATTTCACTCATTTCCTATGCATTAGTAAGAGTTGCATGTATCAGTACAAAAGGAAAGTTAGCACTGCGGTGTTGTATTATTAATTCATAACTTTTAAAAGCCTCCTTAAAATTTTCCTGCATGTTAGTACAATGGGTGTGGCAAAAACTTTGGACGAGAAATGTTTTCACTCTAGCATTAGCATATGTTATATATTTTGTCTCTTTAGATAAAGTAATTTATGTCCTCTTTCTTTGGTAATCTGATTCATAATTGATGATATAATTTCTATAACACACATTCAGTATATGGGTATGAAACTTCAGTAAAAAGTTGCAGTAAGAGTGTAAGGTAAAAGAAAGGACATTGTTTGTCCTTCTACGTCTGAGTTCAGCAAAGCAGGCAAAAACCTCTCAGCAAATGAATTACACATGGTTCTCAGATGCCTGCAAAAGAGTATCTGAATAGCACCTTCATATCATTCTGCATCCTTGCATTCTGCTGCCATAACTGATGGGGAATGTTTCACCTGCATGGATTATGGATGGCTCCTCATTATATTTTTCAGCATCATTTAACAGAATTAATGTGAACAGTTTCTTTCTTTCTGCAAATTTTGAATGGAAAACATGTTGAAAGAAATTAAGTATGTGTCTTTGTCCTGACTTCCATCTAGCAACTCTGCTAAACTGTACAGCCTTATCCTAAAGGGTTGTCCTAGCCGATTTCTACTGAGGAAAAACTGCCCTAAACAGTTCTCGGTATGCATGATAACCCTATCCTTTTATCCACATTTTACTACCAACCTGCCTTCCGTTGAGGATCTGTATACTGCACAAGTCACAAAATGGACCCTTCACATCCCAGACATGAACTGTTTCAACTCCTACCCTCAAAACAATGCTATGGAGCACTGCACACCAGAACAACTAGACACAAGTGCAGTTTTTTTCCCCAAACACCATCACTCTGCTAAACAAGTTATTCCCTCAACACTGTCAAACTATCTACTAAGTCTGCACTGCTATTTCTATTAATCTCTCATCCTTCCTTTCACCCATCTACTCCCACGTATAACTGCATTACCGTAGCCTTGTTGCTTATACCCTAATGATTTATACTGACTGTTTCCTAGTATGATTTGATTGCTTATGGTACCCTATGACTATTATTAAGTGTTGTATCTTATGATTTTTGACTCATGACGAATGTATCTTTTCTTTTATGTACACTGAGAACATATGCACCAAGACAAATTCCTTGTGTGTCCAATCACACCTGGTCAATAAAGAATTATTTTCTATTCTGTTCTTTCTGTTCTGTTCTGCTCTGTTCTGTTCTATTCTATTTTTTGTGATTCGATTTGACTCAACTCAACTCAATATATATGATAATTGACAATACAGCTTGATTGATTTTTGAAAGGACCCATTTCAAATGCAGTAACCAAGAGTAATATAACATGGAATTTAGTAAAACAATGTATCCAAATACACTGTCCCACCCTGGACAATGAAATATTTTGGGGAACATTAAAAGAGTCAGAATATTATATTTCCTTAAAGGAGAAATGGAAAAAAATCTTAACAAAGGCAGAAAGAATCCACAACAGCTTCCAGCAGAAGCCTCAAGTCATTAGAGATGGATATTGTGTGCCCATTAAGAAAGACTGGGCTAGTCTATTCATAAACAAAATGTGCAGAAGGTTTAAGGTGATGGGATTAAAATTTACACACACACCCGTCCAAATTCTAAGAACAGGACATGACCTTTAGAACATAATAAGATTAACCCACCACCATTGAAACTGCAAAAGACACAAAAGTGCCTTCATTGCCCAATCCCAGGAACAGTTCAAACTTTCAAAGTCATAGAAACCTATAAAAATCCATCCACTCATTCAACCATTTTGTCAACTGTCCCAGAACTGCATGCTGTTGTCGGTTTTGCTGATCAATTAACAGTGTCCTTCTTTCCAGTCAGCCTCCATTTTATTTCCAGCGCCTTCTCCAACACAATACAAAAGGACTTGATCTCTTTAAAAAGAAGAGTCAAATTGATGGCACCACTTGAGATTCAAAAACATTAAGTCAATAAATTGAACAAGGATAATGGGTAAACCCATGTTTTTTTAAGAAGCTACTATATCATTATTATGGTTGGTCAACAGTCAGCTACATATTTAATCTGGATTTGACATTTTATCCATTTATTGAGGCCTTCCCAAAGACCTACAATCGGAAGATATTGTTGTTTGATGGTAGTAAATGTGTCATAGAATGTAAGCTGTTTCAATGAAAACTGTCTTTTGCAATTGTCTGACAGTGATTTCATCAATGTTGATGGTGTTCAACTGGTCTTTCATTTTTTTAGGATTGTACCCTCGCTGCCTATTAATAATGGCATTTTGTTATAGTTGTTTTCCTTTTATTAGCAGGCCTTTGTATCTTGTAATTTTTATCCAGTTTTTCTCTTCTGCTGTCTCCAGGTACTGCAATTATGGTTCATTGCACAGTCAGCCAGATGTTTAGACTGGATGTGGCAATTTAAAGATGGTTCATTGCAGAGTCAGCCAGATGTTTAGATTGGATTTGGCATTTTAAACTTATTAAGCCCCTTCCAGGGACGTGGAATAGGCAAATGTTCTTTGATCGTGTTATAGGTAATGTTTATAAAGTTTATAGATTATTGTTATTATTCACCAAATAGAGAAACACCTACTACGAATTCAAAATAACCTGATTTCTCATTAGGGGAACATCCCTTTCATTCCTCTACCAGAAATTTCTAATAAAATTACAAACAAATACAAGCAAACAACCAATGGAAATATCACAATAAACATTCTTGCAATAACTGCAATAGTGTAGACCACAGTTTGAAAAGAGTGGTTGAAAAATATTTGGCACATCAAATAGAAAGCCAAAATAGGATTTTCACCAGCAAAAGAAAAAAAATGAGAATAACATTAAATTGATATTTCCTAAAAACTGTTGACATTTAACATTTGTCAATATGTTGACAATATAAATAAGTGACTTTGCTTAATGTCTGGAGTCATTTCTTCTCTTTTAAGAAACAATGTTTGTTGGCCAAGTAGGGATAATTAAATTGTTGAAATGAGAATGGCCAAGTTATATAAAAGCAACAGAGTTGGATCAACAAACTAACAGTGTTCCAACAGGATTTATATTCAAAGTTCTGAAGTCTAAATATAGGAGGTCTATGCCTTGGGAAGAATGGGAAATAATTTGGAAGAGGAAAGTGTGATTCATGCATCTTGCCTGATGTAACATTTTTAGAACCAGAAATCCTTACAATTTAGTAGTTTTTTAAAAGGTGCCTTGGATTTAAGACTTTGTTGCAAAGCACTGTCTTTACTAATGGAAAAGATAATGCTAGAGTTTTGTTGGAAGTGATGGGGGACATTCAGAAAAATATTGGAATGTATCCATCCATTCCAGGTCAGTGTCTCCCCACCCCACCCCCACCCCGCTTTCCCCAGTTTAGCACCATAGAGATGTATCAAACCCTGGGATTTGCAAGGGTTACATGAGAATGCTGAGTTGAAGACCAGCTTAGCTTTTCCTCCAGCCTGTACTTGAACATTTGATGCTTCGGAAGCTTTGTCTATTGTTCACCAGAAAGGAAATACACACCAGGGTTGCCATCTGGCCGTTTTTCCGACCAAATTCGAGGAATCTGGCCGTATAGAAATCTGTTTGGCCGTTAAAAAAAATCATGTCTCCAGCCAAATATATTTGGCCAGAAATTTGGCCGTATGAAGGTTGCTTGGCCGTGAAATCGAAATTTTGGCCGAATACCAGTTTTCAATGCAATATATTCACATGAAAATGACTGTCAGATTGTCTGAAAACCTCTGAAAAATGACGCGATACACAGGCCGAAGCCTTCTGATTGTGAACAGTGCTGCATAATATAAGCAGATGTTAACCCGGATGTAAACATCTCAGTATTGGATTGTTTTCTCGCCAGCTGGCGCACGGCGTCACGGAAAATCCCGGGTGTGCGACCAAGAGAATATGCCTGTGTTACATGTAAGCTAGCTAAATGCACTCTGCGTGTACTCTGCATGCATGGTAAGGCAGCTATGTGTAATGTGTATGTGCACAGCGCTACATTAGAAGTACTCTTTGTTTTCATGTAATTATTGGGATTCCTCTCTTTTTGAAAAGATGGTTATTGAGCATTCAGTTTTCATAAGGATTCTATATATAATTGCTATTTTTGTGTCATTTTATTTGTTTAGTGATCATATTTTTTCAATGGGGAGGGGAGAATCCCCCTAAAAACCTTTATGCCCTAGTTCCCCCCTCCTCAGGATTGCTGCATTTGGCCCTGAGCTTTCCAAATGGTGGTAGCGGTTTTTTGAAGTGAGCTGCCTAGCCTGGATGTGAGTAAAGAAACGCAGAAATTTCCATGACATCACATCACGTTGTCGAATAGACTATTTTTTATGATTTGATTATTTAAAAACAGTTTAAAAAACAAAAAAAAATATATCCTCATGTTATACTGCATAAAAAAAATTGGGCGGAAAATTTGGCCATGAGAGAAAATAATTTGGCCGAATTTGGCCATATTTTGACTTGAGTTTGGCCGCAGAGACAAGCTGCGATCTGGCAACCCTGATACACACCTTGTACTTCCTACTTTCTCAGTCCAGCAACTCCAACTATCAGCTTCTCATGCTCTGTGAAGAAATAGAAAGCTCCAAGAAAGGGACTACCACACCACACTGGCGAAATGGTGCCACTTTGAAGCCTATGAAGTTGCCGCTCCATCTAGGGCAGGATGGGGAATTCTGGGACTCGAAGTCTACAAGTCTTAAAATTGCCAAATTTGGAGTTCCCTGCTTTAAAGGGGGAAGGCAGCCCTTAAGCAGCGGGAGAAGTTCCTCTGGAGCAGCGAATTACGACCAAACAGAGGTCAAAAAAGATTCATAGTCCTCCTGGTCAAGGTTGTCCCAAAAGTGCTTTTTCAAAAGGCAGCTGGATTTTTATTTGATTTGATTTTTTGAAGACGTTTCGCTTCTCACCCAAGAACAAGATCAAAAGAAAACAAAACACAAGTCCAGTTGCCTTTTGAAAAAGCACTTTTGGTAAGACCAGACAGGAGTCCGAGTCTTAGCCAAGTTCCCCAGGCAAGCTGGACAACCTGCCAATCCAGGCGGCCCCTCAACTGCGCCTCCTCCCCTTTCTTCTTCCAGGAGAGTTGGAGAAGCGCGTCTAACCAAATTCAAGAGACCAAGCGGATGTCTAAGGGAAGTGAAGGGGTCGTCGGTGCGACCTCCACCCCGGGCTAAGACTTTCTGAAACGCTGGCCGATCCGGGAAGCCGGGAGGTCTGGAAAGCTTCCCACGAAAGGGGACCGGGCAAGAGAACTGAAGCGGCGTTAGAAGGAGAGCACGCGTGGGGACTTCGGCTCCCCACCCCGCCTGCTCCGGATCCGAGGGGCGTGTTTGATCCTCCCAAACTGGGATCCATCCTCACACGCCGCGCATCTTTCGGGTCCTCCATGCAAGCTCGGCTGTTGATGTGTGACACCTAGGAGTGTAGTAAGGAGACGTTCACGCGGATCCAGCTAGAGAGGAAAAGTAATACGATTCAGGTACGTTTTTACGTTTTATTTCTTTTAATTTCCTGGAACGATGTGTTGGAAAGTCCTCTTTCTGTCTTTTTTTCCCCCCCTCGCCAGCCCAATCTTGGTTTGAGGACTGTTTAAAAAAAATGAAAACTACCTGCTTTGCAAAATGCCACCTGATTCTTTGCTCCGTCTGTGGTAGGCGCCAATCCGTGAAGATATGCCATAGTAATAAGTGTATAACATTCGGTTTTTCAAGATATTGCAGAGACTCCGTTGGTTTGGTTGCAAGAGAATGAAAGCTATTTCTGAGCTCACATGAATGAGGCATTTCCCGGTGTCAACCGCAAGGCTATTTATTACAATGCAGACTTTAATTCTTGTCAGTAAGGAGCTTAACTACATTGCTGTAATGTCTTGGCAGGCGTCAGATTCATTGAAAGGAATTAACAAGAACTTTAAAAACAAAATACTCTGCACAGAACCTTTTTTAAAATTAAATTTGGACTTCTCTGGATTTCTTTAAGGGAGGATCTTTATTTTGTTATGGCTTGTTGCATTTTTTTTAAATATAGATTTCTCCAAAGATCCAAGTGGACAGAAGAGCAATTTCTAAACAACTCTACACTAACTTCAAAGGATATCTGAAACTACCTTTATCTTTCATTTTTCATCCCCTAAGACCATCATCAGCTGTCCTATGTGACAGTCCTGATAAATGAAGGGGGGGATAAATTAAGAATGAATTTAAAATATTCACACATGCTGGTCATTTGTAAAAAAGATTTGTCATCTATTAATGACAAATATGACATTAAATGAGTGCTTTATAATGCAAGACATGGAAATCAGTTAATCACCAATTTAAATAACTTCTATATTTCATAGTACGGTATCTAAGGTTTTGGGTTGGGGAAGAAAAATTGAGGCTAAAAATAATTATTAGAACTTTTATTTATTTAGTACCACTTCTCCAAATAACTTGGAGTGAAATAAACATTCCTTTTCCTGACAGCCCAGTCAATCTAGAGACTTCAAAAGGGACCAGAGCTCTATTCTTTTACAACTACACCAACATTATAATCCTACATCATTCCATGCTCATATAACTCTTAAATAAGAACTGCCAAGAATTTGAAAGCTCCTATTCAGGATCTTGATGGGAAATCCAGGTTTTTTTTTTTTTTTACTATTTTAACTAATTTAAGTTTCAAAATACTATTAGGAAAAGAATCCTATAATCCTACAGCAAACAGCACTCCTTAGTAGCACTGATGATGTTACCTAGTTAGGGTAATGAAACATCTGCAAGAAAACAAGCAAGCTCAAAGAGCACCAAGGACCCCTCAATCCTATAGTTTGGAAGGAAGGAAGAAACCACAGCTTCTGCACTTTGCACATTATTGTACCTGGAACTGAAGGTGCATTTACATTTTTTTAAGAAATTAAGTTATTGTTTTAATAAATACATCTCATTGACATTAGTAAGAGGGAAATCAACAAAGCAAACATTCTAAAGAAATGAAGGCTAAGATTCTTAGTCTGCCTGTTCTGTTTGATTAAGGCACAAATGGCCCCAGAATGACATTGAGCTCTTTGATGTCATAGAATTGCAAGCTCTAGTTTTTAAAATACTTGTATCAAGAAAATAACTCATCCAAACAGAACATGGAGATTTTCAATATAATAGTTTATTGCACTCTTATTTTCCATTAAACTAATTTTAATCTACTTAAGTAGCATTATAAAAACAAAAAAGACAAACCAGAATGAAATAAGTTGTCAGGAGCAAGATGAGGCGTAGCTTTCGTTCCCTATAAAGGTGGAGGAAAGTATGTTTCACTGTTTTCACTGTTGCTGTTGCTTCTTCAACAGGACAGTTCTCTTCTTAAACTCCTAATTCTTTGAGGCTTAATTTTCTTGGAAAGACTGATGTATTTGTCAGCAAAAAAACAAATTGTATGCAGATTTATGATTACTTTAAAAATAAAACTGTGGTTCATCAAGCAGAATGTTCAAATTCCAGTTTTAGTCAAATTCCAGATTTTAATACTATTCCCGATATTTAATACTATTTTAATACTATTTAATACTATTCCAGATATTTAATATTATTCTTCTATTCCCTGCTACATATTCACTAAAAGCAAAAAAACTTGCTAGGAATGTTTAAAGGAAAGTGGAATATAAGTGGTCCTTGGTTAATGACTGTTCCTTCAGCCACCTTCAAATTTATTGAGCTGAACAAACAGTATTTATCCTTGGTTCCCAAAGATATAGTAATTGCACCACCTCCTGGGCCAAATGGTCAAAGCCTGTGTGCTTGGCAGCCCACCTGTGCTTATTACTGGGTGCAAGGGTGCTTCTTCCCATCCACTAACTCCTCCCCCATTTCCCCTCCTTTGACCACTCTGCACTCTGCACTGTAGCTTCCTTATGCTCCATTCATCCTGCTGCCTTGTCCTCTTGTGGACATACTCTCCACTTGCAGTTCCCAACATCTTCACCATCTTCTTTCTCAAACTGCTTATACCTGGCCTGATGCTTAGTGAGGCAGCTGCTTGGTCATGCCAGTCCTTTTTCCCAAGGCCACACGGGGCCTTTCTAAGTTATGTACGACCTGCAGGATCATTGAGAGTTCGGAATGGCAAGGAGAGTAGATCAAGGGCAGAAGGACAAGCAAAGCACAGGATGGCCAAAGGGGCAGATGGGTTGAAGAGGAAGCTTTTGTGAGGCTTAGGGCTGGGAGAGACCAAGGTGGAAATGGTTTGGATTGGGATGAGTCCTTGCCTAAGGACTGCTGGAATTGCCATCACTAAGCAATATGGTCATGTGACATGCTTTAGGACCATATCACTAACTTGGGTTCAGTGGTAGGATTCAAAAATTTTGAATTTTGAATAAAAAAAATTTGCGGTTTTGTGGATGTGGTTTTGTGGGTGTGGCAGGGGAAGGATATTGTAAAATCTCCATTCCTTCCCCACGCCTGGGGGAAGGTTACTGCAAAATTCCATTTCCTCCCCACCCCAATAACCTGCTTTACAGTTCCCTTCTCACATGCAGGGCAACAAAAGAAGACCCAGCTGATCAGCTGGGTCAGCTTGGGAGGCAGAGAATCAATGGGGGCGGGGCCAGTCAGAGGTGGTGTTTGCCTGTTCTCTGAACTAATCAAAATTTCCGCTACCGGTTCTCCAGAACTGGTCCAACCTGTTGAATACCACCTCTGCTTGGTTTCCAATTACCATCATCATTGAAGACTAATGCTTATAGGTATTTAAACTGCTGTTTGTTTGTTTTTTACCTTGTAAAAGTAACCCTTATGGCAGCCTTCTCCAATCTGCTGTTCTTTAGGTGTGTTGGACTGAACCTTCCCATTTGTCCAGATGATAAACCCCATTCTGGCTGGGAATGGGAACAGCTGCAATCCAAAACATCTGAAGGCTGAAGATTAAATGTGTAGTAGCTTTTCTGTAGAACTGTGAAGAAAAAACTAAGTCCAAGCAGCCTGCTCAAAGTCACAAGCTCTTGATGTGCCATCTTAATCTGATGTTTTCTGTTGTGTTATTTTCTAGAGTATTTTTTGTTCACACTTGACTGGAAGGATGGTCGGTTTAAAACTTTTGTTACACAAGATGAAAAGAAGAATAAACCATCCCTATGCAGTCAGAGTCCTCTTTGGGTTCCTCTTAGCTGTCTTTCCTGGCAGCAGTGCCTGTCCTAAGTTTTGTGCTTGCTATGTACCGACTGAAGTCCACTGCACCTTCCGGTATCTTACTACCATCCCATTGCAGATCTCCCAAAATGTGGAACGCATCAATTTAGGGTAGGTTTGCATGATAATGCTGAAATCCTGACGTTAGTAATGCTGTACTAAAATTTATTTTACAGTTTCTCAGAACTTCCCTTCTCCTGTGAAAGGGGCTTCTCTTGTTCTACTTTTTCTCAGGCTGCTTAATAATTTACTTCAATTTTTATTTATTTATTTATTTGTATCTACCCCACCTTTAAGGATGCAGTGGCTCAGTGGCTAAAGCCCATGTCACACTGGCCAACGGATGCAAAACGGACACAACAGATGAGAAAAATGTTCCATCCGTTGTTATCCGCTCTCAAAAGGGACAAAAATTTGCATAACCAGAGCGGATAACACAGACGCGGGGAGGACACAGGGCGGATGCAAAGCAGATGCGGAACAGAAGCCCAGCGGATGGAAGCGGATGGGAGTGGGTGGCACATCTGCAGGGCTTCCGGGGGGCCTCAGCGAAGCAGACGCAGAACGGAAAGAGCGGATGCAGAGCGGACGCCGAGCGGATGAAGCGGATGCACAGCGGATGCACAGCGGAAGCCTAACGGATGCCTGGCGTTCACTGCGCATGCGGGGAGGATGCATTGCATCAGCCCCGCGGATATAATGGAAGCAGCTCGGAAGCAGGTCGCCATTCAGAGGAAAGACCTGCTGCCGGACACATCGGCTGCCTTGCCTGCCCTGCCTGCATGTCTGCCTGCCAGCCTTGCTGCCAGCCTTGCTACCAGCCTTGCTGCCAGCCGGTCTGCCTGCCAGCCTTGCTGCCTGCCTTCCTGCCAGCCTTGGTTCATGTCTGCCTGCCAGCCTTCCTGCCAGCCTTGGTTCATGTCTGCCTGCCAGCCTTGGTTCATGTCTGCCTGCCAGCCTTGGTGCCTGCCTGCCTGCCAGCCTTCCTGCCAGCCTTTCTGCCAGCCTTGGTTCCTGCCAGCCTCCCTGCCAGCCAGCAACCCCACAACCATGCGGAAGCCCAGCAAGCCTCAGCCATCTGCTGCCAGCCCTGGCAAGAGGGACAGGGCTACCATCCCGCCCCCTGGCCCTCACTCTGGTTCTGCTGGGGCTTCTGCAGCATGGGCTCACTCTTCTGGGGCTGGCGCTTCTGCTGCTTCTGCTTCTGGAGGAGGAGCTGATGACAAGCACTCCAGCACCAGCCACCTCCACAGCACCTGGACCCTTCATCCCTGAGACTGAGCAACCAAGAGGAGTGCCAGAGACTCTTTTTTGTCTTATAGCTTGTTGTTAGTAAAGTCTATTTTTGATTCACACACTTGCTTCATTTCTTTTTTTGTATAAAGTCTTGCTGGAAACTTTTAGAAATGGTTTAAGCCTTTGCATGCTTGTGGGATGGGTTAAGATAGCTGTGGGATGGGCAGGGATACCTTTGGGATGGGTAATAGCTGCGGGATAGATAAACCTCCAGTGCAAGCATAGTGGGACTCTATGGTCCACCCTCCCAGGTGCCACACCTACGGCCCTTTATTATCAATAATAATATAATTATCCACACATGTCAACATAAACACAACTCTTTATTAAACGCCCTGTTCATTGCAGGCCAACCAAACCTACATGGCCCAATCTCATCCATGTGATGAGACAGGCTGAAGGAAGCATCCATTAAGCATCTACCATCCTGTCTTGCCACTCCACTGCTCTAGCTGGGGAGTTGCACCATTGTCTCAGGAGGTTCGGCTGCTTCTTCGCTTCATGTGAGGCTCCATTGAGGCCTTGCACATCCTCAGTGTCGATCAGGTTTCGCCCTTGCCTCCATTCCCCAGGCTCCATGACCCCATTGGCTTGTTGGAGGTCCACAAGCCTGTTCTGCAAGACTGGGTAGCGGGTGCGCATGAGATTGTGCAGGATGCAGCAAGCTTCCATGATCCTCCTCACCGTCTCTGGGCAATGCTGCATGGTGGTGAGAAGTACCTGGAACCTGTTGGCCAGGATGCCAAAGGTGTTCTCCACCACCCGCCTTGCCCTGGACAGCCTGTAGTTGAAGATCCTCTCTTCATGGGTGAGGAGTCTGGAGGTGTAGGGCTTCATGAGGTAGGTTGTGAGGGAGAAGTCGTCATCCCCCACGATGAAGTAGGGCACATCTTCCGTGTCGTTGGGCAGGGGGTCTGGATCTGGAAAGCCCATGATGAGGTTGCCTTCCAGCCCCTCCTTGAGGTCACTGGCGTTGGAGTTGAAATAAGTGGAGTTGAAATAAGTGGACCCTGTCTTGGCTGGAGATTTGCAGGCCACGTGCTTGCCATCTATGGCTCCAACGGTGTGGGGGAAGTTCCACTTCTGATACCACTGCTCTGCAACTTTCTTCCATCCTTCTTCAGTGGAGGGGTACTGGAGGAGCTCCTCCTTGTATTCTTCAATGATGGCCTGCACCACTTCTCTGACCACAATGCTGATGGTGTTGGATGGCACCCTCCAGCCGTTCTGCATGCTCCTGTAGGAGGTCCCTGAGGCCAGGTGGCGCAGAGTGAGTGCCATCTTGAGCCCAGGTTCCAGGCTTAGCCAGAAGCTGGTGTTTGCCTTGGTCAACCTGGGTGTCAGGCGCTGCACAACTTCGTCAAACATGGCTGGCGGCATCCTCATGAAGTTCTGGAACGCCCGAGTGTCTTCGCTCCTGAGCTCCACCATCAGCTTGTTGTACAGTCCATCCTCCGCTCTACTGGTGAACCATCTTCGGACCCAGACTCTTTTTGGGTGGCTCCTTTTCTTCTCGCAGTAGATTTCACAGAGCCTGCAGATGGCTTCACACTGTTGCAGAACGATGGTGGCTGCCGAAAGGACTTTGTTATAATCCACGGTGGACATGACTGGATGCTGTAGAAGAGGAAGAGGCAGATGAAGGCTTAATATCTGAGATAGGTACCCTCTGCAAATGTTTTTTCTGCTTTAAATGCTTTGTTTCCTCTAGGCATCCATTCTGCATCCATTCTGCATCCGTTCCGCGTCTGTTCCACTTCCTCCCTGCGTCTGGGCGGATGTGCGTTGGTTGGATGTGTCGCGGACACCAAGCGCATATAGCGGATGCATAACGGATGCGTAATGGATGCGTAGTGGATTGAGAACGGACGAACTGGATACATTTTTCGCGCAAAAGTTTTAGACAGCCCAAAACTTTTGGAGTGGATGAAACGTCCATAAACGGATGCTGGACAGATAGAGAGGAAGCCAAACGGAGGCAGTGAGTACAGAATGGATACATCGCGTTAACCAACGGATGGCAAGCTTTTTTGTCCATTTTACATCCTCTTTGCATCCTTTGGTTCAGTGTGACATGGGCTTAAGATGTAGAGCTTGTCAGTGAGAAATCTTGTCAGTTTGGCAGTTCTAATCCCTAGCATTGCATAATAAAGTGAGCTGCTGTTACTTGTCCCAGCTTCTGCCAACCTAGCAGTTCGAAACTATGTAGAAATGCAAGTAGAAAAATAGGGACCACTTTGGTGGGAAGGCAACAGCATTCTGTGTGCCTTCAGCATTTAGTCATGCCAGCCACGTGACCATGGAAACGTCTCCGGATAGCGCTGGCTCTTCAGCTTTGTAACAGAGATGAGCACTGTCCCCTAGAGCTGGAAACAACTAGTATATAAGTGCGAGGGGAACCTTTATCTTATCCCACCTTTATTATTTTTACAAATAACTTGAGGTGGTGAATATGTCCCATCAAATTTATCCTCCTATTTTACCCCCAACAACCTATGAGCTAGGTTAGTTGACAGAAAGTGACTGGCTCAAGGTCACCCAGCTGGTTTTCGTGGCTGGGATGGGACTTGAACTTACACTCCCCCACTTTCTAGTCTGGTGCCATAACTATTAGACTAAATGGGCTCTCTTAATATTTTTGAGCTTACTTGCTACTCTTTGATGGTATTGTATGTTAGAAACTGTGGTGGCACAGTGATTAGAATGTAATACTGCAGGCTAACTCTGTCAGTGCCAGGAGTTTGATCCTAACCATCTTAAGGTTGACTCAGCCTTCCAACTTCCAAAGTTAGTAAAATGAGGACCCAGATTGTTGGGGACAATATGCTGACATTTGTAAATCATTCAGAGAGTGCTATAAAGCACTATGGAGCAGTATAAGTATAAGTATAAGTGCTATTGCTATTTTTTTTTCTATTATCCATCATTCTTACCCTACTCATCATATTATACCTTCTAGAGTAGTTGCCTACTTTAATTGAAGGAGGCTCAGATTGCTAGAGAGATACTGGAACCTCTTAACTAAATAATAATGTTTCCAATTACATTTACAAGAAGGTGGCTTTGAAACCTGCAGGAAAAACAAGCACCATTAGAAACCATGAAAGTAGCTGTTTTTTATGGGAAAATGTGGTAACTGAAAAGTGCAATCTTGTTATCTAAAAAGTCACAACTGTTTTTAAAGAAAGCAGTTAGTTATTATATTCATACTGCCATACACTAAGAAGCAATATGTGACTGGTTTCATCCTTACTATGAATTGTCAAATGCAAACAGTCAGATCTTGTTCTATTTTGGATCTTGAACAGTGGAGGGACATCAAACTCTCTTTTTTAAAAAATTTCATCAGTTTTCTTTGTCTTGGAAAAATTAGAAACAGCATCTTGTTCATCTCTTTTAGTGATAATTGATAGGAACAAAATTATGACTGCATGGCAGTAAGAAATAGTAATGAGAACAGACTAACATGTTCACTATTATAAAACTTTTTCAGAGCAAAAAACCTCCTGGCATTCATCTAGAATTGATTAATTTGCCTATTGTGATAAATTAAAACACATGCATTCAAATTCTTTTTTATGCCTTTCATGGTAAAGGATTTTTAGACAAGTAGAAATTTTAAAAGTTGATAATATTTTGTTTATACCTTTGCAAATGATGATTGCTGGCTATTCACAAAATTACTACATAATGTGTGTGACAGTCACTAAACACTGGGGGAAAAAAACTAAGTTTGTTGATTTCCACCTTCTCCTGCTCAAGGATTATCATCAATCCAGTTATTATTTGTCTTTTTTCTGAGTGAGTGGATATAGTTCCAAGCATGGCACAGAAATATAGTCATCCATTTCATGGATCCGATGTGTGAGGCACTTGGCTTTCTTAATTCAGATGCTGGTAAAATAATGCTTGAAATTTTGAAATCCAGATTACAACACTACATGGAATCAAACTGTCAAGTATATAAATCAAGTATACAAACTAGATTTAGAAGATGCAGAGGCTTTCAAGTTTTCAAACAACTGGTGCAAGCCAAGGACCTTCCAAAAACATTTTTCCCCTCTATTAATTATATGAATGCTTTTGACAATGCTATCCACAAATTGTAGATGGCTCTTAAAAATATGAGAGTGCTGGGGTCAACTCATCTACTTATTGAACCATTCACCTATTGATCAAGAACAACAGAACAGAATATGGAGCAACTAAATGTTTCAGAATTGGGCAAGAAATGTTCCAAGGTTGTATAGTGTCACCTTATTTACTAAACTTTTCATGAAGACTATATCATGAAAAAAGTTGGACTAGAATGACTACAAATTGGTGTGAAATGTGCTTACAGAAACGCCAACAACTTTATTTATACAGTTTGATGGCTGGAATTGAGGGAAGCCTAAGGAATCTCTTTTTGAAGATGAAAAAGAAAATGCAAAAAGTGAACTGCTAGTCAATAATTTATGTAGGAAACCTAAGATTATATTAATAGGTATGCCACTCTGATATAAAAAAGTGGAGAAGAAGTAGTAGTAACATACTTTATGTTCATAGGATCAGTAATAAGACAGAAGGCTTCTGAGGTTGGTCATCAATGAAGATGCGGGTAAACAGACAGAAGGAATTATTTTTGTTTCTGCTTTTAACTATTGAAATAACTATTGTAGTTATTTCAAATAACTACAAATAACTATTGTATCAGCTCAGATTTAAAAATTTGCAAAGTTTTAGTTTTGCAAAATTCTTTAAATAATGTTTCATTTGTGTAAATAAATTTTTAGTAATTAAGATGAACAATATCCTCAACACATGTATTAAAGAATAAATCCTGTGCTGTTCCATGTGAAATTAAAATAAATTTATTTTGCTTGCTGGTTTGTTTTTACTCTAATTTCTGGCTTGTTTGGGAGAGTTTAGGAAACAAATCAGATTAAAATTATCTAGAGTTTAGTAGGGGTAGGTGAGAAACTGTTTAAATATTGAACCACAGTTCTAGCAACCCCAGCTAGTGTAACTTAAGTAGAATAAAGTTGTCAGTTGTAGATTAGTTACATACATCTTGAAATCCATAGCTTCCTGACTCTGGGTTTAGTTTTTATTCCTGATTCTGATTTATGAAGCTTGAACTCAGTCATTCATAGGTAAGTCTCATAAGGATTTAAATGGTGTAACAATATAATTAAAAGTCAAAGTTCTGATGACATGTAGCCAGTTAAGATAAACCATATTTGTTTGGAAGAAGTATGCATTCTAAGCCATGAGCTGAACCATTTATTTTGCTTTTGAGAAAGAAGACAATATCAGAATACTTCTACACATCAAGTTAAGATGTGAGTTCTGGTAACTATAGTTTTCATGATGTTCATGTTGTCCTAGCTATATTGAATGTGGCTGTTCAAATTTTAGCTGGAGCCATCTCATACAATGGGTAGGAGGGAGGGAGGGAGGGTGGGAGGAAGGAAGGAAGGAAGGAAGGAAGGAAGGAAGGAAGGAAGGAAGG
>BLBF01000040.1:28993432-29008716 GCA_015471245.1 Laticauda colubrina
GGGCACTGGAGGAGCTCCTCCATGTACTCTTCAATGATGGCCTGCACCACTTCTCTGACCACAAATCTGATGGTGCTGGGTGGCACCCTCCAGCCGTACTGCATGCTCCTGTAGATGGTCCCTGAGGCCAGGTGGCGCAGATTGAGTGCCACCTTGAGCCCAGGTTCCAGGCTGGGCGGGAAGTTGATGTTTGTCTTGGTCAACCTGGGTGTCAGGCACTGCACAACTTCGTCAAACATGGCTGGAGGCATCCTCATGAAGTTCTGGAACGCTTGAGTGTCTTCGCTCCTGAGCTCCACCATCAGCTTGTTGTACAGTCTGTCCTCTGCTCTTCTGGCGAACCAACTTTGGACCCAGACTTTTTTTGGGTGCCTCCTTTTCTTCCCGTAGTAGAGTTCACAGAGCCTGTAGATGGTTTCGCACTGTTGCAGAATGATGGTGGCTGCCGAAAGGACTTTGTCACAATCCACGGTGGACATGACTGGATGCTGTGGAAGAGGAAGAGGCAGATGAAGGCTGCAGAGGTCTGCACCGCTGGGCTGCTGTTCTGAAAGTGAGATGCAGGCGAGTTGCTCCCCCTTTTTATAGGCAGTATAGGTTTTCCACTAGGCATCCTCTAGGCATCCTGTAGACATCCTTAATATCCAAGATAGGTCCCCTCTGCGAATGTTTTTTCCGTTTTAAACGCTTTGCTTCTGTTCTGCATCTGCTAGGCATCCGTTCTGCATCCATTCCACGTCCGTTCCGCTTCCTCCCTGCGTCCGGGTGGATTCGAGTTGCGCGGATGTGCAGCGGATGCCTAGCAGATATAGCGGATGTGTAGCGGATGCGTAGCAGATGCAGAATGGACGAACTGGATACATTTTCCGTGCAAAAGTTTTAGGCAGCCCAAAACTTTCGGAGCGGATGAAACGTCAGTAAACGGATGCTGGACGGATAGAGAGGAAGCCAAACGGAGGCAGTGAGTACATCGCGTTTTTGAACGGATGGCAAGGTTTTTTGTCCGTTTTACATCCTCTTTGCATCCGTTGGTTCAGTGTGACATGGGCTTTAATCTGCTGATGCTGCTTATGGCGGTGGTACTTCTGCTGATGCTGCTTCTGGAGGAGCTGATGATGCTGCTTCTGGCGGTGGTGGTTCTGCTGGTGCTTACTCTGCTGTAGCTGCTCCTCGTCCTGCTGGTCCTGCTGGTCCTGCTCGTCCTGCTGGTCCTGCTCGTGCTCCTGATCTTGATCGTCCTGCTGGTCCTGCTCGTGCTCCTGGTCTTGCTCGTCCTGCTGGTTCTCCTGGTCCTGCTCATGCTCCTGGTGCTGCTGGTGCTCACTCTGCTGCTGCTGATCCTGGTCCTGCTGGTGCTGCTACTGCTTCTGCTGCTGCTGCTGATGATGATCCTTCTGGTGCTTCTACTGGTAGTGGTGTGGAGGAGCAGCCCCTACAACCTGGAAGCCCCTCTGATGAGGTTCCATGTGGTCCTGCCAAAGGGAGGAAGAGGCATACGCGAGAACGGGAGAGGAGGCAATACAACATAGAGGAGGAACATGAGGATGAGGCTGAGGGAGAATGACTATCTATGGCGGAAGGGACACAGGCTCTACAGGGACACCAAAAGGAAGCAGGCTGCTTGGAGAGAGAAGGCGGAGAGCCTGGGCTACACTTCGGAGGTGCTCCTCGGCTGGTGGAAGCACATGCACACCTGGTACGGGAAGCTGCACTTCAAGAAATCTGGCCAGGCCACAGTCAAGCTGACGGACAGAGAGACCTACATCATGGCCAAGTGCAGCTTCCTGGAGGGTGAGATCCGCCACCGAGGAGCAGCCCCTCTCACAACCCTCTTTCTCCGGCATCCTGCTGAGAGCCAGTCCTCTTCCGTCCGAGAGTCAGCTCCTGTCTCCAGAAAGGTGTCTGTGGACCGTGACACAATGGAGAACCCGCGGACAGCTGTTCTAACCATGGCGGAGCAGGTGGAGGACTCCCTGGCACAGTGGGAGAAAGGAGATGGCACTTCCACCACAGTCCTACCTGCATCCACCCCCAGCTCCACCTCCACAGAAATGCAGAGAGCCAGACAGGAGGGGCAGAGCCACACTGTCCTGCTGGAGATAAGAGACACCATCAGGAGCAGCATAGATATCCTCTCTCAGCTGGTCCACACCGACTGCTCATCCTCCAACCACAAGCCCTTCCTCACCTATGTGAACCAGACCCTCACGGACATGGCGGAAGCCCAGTTCCAGGTGGTGAAGGACTGGATCACTGAGCTGCTTCACAACCCTCCAGACCCAGAGGAACTTGCTCCCACCCAGTCCAGGTCTGCTTCTCCACTCCAGGTGATGTCCCTCCCATTCTAAGGCTTTCTAAAGGCCCTCACCTACCAGGGCTACGGCTACCAGGATGTCCAGCAGCACAGGCAGCAGCCCTTCCCAGTTCAGGCACAGGTTCATCGGATGACACCATTGCCACCGGTTCCACTGATGCCACCGATGCCACCCACACCACTGATGCCACCAATGCCACCAATGCCACCGATCCACCCACGCCAGTCACAGCTGCAGACCAGACAGCCCCACTACACTGCTCCTTCCTCCACCCCACAGCCAAGCCTGGCCTCAGTACATCTGTTCTCGGTCCCGGGGCTGACATCCCATGGCATGGAGGAAGGAGCTCTCAATATCACGGGGCTGAGCCAGCTATCGAGAGCTTCCTCAACACACTGGCCAGGCACCTCAGTGGCGCTTCAGACTAGCACTCCAGCAGCAGCCACCTCCACAGCACCTGGACCCTTCACCCCTGAGACTGGGCACACCTCTGAGTGACAGAGAAGAGTGCCAGAGACTGGGTGGCTACCTGTAGACATTATTTGGACACTTGACTTGGGTCATTTTTCTTTTACAGCTTGTTATTAATAAAGATTATCTTTGCTTCACACACTTGCTTCATTTATTTTTGTAAATAAAGTCTTGGTGGAAACTTTTAGAAATTGTTTAAGCCTTTGCATGCTTGTGGGATGGGTAAGGATAGCAGTGGGGTGGGCAGGGATACCTTTGGGATGGGTAATAGCTGTGGGATGGGCAGGGATACCTTTGGGATGGGTTGAGATATCTGTGGGATGGGTTATGATAGCTGTGGGATGGGCAGGGATACCTTTGGGATGGGTTAAGATAGCTGTGGGATGGGTTGAGATAGCTGTGGGGATAGATAAACCTCCAGTGCAAGCATAGTGGGACTGCATGGTCCACCCTCCCAGGAGCCACACCTATGGCCCTTCATTATCAATACTAATGTAATGATTGATCCACACATGTCAACATAAACACAACTCTTTATTAAATGCCCTGTTCATTGTAGGCTCACCCAACATACATGGCCCAATCTCATCAGTGTGATGAGACAGGCTGAAGGAAGCATCCATTAATCATCTATCATCCTGTCTTGCCAATCCACTGCTCCAGCTGGGGAGTTGCACCAGTGTTTCAGGAGGTTGCACTGCTTCTTCCCTTCATGTGAGGCTCTGTTGGGGCCTTGCACATCCTCAGTGTCTATCAGGTTTTGCCCTTGCCTCCATTCCCCAGGCTCCATGTCCCCATTGCCTTTTTGGAGGTCCACGAGCCTGTTCTGCAAGACTGGGTAGCGGGTGCGCATGAGATTGTGCAGGATGCAGCAAGCTTCCACAATCCTCCTCACGGTCTCTGGGCATTGCTGCATGGTGGTGAGAAGTACCTGGAACCTGTTGGCCAGGATGCCAAAGGCGTTCTCCACCACCCGCCTTGCCCTGGACAGCCTGTAGTTGAAGATCCTCTCTTCACGGGTGAGGTGTCTTGAAGTGTAGGGCTTCATGAGGTATGTTCTGAGGAGAAGGCGTCATCCCCCACGATGAAGTAGGGCACATCTTGCGTGTCGTTGGGCAGGGGTCTGGATCTGGGAAGCCCATGATGAGGTTGCATTCCAGCCCCTCCTTGAGGTCACTGGCATTGTATACCTGGGCATCTGAAGCTGACCCGTTGCCTGAAGCATTGATGTACATTAACTTGTAGTCAGCATTGACCATGGCGAAGAGAACGATGCTGAAGAAGCCGTTGTAGTTGAAATAAAAGGACCTTGACTTGGCTGGTGCTTTGCAGGCCACGTGCTTCCCATCTATGGCTCCAACGGTGTGGGGGAAGTTCCACCTCTGATACCACTGCTCTGCAACTTTCTTCCAGCCTTCTTCAGTGGAGGGGCACTGGAGGAGCTCCTCCATGTATTCTTCGATGATGGCCTGCACCACTTCTCTGACCACAATGCTGATGATGTTGTGTGGCACCCTCCTGCTGTACTGCATGCTCCTGTAGGTGGTCCCTGAGGCCAGGTGGCGCAGAGTCAGTGCCACCTTGAGCCCAGGGTCCAGGCTGGGCCGGAAGTTGGTGCTCTGCTTGGTCAACCTGGGTGTCAGCCGCTCCACAACTTCATCAAACATGGCTGGAGGCATCCTCATGAAGTTCTGGAATGCACGAGGCTCTCTCCTGATCCATCTTCAGACCCAGACGCTTTTTGGCCGCCTCTTTTTCTTCCCGTAGTAGAGTTCACAGATCCTGTAGATGGCTTCGCACTGTTGCAGAACGATGGTGGCTGCCAAAAGGACTTTGTCACAATCCATGGTGGACATGACTGGATGCTGTGGAAGAGGAAGAGTCAGATGAAGGCTGCAGAGGTCTGCACAGCTGGGCTGCTGGTCTGAAAGTGAGATCCAGGTGAGTTGCTCCCTCTTTTTATAGGCAATATATGTGTCCTTTTGCATCCTCTAGGCATCCTCTAGACATCCTTAATATCCGAGATAGGTCCCCTCTGCGAACGTTTTTTCCGTTTTAAATGCTTTGTTTGCTTTGTTTGTGAGCTGCATCCACTTTCATCCTTTCTTCGTCCGTGCTACTAACATTGCGCGTCCGTTCCGCATCCGTTCCGCGTCCGTTCTGCTTCCTCCCTGTGTCCGCTTTCCTCTGGAGTGGATTTGAGTTGCGTGGATGTGTAGCGGATGCCTAGCGGATGTAGCAGACGCGTTATAGGTGCAGGACGGATGTTCCACGTATGCCTAGTGGATGCAGAATGGACGCATTGGATACATTTCCCGCTCAAAAAGTTTTGAGCAGCTCAAAACTTTTTGAGCGGATGAAA
The DNA here is from genome assembly GCA_015471245.1 of Laticauda colubrina. Lineage (NCBI taxonomy): Eukaryota > Metazoa > Chordata > Lepidosauria > Squamata > Elapidae > Laticauda > Laticauda colubrina. Next base: position 28,998,581 of record BLBF01000040.1, read on the forward strand.
TGTCATTCGACGGATGCTGGACGGATAGAGAGGAAGAAAAAGGTACGCAGTGAGTACAAAACTGAAGCATCGTGTTAACCAACGGATGGCAAGTGTTTTTCTCCATTTTACATCCTCTTTTCATCCGTTGGTGCAGTGTGACATGGGTTTTAGTTTCTTTAAAATATATTCTGCCATAGCCATTGAAAACAGAGTCTTATGATAAGGTGACATACAAAGGTGATCGGTAGACAGGTATATGATAGAGAGGCAGTCAGTTAAACTGCAAAGGCTTCCCCTAATTTTTAAACAAAACTTTAATTTGGATTATTTCACAGATCAGAAGTTTGGATTTAAGGGCTTACTTTGCTTCTTCCAATTCTGTTTTGTAATGGCGACTAAATGCTTGCATCGCAAGTTCCAAAAATATATTTCAACTGATTAGAATTTTTTTTTTTCCTACAAAAACAATAGAACATCAATTTACTTTTTCTCATCTCTTCCTTTCTAGATGTTGTAAAATGCAAAAAAGGCAAAGAGGCCACAGATTCACTGCAATGTCCATTGTGCACCAACCCCAGGATTTCTAAAGAGAAACACTTAACTAAAATTCCACTGTCTTCATTTAATTGTAGTAAACCAAGTATAGACACAGATTTAAAATTGAAAACTGTAACTGTAATAGATGATGGAGAATTCACTTCAGTGTCTCTCAAAGATTTTATGGCTCCTATCGGAACTATGTCATTAAACTTAACAGACCAAACAGGAAATCGAGCAAATATAACTTGTAATGTACAGAAACCTTCAAAAATGTCTCCAGTTATATTTACAAAAAATGCTAACAACACACTACTTGAAATATCATTGTCAACTTTTCTTAAATGTAGCATTGACCACAATCATATTCATCAATTGTGGAGCATTCTTGCTCTTTATAGTGATTCTCCACTAAAATTGAGAAGGGAACACTTATTAATAGAAATGCCTTATACCAGTTACAAGTACAAACAAACAGCCTCTAAAAATGAAGAACTTTTCACTGACATAGAAGCTGAATTGACAGCTGAGCCTCCTTGGTTGATGCAGAGTCAAGTGTCAGTGCAATTGGATAGGACCGCAACTACACTTAATATGCTGCATATCCAATATTCAATAGATGCTCAAATCATTCTTCCTGATGATGTCCCAAAGCCCACCAAACAAACATGGGCCATGATCTTACGAGACAAGAATTCCAAAACTGAATATTCTGTTTTAGTCAATGGTTCTGTAGAATTGGATTGCCAAGCAATTGGAGACCCTGCCCCTGTAGCTGAATGGCTGTTACCTGATGGGACCAAAGTTAAGGCTCCATATATAAGTGAAGATGGAAGAATAATGATAGAAAAATCTGGTAAGCTCTTATTACATTCAGCAGATCATTTTGACACTGGACTTTATCACTGTATAGGAACCAACTATGAAGATGCCGATATCTTAACTTTTAGAATTACAGTAATAGATTCAAATTTGAAGTACAACCTTTTAAATGGACCACAACTTTCTGTGTTTTTAGGTGAAATTGTTGATCTTCCCTGCCTGTCTACAGGTGTACCAGATGCCTCTATTAATTGGGTCATACCAGGAAACATAATTCTTCATAGTTCTTTTAAAAATAAACTTCTGTTTCACAATGGCACATTAAAAATACAACCAATAGCAGGACAAGACAATGGCCATTTCATGTGTATAACAGCCAATAAATATGGTATAGATTATTTAGTTTACCAAGTACTAGTTAAAAGGAATTTGAGCAAGTCACAGCAACTCACAAAAAAAGATACTCAGGTACACAGTGAAGCAACAGAAGGATCTGGCAACCAAGAACATGACTTTAATGGGCAAATTACAATTTTTCCTTCTACTGTTCCTACTGAGGTAACCAACCAAACATCCATGCAAAATTCATTCACAAATCATTTCATACAAAATAAAACCAAAAACATGTACAAAGAAGTCTACAGGATCAATAGAGGCAAGATTAGCAGAAGGTTTAGAGGACAAAAGAGATTTGGTCTCTCTACCAAGAGAATCAATCCATTGCACTGGGCAACATTTTTAGAAAAAACAAGAAATATCACATTGTTAAGAAGACAAGAAAATATAACCGTAAAACCAACAGAAAAGTTATTTCTTTCTTCAAGGAGCTCAGGAAATGAAGAAGAGATATCTGGGGATGACATATTAGCTGAGGAAGAACTTATATTTTTAGCAACTAGAAGACCTTCAAAATACACTTTGAGAGAAGCATCAGGAAATGTAGTGACAGCAAAACTTGGAAGTATATCAGATAATTACAGTTCTTTTGCAACACATAACATGGTTACAGAATCAGAACCTTCAGCAACCAGTTCTATGGTTATGCACTCTGAGACACCTACAGACCAGAACTGGCTAAATAAACCAAAACCTGAAATGAAAGGAATAAGTCTTGAAAGATCTCAAACGCTTCCAACACCACCAACCCTGATGGAAGTAACAATGCCCTTACTGTTTAAAAAACCCAACAGTGCAGCAAACACTTCAAATTCTTTTCAGAGATTGGTAACATCTGAAGACGTTAATGTCTATTTTAAAAGCAAACCAACAGTAACACCAACATTTGCTATTACTAATAATAGCAAACTTATAATTTCACACAAAATTATTGAAAAACCTGATTTATTGACAGAAAATGCTGAGAAAGCATCAAATAAATCAAGCCATCAAGTGCCCTCAGCAGCAATTAGTTTGTCTAATGATAGTGGCTATATTTATAATAGAAAAAAAATAACATTTCAGGTATCTCCAGGTTCAGCCATTCTTGCCCATCAACAGATTGAGGTAGTGAAGGATTCTGCAACTCATAGTCCATTCCCCAGATGGTTTAGCAGACGAAGAAAAACGTTTGGAAGAAGACGAATAATTAAACCTGACCGTATTCCCAGTAATGCAGGGCATAGATTTGCTTTTCCTAAATTAGGGTTTGTTTCAGAAAGCTCAAGTCTTACATTACCTGCAGAAATAAGCATACCAACTACTTCTGTTGAATCATTTACCCCACAAACATTTATGTATACATCGATCAAACCTCAGTATCCAAAATCAACAATTTCAAGTCACACTGTGATATCCTCAAGTAACAAGACAGATACAGATGAGTTGTATGAAGCTTCTACAATTATTCCCTTCTACTCTAAAAGCACCCACGTTGCACCACAAAGAAAAATAAAATCAGATACACATCAAACAATCCCTGATATAGATCCATCAGCTAACATTCAATTCACAACCAATATCCATAAATCTAAGTTTGATATGAAAAGTACAATTTCCAAAGCTAATATATCACCTTTCATGATCAAATCCACTATTCCCTCCTTTAGTATCCATGATGTCTCTCCCAGTGTTTCAAATGGAGAAATACCTTCATATAATTCTTTTGTTACCAACTATGTTCAAAAAGAGCTACTGCAGAAGCAATCCATAATACAAACAAAATCCTCATCTGAAATATCTGCTACAGATTTTCACATACCAGGATCAACTTACAAAAATTCATCAATATATGAAACTGAAGTTTCCAAAAGTGACAATCAAGCCAATGTTTCTATAGACTTAATTAAACATATCAATGAGAATGTATCATTACTAGAAGACAATCCAATAGCATCACTCAGAACTATAGAATCACCATCTCCAGCCCCTATGTACAACTTTATAACTGATGTTAATAAAAGAACTGATACTACAACCATCCAACAGATTCATACTCTTACTACCACTGTTGCAAACAAGATTTCCAAACTCAGAACATTTCGACAACACAGAAAGAAGGATCAAAGAAGGAGAAGACCTCTGCAGAAGTCAATACCTTTCCATGCAATCATTTTGGTCAATAAAGAATTTGTCACACCCTTTAAAAAAATTATTCCGTCTCCTGTTATGAAACATGTAACTGAACCTCCTAATCCCAAACTGACTGAATTGTTTTCAAAATTCACCACTATGGATATAGTTACAGTTACAGCACAATCACCAGTTCTTAGCACAGCAGATATAAAAAAAGACAACACATTCTTAAATATTGCTCAGGAATCCCTTGGAAATGCCTACACCATTAATCCACCAATAGAACATTCATCTACGACTCCACAGTTTGAAATGTCATGGGATACAACAAAGATAAGCACACCATTACCAGATGCAACCTTGGTAACAACTGGACCAAAGTTTACTAAAGTAGCTCAAACTACTAGAGAAGCAGATAAGGAATCTTACCAGTATGTGGAGCTAACTGCAATTCCAAAAACACAAATAACAAAAACAGCTCTTCATGTGAAAAATGAAATAAATCCACAGATTCCTACTAATGCAGTTTACATGACCACTAGTCCATTACTATCCCAAGCAAGGCTAACTACACAAACCACTTCATCTCCCAGATGGGGTAAAATTTCACAGCAGTTTCCATTTTCTAAAATTAGAGATATTGGAAAACCACTCATAATGGACACATTCACGGTATTAAAATCACCTCAAAGCTTCACCCTGTATACTCCTTTATGGAAGACAGATAAAAACAATTACATGAGAAACTGGTCTGAAAGAACAAGCCAGGCAGCCACTACTACCAATCCAGAAGATTTAAATTCATTCTATCAGATCAGATTGGCAAAACCCAGAATAAGTGGAGGAAAATTTGCAATGTTTACTGTCCTGGCTAATTCAGATGCTTTCATTCCATGTAAAGCCAGTGGTAATCCTAAACCAACCATTCATTGGACCAAGATATCAGCAGGTAAGCTTTTCAAATTAATATTTTACATTTGTTCTCTTTTATTATAAACAAGATGTGACTTAAGAAGTAACGCATACAAAATTAATTTTTATGTATATTTAAAGTCCTAGAATTAAATTATGAAAGAATAACCACAATGTGATATAGTGTTAGATTAGGATTAAAGTCAGATTTTTAAACCAGCTGTGAAATTTGCTAATGATCTGTCTCAAATCTAAGTAATTTTTTTCATAAAATGGAAAAGAATTATATGTGCCAGAAAAATAAATGGGTATAAAGAAAACAAACAATAATAATAATCCAGATTTTAGTTATATTTTCTCTAAGCACAGAAAGTAATGGTGTGATACAGTATTGTTGCTCATACTCAGGATATTCAGAATGATTCTGAAATAATTATGAAGTATTAGATTGAACAGCTATACTTAAAAACATTTTTAGCTGGGAGGTTAATTAAGCTAGAGCAGGGATGCTCACAGCCCATGGGCCAGATGTGTCACATGCTGCCCCCGCCAGGTTTAGTGAAGTGGGAAGAAGTCCCAATACATCATGTGACACTGCTGTGGTGATGCGAGTTTGACACCCCTGAGCTAGAGTATTTTAAGAGAATAGTATATAAAGTATATGTTTAATGCAGTAAGGTGGAGTTTTAAGGCAGTACTGACTCTGGCAACTGTTTAATGAATCCCTGAAGTTTTCTTGGCAAAGTTTTTTTGGAAGTGCCTTGCCATTGCATTCTTCCTACAGCTGAGAAAATGACTGGCCTAAGATCATCCTGCTGGTTTTGTACCTAAAGGGGAAACTCGGTCTCCCGGTTTCTAGCCAGTGCCTTAATTATCACACCAAAATGGCATATTGTGCAAAGTATAATGTCAACCTGATGTGAACCTGGCTGAAGCCATCTTGGAGGCTTCAGGATTGTCACACAATGGTGGGAGGGGGGAATTAGATGGGATTTTGTAGCCAAAACAATAAAGTTTTCCTGTGGGAACCAAACACATTCTCAGGTGGCCAGAGGAGGAGCAAGTAACCAAGCGACCGGCAAGTACCTGGATTGGACAGTGTGACCAGTGACTTAAGGGGGAAGGGAAACATTTACTTTTAGTTCAGTGAAAGCCATGGGAAAATTCAGAGTGGGCTTTCACCAGTTGTGCCAATATGAAATATCCAATAAACTGTTCTTTGAGGAATCTGCTTGCCTCAGAGTTATGTTGTCTATAAGTGCATTATTTGGACACCTACAGCACCAGCTTTCCATAAAAAAGCATTAAACTGTAATATGTTTTCTCTGGTCCAAAATAATATAATTCATCCCATGAGGAAATAATATTTATGCTTTTTCTTAACTGGATAAAACCACGCATGTATAAATACTGAAGATATAGAGCCAACAAGAATATTTCCAAATAAACTATAAAAAAAAACTACTTAAAGCCAGGAATCTTGTCCTATAAACCTCAATATAAACAGGCCTTGAGCTAGTATACACAGTTCATTATGTTTCCATTTCTTGATCAAAATGGGTAAATAATCTAAGAAGGAATAGCATCACATGATATCAAAAGCCTGGAATAATGGACTCGAGTAATTCAAATAAATCATAACCATAAATCATCTTAAAGCTAAATTTTGCTGTTTTACAATAAACCATGATTGGCTGTTAAAATGATGCTATTGCAAGTGTTTCTTTTTATCTACTTTATTAATGAGAGAAGGTAAACATCACATTATTGTTCATGCTGGTTAGATCGAGATTCTTGGATTAATATATGAATGCACTCATGTGATACTAGACAAGGCAAAAACAATAAAATATTTCCAATATATATGTAAGCTCTGAATTTAAAGCATGCAAATACATGCCTGATTAATGGGTATAAGAATCATTGCTAAATAATGACCATATGAAATTAATTGAGATATTTAATTTGCTGCCTATAGTTGTTTTAAGGGAAAAAAGCTAAGTGAACAAATTAATTCAAAGGGAATTTTATGTCGAAATTCAGAATCTTATTTTCAAATTAATACTCTAACAAATATGCAATGGGCAACATTTTAATAAATCTAACATTAGTTTCTTTTTGTTTAAACAGGAGCTGATGCATCAAAAAACAGACATGCTAGTAACAGATTTGAGATTCTTCCCAATGGTACACTCTCCATTCAGAATGTCAACATCCAGGATCGTGGACAGTACTTGTGTATGGCTGCCAATCAACAAGGTTCAGACAAGCTTCTGGTCACTTTGTCTGTGGTTACCTATCCACCAAGAATTCTAGGGAAAAGTTCCAAGATCATTACAGTTCACTCTGGCAAGCCAGCAGTTATGAAGTGTGCTTCCGAAGGCCATCCCGTTCCTTCTATAACTTGGATCCTTGCAAACAAAACTCATATTTCTGCATTTTCAACAGAAAACGAGGCTGTTTCTCTACACTCAGATGGCACTTTACTCATCAAGAAAGTTAGTGTTTATGACAGAGGGATATATACCTGCAGAGCAGATAATCCAATTGGCTCAGATAACATGGCAATAAGGTTGCAAGTCATTGCTCCACCACCCATTATACTGGAAGATAAAAAGCAATTTATACTAGAGACTATGGGGAGAAGTTTGAAGTTTCCTTGCACTGTCAAAGGAGACCCTCATCCAACTGTTCACTGGGTCTTCCCTGATGGAACAGAGGTGAAACCACTGCACTATCTAAATGACAAGGTTTTTTTGTTCCCCAATGGAACGCTTCTTATCAAAAATATCGTTCCTTCTGACAGTGGTAAATATGAATGTATAGCTACAAGCTCCACTGGTTCAGAAAGGAGAGTAGTGCTACTTCAAGTGGAACACCGAGATACAATACCCCAAATTGCAGCTACATCCCAAAGATGGACTCAGCTGAATTTTGGGAATAGGTTACTTCTGAATTGCTCAGCTATAGGGGAGCCAAGACCCAGGATAATGTGGAGATTACCTTCCAAAGCTGTTGTTGACCAATGGCACAGGTAGGGGCTTTTGGAACTAATTTATAACAGTTTCTGATATGAAAGCTGTTTTACAGCTGTTGTTTGAACTGCTTTAATGGCAAGGAAATGTAAAAAATGGTGTCTGGGAAAGCTGTAGGAGCTTTGATGGAGTAGTGTAGAATAATAAAAAGGGAAATCTAGCAGGAGTTAAAGGAGATTGAAATGCAAATGAAAGTGTTAGATATGGGCTACATTGAAGAGGCAGGACAATGGTAGAAGGAAAGGATTATTTAGCTCTTTATTTAGCTCTGAACAAAAGACTGTCACCTGGTGTGCCTGCTGTTCTTTTTACAGGCTGCTGTCCACAATTTCAGCTACTGACAGCTGTTCATTTTCCCGCCAGGAAAATGAACCAATGGGGAAAGTCTGACATCACTGACTTTTCCCCATTGAATATTTAACAGAAAGAATGATGGAAGATAGAAGAAACTAATTTAAAATAATTAGCCAAATGCTTACTTGCTGGCACTAGCTGTAATTTAAGACTGACTGGTCATGCAATTTCCTACTATGCAAGAACAGCCCTACTATATGAGACATTTATATATGGTACCGCATTCTATTCCAGTGGGAATAAATAACCAAATGCCTGATCATCCATAATCACAATATGAGCAAATTATTAGGAATAATGTGAAATAGAAATGATACAATGGATGGGCAAAGATAAATAGTTAGCCAAAGTTATATATTTTGTTAATACTAAATTACAGGAATATATTTGGATGCATAAATAGGAGGAAAGGATATAATTGAAGCTGTTGATTCACTTTTATTCACTCCTATGATCAAATAAAGGAGTAATCCAGTTTTAAATCATAAACAATGAAATTAGCTTTTATGACCAATGGCAGAGGTCCTGAGAAAAGTAGTGTTTTGGGATGGATGATTTCTATTTGGAAATCTCTCCAAACTATTACAAAATGTTACAAGCCCCCAGCAATTCCCTTCCAAAACAAACACAAATAAGTATTTTCCCCCCCTTTGGAATATCTTACTGTTGGCAAGTGGGATGAGCAGACCATATGACATATTATATTTATTAGGATAATTTTCTTAAAAGGTAAAAGTAACACATTGTAGTTTAAAATTCAAGCAATCAAATTACAAGCAAAAATATTAATGCATAACAAAATTTTATGAGAAAATTCTTTGACAAAGAAATTCTTTGATAAAGCCCTGATAGTTTGGGCCTTCCACAGTAAAATGGCCCGATCAGAAAGTCTGTCTTCTCTATGTAGCAAAAAGCAATCTGTAGTACTAGGTAAATGCAATTTGTTCAAAGTCTACCTTCATAATCACATGAAGTAACGATTTCACTAAGTTTACTTCAGTGTTGCATCCAATTCTGAACATCAAAATTGGATGCAACACTAATCCTTGTAAGGAGACACTGAAGGAACTGGCTATGTTGTTTAATCTTGAGAAAATATGATTGGGGGTAGATATTTTTCTAGTACCAAGCAGGTATTACATACAGTGGGAGTCCCTAATCTCCAGTCCACAGTCCACTGCTGGATTTGGGCCGCAGAACCACTGGGTAGGCAAGCATGCATATGCATGCACACAACGGTGGTGGGATTCAATTTTTTTTACTACCAGTTCTGTGCGCGTGGCAGGGGAAGGAGACTGTAAAATCTCCGGTCTGAGGTGGTATTTGCTGGTTCTCTGAACTACTCAAAATTTCTGCTACTGGTTCTCCAGAATTGGTCAGAACCTGCTGAATATCACCTCTGGCACAACTCCATTTGTGTAAGCAGCAGGCAAGTATGCATGCATGCACTCCATTCACAAGAACAGAACAGCATGCAAACGCTTGCCGGTCATTATCATGGAACCATCCCCTCTCTCCCTCCCCCCAGCCGATTCACAAAGAGAGAATGGTTGTGGGACTCTGACACACATGTCTCACAGCACAGCTTTTTCTTTAGCCTCCTTTTTTGTCTTACCTATTGCAATTTTAGAAAGTATCATACTTGATTTGTAGAGCAAACTTGCTCCTGTTACATGAAACTCTACGTATGTATGTATGTATGTATGTATGTATGTATGTATGTATGTATGTATTTGTTTTTTTAAGTTTTTGCGGGTACTTACATGTGTGCTGTTCAGCTTCCTTTGGGTATTATCCCACATCATTGTAGTGCTTTTAAAGTTGTAGCAACATTGCTACAACTTGAAAAGCACTACAATGACGTGGGATAATACCCAAAGGAAGCTGAACAGCACGTATGTATGTATGTATGTATGTATGTATGTATGTATTTGTTTTATTAAGTTTTCATGGGTATTTATATGTACTGTATTCAGCTTTGTT
>BLBF01000040.1:29008726-29027176 GCA_015471245.1 Laticauda colubrina
AAAAGCACAACTATAGTGACGTGGGAAAATACCCGAACAAAGCTGAAAAGCACTCGTCCCAAGACCGCTTCTACCGGCCAATAGAAATGGTTGGTGACTCTGCCTTCACGGAGCTTCAATCTGCCGATGTTTGATAGTAGATCAGGGTATTCTACTCTAGGCTACCTGCAGGGTAAAGGCAAGTTTTCTCCTCCCCCTTCCCCCCCATTTCTCTTCACCTCATGTAGTTCTAACAAACAATGTGAGAAATGGCAGGGAAACGTACGGTTTAAATAGGTCTAAATTTTGGTGAAGGGGCTTAATTTCACCTCATGCCTAGAAATCATGCTGGGCCTTCCCACTGTGGAGGCTGTATTTTTGGAGAAAGATGGTACTTGACTGAGATGGGCAGCCATAGAACTAAACAAATAAATAACTTTAGGGGAGTTGCAAAATTTTCTTTAGCAGCCATTGTATTACATAGAAATCTACTCATTTCACTTTTAGGACCCCACTAATATACATTATATTTCATCAGCACTGACCCTGACAGCTAATTAAAAAAAATTTCTGGCAGTGGGTAAGCTTAGATGAAGTATTTAAGAATGCCTCAATTTGGATTCCTGGACCAAGAAGGTAGTTTGAGTTGGATTCCTTCCAATCCTATAATTCTAGAATAGGTTTTTTTTTTTTAATTCTGCAGTTACTAAGAGAATCAACAACTTTGGAATTTGACATACAGCCCAAAATAAATGATTCCTCCCTCCCTCCCTTTTTTTTTCCAGAATGGGAAACCGAATCCATGTGTATCCCAATGGATCCTTAGCTGTTGAATCAATTACAGAAAAGGATGCAGGCAATTATATTTGTGTAGCACGAAACAGAATGGGCGATGATTTGACCCTTTTGAAAGTCAGTGTGACAATGAAGCCTGCAAAAATTGATCACAAACAGTATTTTAAGAAACTGGTACCTTATGGAAAAGACTTCAAAGTGGATTGTAAAGCTTCAGGATCTCCTGAGCCAGAAATAACTTGGAGTTTGCCAGATGGTACAACAATCAATAATGCAATGCAAGCCGATGATAGTGGACATACACTGAAGAAGTATACTCTGTTTGACAATGGGACTCTATATTTCAATAAGGTTGGAATGATGGAAGAGGGAGATTACACTTGCCATGCTCAAAATACACTGGGAAAAGATGAGATGAAAGTGCAGATAAAAGTGGTTGCAGCTGCACCTCGTATCAAGCAGAATTTAAAGGCCTATGCAAAGATAAAAGCAGGAGATGGTGCGTTCTTTGACTGTGATGCTATAGGGGAACCTAAGCCGAAAATATTTTGGCTGTTGCCTTCTAACAATATGATTTTAGCTTCTTCTACTCATAGATATGTTCTCCATATCAATGGGTCGTTGTCAATCATTAAAGTTAGGCTTTTAGATGCTGGAGAATATATATGTGTGGCACGCAATTCTGGTGGAGATGATACCAAGGTTTATAAACTGGATGTAATCTCTAAACCACCTCTGATCAATGGTCTGTACTCTAACAGGACTGTCATTAAAGCAACAGCTATAAAACACTCAAAAAAACAAATAGCTTGTAATGCTGAAGGAGATCCTGCACCCCAGATTATGTGGATCATGCCTGACAATATTTTCTTAACAGCCCCATACTATGGAAGTCGGATAACTATACATAGAAATGGGACTCTTGAAATTCGCAATGTAAGATCTTCAGATACAGCAGAGTTTATTTGCATAGCACGTAATGATGGGGGAGAAAGCATGCTAGTCGTCCATTTGGAAGTGCTTGAGATCCTAAGGCGCCCGGTTTTCAGGAATCCATTTAATGAGAAAGTCATAGCAAAACCTGGAAAAACCATGTTCTTGAATTGTTCTGTTGATGGAAATCCACATCCTGAGATAATTTGGATATTACCAAATGGTACACGGTTCTATGTTGGTATTAGAACACTCCGTTTTTATTTGAAAAGCAATGGCACTCTTGTCATCAATAGACTTTCAAAAGCAGATGCAGGAAAATACAGGTGTACAGCTAAAAATCAAGTAGGCTACATTGAAAAGTTGATCATATTGGAAACTGGTGAAACACCCACAATTATTTTCCACTCAGGAGGGACAATAAAAAGCATGAATGGAGAATCTTTATTGCTTCACTGTCTTGCTGCTGGAAGTCCCAAGCCAAACATTATATGGACACTTCCCAGTGGCTTTCTCTTAGACCGGCCTCAAATTACTGGGAAGTATACATTATTGGAGAATGGTACCTTACTTATTAGAGAAACCAATATTCATGATAGAGGAAATTATATGTGCAAAGCTCAAAACTATATTGGTGATTCAAGGGTAGTTGTTTTTGTAACAATTGTGGGACATTCACCAAGGATTACAAAACGACCCCCAAGGAATATTTACACTGTGGCTGGGTTGGCGATTCGGCTTCATTGTATGGCATTTGGGAAACCAGATCCAGAAATTACATGGGAGCTGCCTAACCATTCATTATTTCTTACAGGCATCAAAGGTCAACTATCTGGAAGTGAGATTCTTCATCCACAAGGAACATTAATAATTCACAATCCAAATTCATCAAATTCAGGCATTTATAAATGTGTGGCTAAGAATCAGTTTGGCAGGGATTTCACAGTGACATATGTTCAAGTTATTACAATTGGGAATAAAGTCTAAAATGGACTGTTTGGCTTTCAAAGATGTTTAATCAAAACCAGTCAAAAGACATTTCAATTTTGGTGCTATTACAATTCTAACTTTACAGTTATCAAGCTAAAAGACATTTAGATTTGGAAGATTTTGCATTATGACCTAGTGTTGATTTTAAGACAATATTAAAAAGTAACCTTAAAAACTTAAGGCACTTAAGTTTCCAACAAAAATAACAGTGAAAACGACTACATATTCTCTAAAGATACTTGCAATGCAAAATATTTAGCACAATAATGGATTTTTTAAATGCTAGTTTTTATTTCCCACTTGATAGTACTGTATAAACATCATAAAGCTATTGAAAAATATGATTGCTGGTTTCATTTATAATTGATGCAAATGACCATTTTTTAATTCTTGATTGTTTCAAATATTTTAAAACAAAGAATATGGATTTGTTTGTAATGCTACAATACTTCTTTTGTGCAGAAGTCCTTTTGCAGGGGCAGTGGAAGAACAAATAAGAAATAATTGTTTAATTTTTTTTAAATAAAGCTTGCATTATTTTTCTACAAGTGCTATCCAAACTGCATCTGAAGAAGTGAAAATGTAAATATTAATTATATTGCCAATTATTGTATGTGAAGAAATACTTTTATATATCATAGGTTTTTAAAGCATACTATTTATTACCAGTATCTTTATTGAAAGGCAAGAAACAGTGTTTCTCTTTATGGGCACATGAAATCAATATGATCCTGAATGCTCTTAAAACAATCAAAATAGTATGTCCAAAAGTATTGTCCTAGTACTTTATGTATTATGTACTAAACACATGCATATTGTTCTTAAATTCTCTTCTCAGGGCAAATTTTTAAAACATGCAAGAAAGAACATAATTGCTAACTAATAGGGAAAAGTTAGCTGATAAAGTTGAAATAGCAAGTACATCAGAAAAAAGTTACCATGTATTATTGGAGATACTGATTCAGAAGGAAACTAAACCTGAATAGAACAAATATGTATATTCAACTTTTAAAAAGTCAGATTTTAATAACGTTAGTGATTACAAAAATGGTTTTGTGTTTGGGAGAAAGTAATGAGAAAGCTTAAAAATTGTAAGAATTTCTTTAAAGGGGGGATGTACTAAAAGAACAATTATAAATAATTCCAATGACCAGCAAATGGAAAACAGCAAAGTAAACCTATGTGGTTACATAATGTAATAATTATGAAAGTGAAAATGAAAGAAAAACAACTGTGACCATCTGATCTGGTGCTATGTGAGTCTTCCAAATTCTTCAATATGGCTATTCAGCACCTCTTAGAAGATGGGCAAATGCGAAGTACATCCTTGATAACTAAAAGTGTCCAGTTAAAAACACAGTAAATCCTTTTAAAATGGACAGAGATCTCTAGAAAGGAATGCTTATGGGAGGAGATTGTTATCAAACTCTGCAGTGGATTATAAAACTGTCGTTCCCAAAATAAAATTTTAAAACATCAGCCTTCACAATACAAATTTCAGTGGAATGTGAATGATGGTTGATGGATTGAGAAATGAATGCCTATAGCTTGTTGGCTACTTAAAAGAAACCTCTTGCCTGATAGGATCAAAATTAAGAATAAATTCATACTAAAAATTGACAGATCCTATAAGGCAGTCTGGGTCTTTGATTGGGGAGCAGGAATGCACAAGAAAAAGAATTTTATTTAGCTTGATTTATCTGAAATATTTTAAGAAAATATGTATAATATCTAATACAGGTTAAGTCAATACTACAACTCAGCATAAACTATCATAAAGACGTTGAAGAACTTGATCAGTGTGGAGAGTGGGATCAGTAAAATAACAAAATATGAAGATGTATTATTGCAGTGTAAGTTAAAATCATGACAAGTATGTTTTAAAAATTGTTGAAGTCATTAGGATAACTAATGACCACCGACCTACCCCACTGAATTTGTTGAGTAACAATATGTACATACATTTACTCATTCCAGTACACTGAATGAAAACTGTAATATACTATAAATCAATCAGGTTGGAGGCTGAAAGACATTATTGTATATTCAAACTTCTCATAACAAGAATCAAGGGTACTTAAATATTCCTGATCCTCTTTCATATTAATCAGATTATATATAAATAATATACATAATCTTAAATATAATCTTAATAAAAAGTATATGGCCTCAGCAGTGTTCCAAGATTTTAGAAATAAAGAATAGAGTAAGATCCCTTTTGGTTAGATGGAGAGGAGACAACAACTATAGATTACACTATTGGATGTTAAGAAATGTGTTTTTACACTGATCAGATCGGGTGACTCCGCACTTGATAGTTTTAATCCATCAGACAGGATAAGTCTGCATTGTGTGATGGCATTTCATGGGAATGAGATCATATAAAGAATTGAGGGTGAGCAGGGATTATGTTTCTCCCTTTCTAAATATCATAGTCTGCATTTTTTGCATATTTATACTAAAAAGTATGAAAGTATGCTTGTTACTGGATTATCAGTGGTGGAGGTTGAGTTCTATAGGCAGAAATTCTTAAATTCCTAGGAACAAAGGGGATGACATCATTGTGTCTGTGAAGGTTTGGATTGTGAATACAATTCATTTCCAAGCCTATTGGAAAATGTAACAGGGAACATGGATAAAATTGGAGTGCTGATGAGTAACAGTTGTCAGTGACTTTGTGATGAATCTTCCTTGTACGTAATGGCTAGGAGTCTACATAGGCAAACTAAAGAGATCCTATCTGTGCATGCTAGAGGTTTCAAGATAGTTGCTATAATGCCAGAATTTAGAGTTGCAATTGTACTTCAGGGGCAATCTCAATGGGCATACTAACATGAATTACTGTTTGGACCCTATTTAATTTGTGTTTCAGTATCAGTCACTAAAAGCTGGAATTCCTTAATTTACAAGCAAGTCTATAGCATATTAAGAATCCATTTACAAATTGCCCTCCCCGCCTTCCTCACAAACACAACCTTTTGTCAATGCTTTGAAAGAGAGGGCAATCAGAATCTCCCAAATATAGACATTTTGAATGCAACATTTCAGCTTTATTCAGAAAGAAGACCTCTGCTAATTCTCAGCAGCATGTATGGATTCAACTTCTACAGTTGCTAGTGCATGGAAAGGAAGGAATGAAAAATAATAGTTGCTATAAGCTTCATGCAGGTATGACTATAAATCTCAGATGACCTCTTATTCAGGAATTGTCTTATTTGGTGGAAGTCTTGTAAGACAGGCTTCAACCAGCTTAGTCTCCTTATTGCAGATAAGAATGGAGCCATGTAAGCAGAGATTGTCTGCTTACAATGCAATACACAAGAATCAAACTCATTTATAGGCCTATGCTCCAGGATTTATAAATATGGTTATATTTATAACCATATTTTCATATTATATGAAATATAATATATGAAAAATATTTCATATTTTCATATATTTTTTTCTCTTGTCTTTCTAAATTCATGGTCACCTGCCATTCACCTGATGACCTAAATTAGACACCTAATTTATGTTAACGTAGTAGTTGTTTCTAGCACATCTTCATTCTTTACACAGTCAATCTGCAATTTATTCATCAAGAACAATTTTTGTCACACTTATATTTTTTAGATAAATAACTTGATTGGATTCTATCGATAGTACTACTGGTATGTCCAGTTCTGGGCACCATACCCTAAGAATAATTTAGAGAAACTAAATTTCCAATTTTAAAAATGGAAGACTAGGAATTAAATCCCATTAAGAGAGAACAAAGTAACTGTTAACAAAGTTTAGCTTTCAGAGGAAAAAATGATAATTTTTCAAACAATGAAAACCGTGTGACACAAAAGAAGAGTAAGAAAATTGATTAAAATTACAAGAAGACAGTTTGCAATTGTATGTTAGAAAAATCTTCTATATGTAATTCATCAGTGGAAGCAATTACCAAATAGTAATCACGATTTGTAGGTTTATTTATGCAAGGTTCAGTAAAAGACTTCAAGCAGATGATAATAACGAGGAAAAACCTGGGTAAGAGATTGAACTCAGTGGTCCCTCCAGTGTTATGCCTCTATAAATGGTGGCTATAGCTGAAGTAAATTTTGTATATTTTAACCTATCCACTTGCAAGGAGAGCATGATAACTTTGTTACCTAATCATGAACTTCAATCCTGAACCAGGATTCTTACTATGTAGACTATGTATCTTATTTTTCTTGAACTTTGGAGGATATAATTCATTTTTGCTGAGTTTGCCTTACCAGGATGATGGTGTGGGTGTTTGTATGTGTGTGTATCCTAATTTCCCTAACTCTATAGTGCTTACTCTAGGAGTCCAACTTATTTTTCTCCTCAATATGTTAGCTGCTGAATGACTAGAATTGCCTACTTTTCATTCCTGGGTAAGAAAAAAAGATGAGAAAAAATAAACACATATGGCTAAATTCAACCATTTACTTGACATCATTAATTTTGTTATCTGTAACAACAGGAGAAAATCAATATTTCAAGATTCTCTTAAGAAATTTACGGTTTACACTTAAAAATGATTTCCTAGTATGAAAAAGAAGCTGACATTTTTCCTGGCATTATCCTTCTTGAATGAGATGATTTAAAATGCCAAATTTTGAACAAATGTCCTATAATCATGATTTAGTTCACCTGTATGTGAACATAAGGGGGAAGGAAAATCAGAGGTTGTTGTGACTTGCCTGGAACACCTGTTCTCTCATGGAATTATGTAATAAAATACTGATAGATACTTACTTATTTAAATCTATATTATTAAATACAGAATCTTAATAAGCTCTTTACAATTTTTCCATAGACCAGGACTGTCAAACTCCCGGCCCATGGGCCAGATGCGTCACATGCTGGCCATGCCAACGGTTTAGCAAAGGGGAAAATAGTCCCAATACGTCATGTGATGCTGCTGTGACGACATGAGTTTGACACACTTGTCATAGACCCAGCTAATAGAGCTTGTTTCATGAAATAACAGGAACTCTGTATTTCATGAAATACAGGAACTCTGTATTTCCAATATCAGAATTGGCAGAGCTGAAATAAAAAAGAAATGCCTTGTTAAAACCACACCTTAAAATTAAAACAGAATTTTCAGCATGATGCACAATTTAGAGTAATCTGAATTTGTCCTGCCCCTGGCAGATGTTCTCTATGCAAATCCACTTTTCAGAAGTATAACTTCAAACTTTTGTAGCCTGAGTGCCTTCCAGATGCATGGATATGGTCTCCCTGAATTGCTTGTCCACATGGCTACTGCTGATAAATTTGGAAGGCTGCATACGTATCTGGAATATGTTCAGAGTGGGAATAGTTGAATCATTCTAACTGAAGTTTCATAAGGACTCAAGCAGCCATATTTGGCTTCACAAATTATAAAAATAAAGTTATCAATATTTTTGTAACTTTTTCAGATATTTATCAGGCACTGGTAACAAAAAGATTTTCACTTTCATTCAGTCCAAGAGCTTCCAGAATAACTATTACAGGAAACAGAATCTAAAAAAAATAGGCCATTCTTTTAAACCTCCAGACAATTCTTTAGTTTCATATTTCAAATTCTACATTTAAAAAAGAGTTTGGATTTTCACAGGATATATATTTTTAGCAATTTCACCTGGTAGTAAGCCAGACTCCATCCAATGGTAAAATCTCAGAAGTAGCTGTTGATCTGGAGTTTGATGGATTGTCACCAAATGAAACATGAAATGAGCAAAACTAGAGACCTGAACCACCAACCCAATTGTGCTGGGATATGCCATCTTTTGCACATTATATATTTAATCAGCAACTAATAGAGCACAGAAATGAATACTATTCTGCATTTGTTATAATTGAACAGTGATAATAAATAATATAAACTTGAATCAGCAATTTGTTGCAATACCAAATATTTTTAAATATATTTACAACTGTTAATTATTTTTAAGAAAACAAAGTATATAATAAGGAAAATAGGCATGATTTCATTGTAAAGGTAAATAATGTTATACATTAAAATTACAAGAAATTTCAGAAGTTTTTTCACAATGTGCAACCTAAATGTTTTCACAGTGTACAGTAGTTCACAGAAGTATTAATTACCCTAAATATTCTCATATCATTATGAGAAAATAGAAATGCATTGGCTTGGTGTTGCAGTTCAAATTTTATTCTACATCAATGGATTGATTTGCTTAATAGATATTATTTCATCCATAATAATCCTTACTGTAATTCTATCACAAGGAAATGTATAGTTATGACAGAATACGTGGTAAAATAGTCTCAAATATTTTAAATATGCCCTACATGAAACACATTCAAAAAGTTGTTCATCTAACTCTAAAAATACTCAAAATTCACAAAAACTGTTTCTTCTATTTAGTCTTTACCCAAATATGAACAAATATCACTTCCACAAAGTTAAAATAGTTTCTATTTCAGATATAAATTTGTTGAATAATATAGTTGTGCTTGTGCAGCAAATGTATAAATACAGATGTATTTACATAAATAAAATCAATGTTTTTAATTTCTGAATACCTATCATATAAAATGAAAAGCCATTATTCTAAGACTCGGAAACTAAAGTCGAGTTGTTACAATTGATAAGGTGATAAATATTAGATTCTACCACTGAGATAATCAAACCTGAATTCTACAATATAACATCAGTTTCTTCTTGATGATTCATTACAAAATGCACCTCCTGACAAAGCTAACATTATAGATATGCCTCCTTAATTGTATTAGTGCCATTTTATAGCAACAGGTGTCAAACTCATGGTGTCACATTGCTGTCCCATGACATGTCACATTTTCCCCCTTCACAGGGGTGGATGTGGCCTACGCATGATGCATCTGGCCCATGGGCCACCAATTTGACACCCTTGATATAGCAGCTTTTTTTTAAACTCTCCCATTTGAGACATTTTAAAATGAAAGCCCTACCTTCAATAAATATCATCAGTTGTTGGTTTTCCATTGGATCTGCACTTACTGAATTAGTGAAACAATTTTCCTCCAGAAGTTGTGGTTGCTCTGTCCCTGGAGGATTTTAAGAAGAAATTGGGCAACTATTTGTCTGAAATGGTATCAGGTTTCCTGCTAATCCACAGAGTGGATTAGAAGAGCTTCAAGGTCTCTTCCAAATCTGTCTGAATCTCTACTCTTTCTCTAATACCAACAGCCTATGACATGTTAAAGTATAGGTCAGGGCTCTTATTTATAGAATATTTCTCATCTATGGAAGCATGCATTTAGATATATACCTTCACACATACACACACATACATGCATATGTCCACATGTGCACATATGCATGCATGCATGCTTTATACACAAACACATATACATTCCCTGGCATTTTGAGTGCTGGATTACTAGAGAAAGCATTAATCCTAACAGATCTCTTCATATTAGAATCATTTGTATTACCTATTGAAAAATTGAAATAATTTTTGAAATAATTTTGGATCATTCAAAGAGTACGAAATGGCAAAAGGCCATCTTAATATCTAGGGAAATATCTAGGGAAAATCCTAGGAGTATGTCTCTGCTAATGTTTCTGAAAACAGAGGAAGCAATCTGAAATACACAATGCTTCTTATCTATCTAAAGTGTAAGCTGTAATTCTTTGAAAAAAGGGCATAATTTACATTGCACAAATGTTGCATTGAAAGGGTATGGATAGCAAAACCCTTTGCTAGGTTACAGCCTGTAATCAGTTGTGATATCTCCAACACCAGCTAACATTTTTCTCCTTCAAAATAAGATGAACAGTGATAATTTAGGCTTTGAAATCACTTTTTGATTCTTTGCATGTTGTCATAGATTTTGCATTGAAAATTAAATTTAGCAATTGTATTAGGGTTAATTATGGCTGCAGATCAAGAACTGTGGAATACGTTTGTAGCCAAATGTGCTTAGCACAGGACACACAAAAAAAAATTATGGCATTCTTATATAAATATACAGATGACCAAAAATTAACAAATGGGAAAAACTAAATAATAAATATATAAAGGAACAAACAAATAAATAAGGGTGTCTTTTTAGTCAGCATTTGGTCCAGCACGGTATTAAGGATTTTGTTTGTTCTTTTTTAAAAAAGATTTTTTTTGCACAAAAAAATAATAATAATTCAGGACTTTTTACCCTCTTGGGAAAAAAAAACTCTTAAAGCACCAAATATTTTGCAGCCACAGGTTAAGTCCCATATAATTTATATTTCTGTAATTTTCTACAGACAAAAGAATAACATAAAATCATCTTATTTCCTACATATTCACATTATTGGCAACACACACGCACACAAATGGGGGGAGTAATTAGTGCAACAAATTCTTCTCTCCCTGTTCTTCAGTGCAAATACTTTCTCTTCCTGACATCTTTCAGATTCAGAAGTGTGGAAGATGACTGTAGGGATTGACACCTTGCTGGGGCTGGTTACCTAAGGAGCAAAAATATAAAAATGCTGTAATATCAAATCCCATAGTGCCTGGAGAATTTTGGGAGTTCAAGTCCACAAGTCTTAAAGTTGCCAAGTTTGGAGACCTCTGATATAGATTTTGCATACTTAAGAAAAACAACATATACATACACATACTCAAACTGGATTCTTTTATAAAGCTCTTTTTAATTTTAGTATATTTTTTTTAAGAATTTCAATATTCTGGTTCCACTCACCTCATAAAATCTTCATGCAGCTCATATCCTGTTACTTAAGACTATGGGAAAATAATGGTTAATAAATAAGACTAAAAGCAAAATATGAAAGCCTTTGGCAATAACCAAAGGTGTTGTTCTCCAGCGGACCAAGTGTGAGTGTATTTAAATTGCATGAATAAGCTCATGGTATGATCCTTCTGTTGGAATTTCCCAAGATGAAAGGTTTTTTTGAATGGAGTCGATATTTCATGGCTTTGGCTAAGGTGATCTCTGTTCCAATGCACACAGAAGGTCATATACTGCTTCTTGTCTGTATTTCATTTCAATAGATGGGGCATGAAGATGAAAGACCTTTATCATGGTCTGGTCATTTTCTGGTCAACATATGAATGATCAGAGTCTTTAATTTCTGAAAGGATGGAGAACTAATTAAATGGGCCACCCCTGGCATATTATAATTCTGACAATCCTGGGCTTTCAGTCATTGAGAATTTTCCTCCCCCAATTAATTGGTAGGTAGTTCCATCACATGGCCATTCATGCCTCCTCCACCTACTCTGGAGCTGATTTTGAAAAAAAATGGTAAGGTATCAGCTTCAAAGGATTCTTGATGAAATGCACCATCTGAATAATTTCTTTCTGATTCAAATTTGAACTTGGGACTGAAGATGTTACTTCAATACAACAAAGATGCATTGTTACTCTCATGGTTGACCTTTATTGGTATCTGGTTGGAATGTACCCTCTCTAATTCTACGGGGCTCAATAACATTAATCATTTTATCCTTCTGAAACACCCCTAAGAGTTGTGGGCACTGATGGTTTCCAATAGACTAATGGGGAAAGGATAGTCCAGTCTTTGATTTCTCCATGATGAGTGCAATAGGACTTAACATTTTCTAATATATTATTAAACTTCAATATGAAAATATATGTTTGAGTGAGATCATCCAGTAGTATGAGGTGAGACTACCATCAATATGATGATGATATACACATCTATTTACAGTAAATTCTGTTTATGTATAAACAGCCAAGTATGTTCGGTTTTGATGGGTCTCATCAAAAGATGAATCTATTACTTGACGGTTCACTATGGTTTTATTCAAACAACAGGTAAAGCCTATTGCTTGTGAGAGGGACATTATTCAGCTTTGCCTGATATATAGTAATGATTTTTCTTGGACCAAAAAAGCCTTGGCACCTTCATCTAATGACTTTCTCATCTCATACTTAGACTACTGTATTGCTCTTTACTTGGGATTACCTTTGAAACTATTTGGAAACAACAATGGAATCTTGGTTTATAATAAGGCTGCTTATGAATTCTACTACAATTGCATCACAGGATTGATTGCCAATAGATTCTCCAAGTCTAAAATACTAGTGTTAACACATATGTCATTTATATATCTTGACTTAATGTCTGCCCTGATCAAAATCTGTCAATCCTGTATAAACATTCTGACAGAAGATATTTGGGATCACTGTGTCACAATGAGTCAAGGAAGTATGAGCCTAGAAACACATATTTCAAGTGGCAGCTCCAGAATTATGCAATACCTTGACCCTAAGACAGATCAACTTTTAGCCTGTTGGAATTCTGCAAAGTGGTAAAAATGATCTTATTTAGATAGGCATTTAGAATCGATTGATGTTTTGGATTTGAACTGAAAAGATTTTGTCTTCTTGGGTTTAGTAACAGATTGTTTTATTGGAGATTTTACTTCTTTAGACTGTCTAGAACCATGATGGCGAACCTATGCCACATGTGCCAGAAGTGGCATGCAGAGCCACTTTTGCTGGCACATGAGAGGTTGCCCAGAAGAGCCCCTCTGCACATGCACACGCACCCCTGCCAGCCGATTGTCAGATATCTGCTGCGCATGTGGCCATAGGAAATGTGCACGTGGGAGATGCACATGTGGGAGACATGTGCATGGAAAATGTGTGTGCATGTGCAGAGGCATGCGGCATGTGGGGCTTGCATATGCATGCACAGAGGTGCATGGTGCACATGCAGGGGATCATGCACACATTCGCAGGGGTGGGGTGTCATGCACGTATTGCATCATGGGTGCAGGCATGTGAGCATACTTTTGCACACAATGTGGAAAAGATTAGCCATTACTGGTCTACAGCCTTGTAATAGGGCAGTATCTGTAATAAATATGTTAATTGCTTATATTATTAGTTAGTTAGCTACATAATCTTGAATATATATGAGTAGATCATTCATCTTTTTTCATAACCACATGAAAAATATTTAGATACAAGTAGGTTGACCCCCAATCCATGGCAAATAAGATGAAATCCAATATTTAAAACATTCTTACTAAACAGCAGTGTATGCATACATGTTGAAGTTTTTAAGATACGGGCTTTATCACGAACAACATTCCTTTACTCTCAAGCAATGATAGCCAGATTTATTATTTAACCATAATGAGTTGGCAATAACTGTTTTCCAAATATGCAAAAGCCCAGATGGAAAGAAGCAGGAAAGAACCTTTATCTGATGCTACATACTTACTTGACAGCTGTTTTTGGAGTTGTCTGACAAGAGCAGCTGTCTGTTGTTGCTGCTGGGTCTGCTGCAAACCTTGTCTTGGGAACTGCAATATTCAGCATCAGAAAAAAAAAAAGCAAATTATTCACAGTGTATATTGTCTTTCTAATCTCAGAAAATATCTCTTGTGAAAGTAAGGAAAAAGTGCTCATTTCCTATGGGCTTTTTCTATGGCAAATAGGTATCCCTAACCAAATTATTTTTTTCTCCATCAAGGATTCTCTTCAAAGGCTTTCAAAGATTTTGAAGACTTGAATTTTTAGATTTAGAATTCTTTAATGTTTTCAAGATAACCAAAGTATTTTAGTGGATATTATAATTTATCTTCTTAAGTCAGATCATTTATTAAACAGATGACCAACTGAACAGAGTCAAACTTTCCAGTTTTGCTCATTCTCATTCACCATCACTACTACAACAGGCAATAAAATAACACAAATAACACGTCTCAATATTTCAGTTACACAGCTACAGAATGTTGAAGTAAAGATAAGGGATGTAGCAGTATAGGATAAGTAAGTGTGGTACACATACAGGTATTCCTTGATTTATGACTATAATGGAACTGCATCTGTGACAGTTGTAAAACATGTTGAACAGTACAATTTTATAACCTTTTTTGTGGTGGTCATATAAAAATATAATGGTTGTTAAATAAACCAATGGTTTTTGTTGAAAACATTATAATTAACACACACACACACACACACAAAATTATAAAACAAAGAGCCAGTTTTGGTCTAATGGTTAAGGCGCCTGGCTAGAAATACGGATATGTTTGCTGTCTTGAATTATTTGTGAAAATAATAAAGGTGGGATATAAATAAACAAATAAAAATGGAGATAAGTATCAAGTTCGGGCACATTCATCATAAAATATGGTCATGTGACCATGACAGGCTGTTAATTGTATTCTTTCATGCTGCCATTATGTCTTCAAATGTACCCAGATCAGGACACAAAGGAGAGGTGCACATATGTTGTCACCGCAATTGCAAAGAGCAGAAGCCAACAGATAGTTCCATTTGTTCAAGGTGGTACTCAGTTAACAATCCACAATTCTTGCCAAGAACAGCAACCAGAATTTGTGATTGCTAAATGATGCATTCACATGATATCTCACTTTATAGCTGCATCATTAACAACAACAATTCTGGACCCATAGTGATCATAAGTTAATGACTACCTGGGCTTTACTTTTCCATAATGAAATGGACAAGTAACTCTTATAAAATATTGCCTCAATAATATTTTAATATAGAGTTTTTAATAGAGATTGTTGATATATTAAACTCATCTCAAGATATTAAGAAGCACAGTTTATATCATTTGAATTTCTTAATCATTAATTCGTTAGAATGGTTATTCTTTATGCTAGAATTCTCATAAATAATTGATATTTATCTGAATAATTTTAATTGTTCATAAAAAGTACCATAAACTAACAATAATCCAAAACATATACTAATCATGACACCAATTCATATGTTTTCAATGCTGCAAATGCATGCAGTCTAAATTGTGCAGTGAAGCTATGTCTTATGTAAATTATTGCCATTTCACAATTTGGGTGGAGTGCATGTAGCCTGTGGGATATTAACCCAGTGTTAAATGGTAAAACATTCCATTTGTATTAGTGTCTTAATGACCATATGAATCAGGCCAATATATTATGGATCATGAGATAGATAGAATAGCAGCACTTGTTAACTGTAAGTCAGAACTGTCCTCATGCTCAAGACTGAAAATGAACAGGAAATCCTGAAATGCTCAAGCCAACTCATTTTGGATAAAGCCAAATGCACTTTAAAGACTAAAACTAAACTCATAAAATCCTGGAAAAAAATGCTTTAAAATGCTAAGAAATCCAGGCTGATAGATTTGTATGATCAAGAAGAGTTTAAAATAGATTAACCAAAATGTGCTTTCAGAGTAATAGACATTGTGATAGGAAAAAAAGTATTAAACATTTTGAGATAGGTTATTAGATGTACAAGTCAGAAAAATTTGCAATTTTGTTTTTTCTCTTCTTTTTTATCTTTATGTCAGATCCCGTTAAATGGTTAAAGCATTTTAATAATCCAAGCTATTCAGCCGTACTTCAACAATTTCCCTTAAATATTAACACCAATAGTTAAATTAGTCATATATATAAATATATGTGTGTGTGTGTATGTGCAGGTATGTATGTACAATATGTTGTGAAAAAAGAGCCAAATTAAAAGAGCCAAAAAAAGAGCCAACTGATATAACAGAAAGTTGATTCTATGTACACAGAAACACATACTTCTACTGATCATGTTTAGCAATAAAAATCTACATATAAATTTACAGAATAATTAAAATGAAGTATTTAAATAATAGAAGAATTAAGATAAATGAAAATAATATATAATCTTCTAATTTAAATCAAATGCAATTATGTTATGGTCTCAGAAAGCAGGGAAAAAATAACTTGCTCACAGGGACAAGATACCAGTTCAAATGTCTAAAAAGGCCCCAAGGATGTATTGGTCTGATTTTAATTTCTTACCCACCAAAGCACATTGGTATTTTCAAACAAAGCAAAATCCACTAAATTTAGTGTATAAGGATACTAAGCCAACACAACTAGCTGAAAAGTTTGACTAGTACAAAGAATAAAATTGTAAAAGAAGAAAATTATTGAAAAACTGCAGTTTATGTTTCATACTTGAATTGTGTACTTTAAAGCCATATTTTAACATAAAGTTACCTGAAGTTGTTAGTTATGGAAATTTAAATTCGACTAGGATTGTCAGGCATTTAAATGAGCCTAGCAAAAATAAATATTGCAACCGTTGATATTCATTATTCTAAGATGTGAATGATTAATGTTTTGTGTGACAGAACATTTGGTATCTCATAACTCAATATGAAACTCATAAGCATTTAGATACTAAAGAAATTATCTTTAACATTCAATATATTCAGGAGGTGTAACATTTGAACATTCAGAATTTGGGTGGCAGGATGAGAATTTGGGAGAGCACCATTGATCAATACTTTCTTCATTTTTTGTTACAATTTATAGGAGTCCATCCAGATTGCCTATTTAACATGTTTTCCTGATCTATGAGGCAGCATATAATATGCTGGCATGGTTTCCTCTGTCTACATAGGTGGTCTCTATTGTGCCTCAGTAAGAAGACCAGAAGCGATTCTCTCTTGTTTTCTGCATAGCTCATTTAACTACTGGTAAGAAAAAAACCTCTATAAATCTGCCCTTAATATGGACTGTAGCTGGAGAAAAGCCAAGTTTTAATAGATAGTTAGTGATGTGTTTAGCCATTTGTTTGACAGTAAGTACTGTTTTTCGCTCAACCTCATTATCAGCTTTGCACAGAAAAGAGAGGCTCTGATCTACTACCTTTTCTGGCAGTATTGAGACTAACATCTAAATGATGTGCTTATCCACATCATTTATTCTAGAAGATATTCTCTCCTTGAAACATTCATGTTTCCATCATGCAAGTATTTTCTGAAGATATTCTCTCCTTGAAACATTCATGTTTCCATCATGCAAGTATTTTCTGACTTCATTCCAATAGATTAAAACTAGAGTTCTAAATGTTATTTCTTTGGAAAGTTCAAAAATAAAATCTCTGACCATTTATGAAATGTGAAGGCAATATGTTAAGTTGGATATTTTTCTCTTTCTTTAGAAATTGAACAACTGTTCCAGGATGTGTATTTTGGCAAAACAAAAACAAAGTCATGATTTTTATAGCTAAATTACCTTTTCTTATACAGAAGCATACATGAAATGCTTCTCAACTGATTGTCTAAATCAAAATAAATAAAATGTATTAACACAGCAGCTAAATTCATTTGTTTAGATCTCTGTGAGAAAGTCAAAGCAAAGTGAAACAAAGACATTCTCAATAAATGGAAGAAGTTGGAGGTTGCTGCAGACTTTGGGCTAAAAAGAATGGATCTTTAAAAATGTTCCCTAACTATTTGGAGCATGAATTGTAAGCTTTTATTTCTTTCTATATGGGATCTATTCTTCTTGGAATAGATAGGTGATCACATAAACACTGTAACATTGTGCTATTTATTCCATAAAATGCTAAAGTTGTCGGAACGATAATGACTTTACTCTCAATAATAAGGGCACGTGGTACATTTATACAGTGAAAAGCAAATAGACCTCTCCTGACAAGGTCTCCTACACCTCCCCTGAGAACTTTTAAATAAATTAATCTAATCCTCTAAAAGAAGTAGCACAAATAAGTCTTTTTCAGTGGAAGTAAAAATTATTAAGTATAGAGGGCAGAAGACAGCAGTATTATAACATAGTTCATCAGGAGGTTGATTATCACAGTTCAAATCAAACACATTTTTAGCAGCTATAAATTTGATTTAAACAGACTAGTAGTGAAATTCATTGATACCTAATCCACTAGATGGAGTATTTGTACAAGCAATAGATAGATAGATAGATAGATAGATAGATAGATAGATAGATAGATAGATAGATAGATAGATAGATAGATAGATAGATA
>BLBF01000040.1:29036649-29078608 GCA_015471245.1 Laticauda colubrina
AATAGAATAGAATAGAATAGAATAGAATAGAATAGAATAGAATAGAACAGAGTTAGAGAGTTAGAGAGTTAGAGAGTTAGAGAGTTAGAGAGTTACAGAGTTACAGAGTTGGAAGGGACTTTGGAGGTCTTCTAGTCCAACCCCCTGCTTAGGCAGGAAACCCTACACCACTTCAGACAAATGGTTATCCAAACACTTCTTAAAAAATTTCCAGTGTTGGAGCATTCACAACCTCTGGAGGCAAGTTGTTCCACTGATTAATTGTTCTAACTGTCAGGAAATTTCTCCTTTGTTCTAAGTTGCTTCTCTCCTTGATTAGTTTCTACCCATTGCTTCTTGTCCTGCCCTCAGGTGATTTGCAGAATAGCTTGACTCCCTCTTCTTTGTGGCAGCCCCTGAGGTACTGGAAAACTTTAGAAAGATGGTCTGTGGAATTAGACACTTAAAAATATTATACTTTTGAATAACTGAATTAATTAATAGGATATTTTGTTTTAGAAATTTTAGAAATACTTGGTCTATAATTTCAAAAAGTCAATTTAAAAGCTCTAAAACTATTACATTAAATAAATAGAAATTACACAATGTTGTGTTTATTAAATTATGCCACATATCCTGTATACAGATGTTTTATGATACAAGGGATTTTCAAATGTATTTAGCATTGTTTTAGTTCTATCTAGTCTGAGTCATAAAATGACTGAAGGCTTGGGCTAGTATAGAAATAACTTACCTGTCTGGGGCTAACTGCTCATATCAGTTTTCCCCAATCTGATCTTCAGATGTTTAAAGTTTCAATTCTAATTTGTTTTGTCCTTCAGGCTAAGTTGGAAGCCCAAAGGATTTGGAAGGAATTAGGTTGACTGAGTCAGAATGTATGAGAAATGCATTGTTTTCATTCCTCCCCCCCCCCCCCCCCCATGTGTTGTGGTTATCCAGCCCAAGCCAGGCTGAGGAGAGCGAGGACTCAGATGAGGGACCAGGACCATTAGGGAGTGGTTTACTACCTTCAGAGATTGTGGGGGCTGGCAGCAGTGATGAGGAGTTTTCCGAGGAGCCTTGCCAAGTGCATGTGTGCACAGGATTGCTCACAGAAAAGAGCAGCTACAACAGCACAGGAGACTCAGATGTAAGGCTGCAAGGTAATGGCCCCTCCTTCAAGAAGATAAAAGCCAGTTGTGAATGAACATACTTTGCAGAAGGCAAAGACATTTTGAAACTCCAGCCTCATGGACATTCTAGTATCCTGAGTTTGTATTTGAAGGTTCTTATATTGCAAATTATTTCTGGTCTGTTTTCTTTTGGCAAGTCTCACACAGTTTGGCAAGGCTTGTGCTTATCACAGCTAATTATTTTGCAGAAGCATTAAAAGTTTTTATTTCCTTTGGATTGAGTTTGATTTGTTGGAAAAGGGCATGGAACACCCAGAAAAGTACAAAGCATCAGGTTAACAAAGTTCTGGAATTATAGGAATCTTACCGCTGATTGCCTGCTAAAGGCTGAAGGTAGGCAGCTGCTTGCTGATGAATGTACCCACTTGGCTGCTGTTGCATCTGCCTTAACTTTTCCATTAAAACTGGACTGGAATGAGTTGCTTGAAATGATCTAGGATTGTAGGTAGGTGAAAGAACTATTCCCCCAGTCTGTTGAGATGGCAATGACATCTGAGTACTATACATTGTATAGCCATGAGGAATTGTCTGTGTGGAAAACAGTTCAAAACACACAATTTTGATTTTTAGTTTTCTAAAAATCTATCCATTTTACTCGTTTTAAAAATATTGTAGCTTGAAATAGGAACCTTGCATCTCATTTTCTTTCTTAGGCTCAATTGAGTGTTTCAGCTATTCATATAGTTCTCATGTCAACTTCATTTTTTGTTTGTTTGTTTAGCAGGAAGTATGGATAATATGAAAGAAATTAAAGATAGAGAAATAGATGTTTCCTTGTTGCGCAGTTTAGGTGAAAATGGGTAGACTATCTATGGTTAGAGTAACATTTTTCAGTTTCTATAGTTGTGTCACCTATAGCTTTGGTATAAAAATATTAATTCCCACAAATAATATCTACTGGTAGTTATTGCTTGTCTACAATAACTGGGCAAGGCTGTTCATGAAAGGGGGAGTCATGAAAGAGACTGGCTACTTTCAGGACTCTCATATTTTTCAAACATTATAAAACCAAGATTACCATATCCACCATATTTCTCTGAATCCCACTGAACCAATTTTTTAAAGGGATGATCTACCTGTGATTGCTGTATCCCTGGATACTGTGTTAGCTGAGAAGACGAGGGGCGGACTTGTTGAGCAAAAATGGAAGCCTGTTCAATTATTGGACCCTGTAAAAGTTCACCAATAAAAATAAATGCTGCTTGCAACACTGTATATTAAATGTTTGCCAATCTAAATAAAATAAATGCTGTTTGCTATATATTAAATGTTTGCCAATCTAAATACGCTCATCTTGACCAATTTGATCTCATAGTTAAGGTACCAAGCCAGAAATCAGTAGACGGTGAGTTTGCCTTAGGCATCAAAGTCAACTGGGTTACTTTGGATCAGTCATTCTGTCTTAGCTCAGCACAGGAGAAGAAAAACATATTAGGTATGTTTGCTGGCTTGAGCTAGTTATAAAAATAATGAATAAAAAACATCTAAAATAAGTAGTAACAGCAATAGGTACAACAATAACACTTAGATTTATATACTACTCCATAGTGCTTTACAGCCCTCTCTCTAAATGATTTACAGAGTCAGCATATTGCCCCAACATTCTAGGTCCTCATTTTACCAACCTTGAAAGGATGGAAGGCTGATTCAAACTTCAGTCAGTCAGGATTGAACTCCTGATAGTGAGTTAGCCTGCAGTACTGGATTCTAATCACTGCACCATGGCTCTTGGTGCATGTGGCTGCTAGATTGACATGCAATTTATTGCAAGTACTGTCAGTTTCTTAAAATACATGTTGTGTAAGAGTAAACTGGTGGGACTAGAATATCTTTTTAAAATGAGATTGTTTTTGTGGGCAGATTATAATATCTCTAAATTCTGTCTCAGATCAACTTGCCAATAGTTGAGATAAATGGCAGATAGCAATGGGCAGACTATAGCGGTGAACATTGGGTTAACGCATGTACATAATCTATTTGGTATTCTTAAAATTGGATTATTTTCTGGTATTCCAGTCCAGTGAATTTTTGAATATGGAATGAGAGATACTATTTTGTTTCCTACCTTAGGTAGCAAAATATAATGAACCAGTTCTGGTCCTGTATATATACACTAAACTTACTTTGAATGTCATCATTATTTTCTTTGCTTTATTGTCCTAAATGAAGAAAAGCTGAAATAAATCATGGCCCATCTATCCCATTTCTAAATATAAGATAACACAGTTTGAAAGGCCTTGCCTGGCTCTGGTGCCTTAGAATCCGCTGTTGTTGAAGCAATTGTTGTTGCTGCTGCTGATGAGAAGAAATAGTGTGAATTGCTGGGGGCTGCATCACATTGTTGGAACGTCTCTGCAGCATGTTTGAAAGCACTTGTTTTGTGTTGCTTGGCACAAAGGAGCCTGTGAGATCCAATCTGGAACCACCTTGATTAACAGAATGATTATAGGATCACTAAGCCTGCTCCAGATGTGATACTACAGGTTGGGAATCAAGCTGACTACTCCACTTTAATCAGGTTATTTATATAGTCATTACACTTTTTAACTGTGAACCAGCAAAGGTTTTCTGGACACACAACATTTTCTGGACACAAAGGTAAAGATAATACGGTAGAACAACAATATTGTTGGAAGTATCTGAAATCTAACACTAAATACTATAGTGGTATAGTAGGTGTATAGTATGCTAGAGTATAGATTATTAACCTTCAGACTCTAAAGTTTTGCTGTTTTACTTCCTCTGGAGCAGGAGTGTCAAACTCACATCATGGGGGCATCACATGACATATCAGCACTTTTTCTCCCTTTGCTAAACTGGGCATGGTTGTGGCCAACACATGATGTATCCGGCCTATGGGCCAGGAACTTGACAGCCCTGCTCTAGAGTACGTGGGGAAAATTGTCATGTAAATTATGGGAACTTAGTGGGATATATGTAAAATCTGAATGAGGGGTGTCAAACTTGCATCATCACGGCATCGCCACATGTTGTATCAGGACTTTTTTCCCCTTTGCTAAACTGGGTGGGGGAGGGGCCAGCACATGATCATCCTGCACATGGGGCACAAGTTTGACACCCCAATCTAAATCTTCTTCCTAATAAATCTTCTTCCTATTTGTTACAGAAAGCAAAAACAAGCTATATTTAAGCATTTTTCAACCATTTCACTGGAATGATACATCTACTACAAATAAACTTCCAATTAATTTAAGCATATTCATCCAGTATGAGTACTTACAAAGAAAATAGTAATAATTTAAAATAATTATTTTCTGTGACAGATTTCCCTGTTTTACCTGGTGGAAGAGGCTGGTTTTGGACAAAGTAACCTGACTGTTGGGGCTGTCCTATAACATTGTAGCCCCACAAAGCAGATTGAGGATGATGCAACATTTGGGAATAAAGTGGTGAGAAATTAGGAGCCATTCTACATCCATTGTTCTGAGGATATTCCTTGAGCAAAATAGGAAATATTAAACATTACTGACATTCAAATGATACCAGTTTATAAATAAGTCATTTTTCCTGATGAATTATTAGACCATTTATGACTGTTACAATTAGGCTTTATTTCAAATATTATTGGGCTGTCTCATGATGCTTAGTTTTCTACTATTTTTCTGAAATACCATTATCCACTAACTGCACATATAATTATACCAAAGCATCATTATTTAGGCAATTAGAAACATCCTGAGAAGGAAATTACAGGAAGGAATTAGGTAAACAGCCAATAAATTCAAACTTTTAAAATGAAGCTTTCTAAAATTTATAACCTCGGGAAATTAAAACATTTGTTTCAATACCAAATATATCCCTGTGCATTGTCAAGGACTCTTGAGTATGTCCTAAGATGTATGTGATGAGTATGTATCACTGTTTAGGTTTGTTGGGCTTTTCTGAACAATATATTTTCTTCAAATATATTTCAAAATGTGAAATTGCATTTTCATAATATTGAGGAAATTGTCCATTATTGATAGTTTCACTGAGGGACTGAATAACTTGTTATACAAACTAAAATCAAGTGTAAAGGCTGCAGAGACAGAAGTTCTCAGAATGGTCAGGAAAAGTTAAATAAATAAATAAATATTTTGTAATGTGTTTAAATATTAGTAGCTCAGGTAGTTAGGCTGTTGGTAGGTAGGCTGTTGGTTTGAGCTCTGATCTTGGCAATTTGGTTGCAAATGTTTTGTCACCATTCAAGAAAACATCACCTTGAATGGTGATGAAACATTTGCAACCAAATTGCCAAGCTTAGAGCTCAAATCAACAGAATTAATATTCAATTAATTTAGAGGTTACCACATTATAGCCAGTTCTATCAATTAATTTTGGATTTTATATATTTGATATTAATCTCCTTTCAATTTCATTGATAGGATGGGATTTAACCTGAAACATCTCCTGTGACTTTGCCTTGCTTTTCCACAATATGTGAGAATTTTAAAAAAATATTTCAAGAATCATGAGACCCATCTATAGAATTGAATCCGGTGGTCTATCCAATGGTTTTACCCCCACCCCAATCTCAAAAAGCAGTGCTGTCTCAGCCTTGAAGAAGGAAGCAAGCAGTTCTCCAAAATCTTAGAAAGGTACACAGTTCTGCTCAATCAGCAGAGATGACTAAGTGCTGTACTTGTGACTGCTAAGTGATGAAGCAATTAGTCATGAAAGAAATGACCCTTATGAAGTTTATGATGGTTCCACAAGCCAATTATTTACGATCAAAGTTACACTTGCTAGTACTGAAAAGCTATCACCCTTATCCAAAAAACAATTGATTAAAAAAAATATATATCCAGAAATAGAGTAAACAATATGCTTCTACTATAAAGTAAAGGTTGGCAATGTAACTTCTATAATGCCCCATAGAATGGGACATATTGGAGGGATTGAGTAGTACAGTTTGGTCTCTTTTTCTTTCAAAGTGCTGCAAGATGTCACCTAGTGATGCAAAAACATTACTCGAAAGGATCAGGATGAAAATCTTATCAGTCCATTTTTAAGAGTTCAGAAAGCAACTCATCTCTCTTCCAAATTTCCAAAACACCTTTCCTGTCAAGCACGGGACATCAGGAAATCGTAGTCAGTTCAAATGCACATAAAGGTTTATTGTAAGCCTAAGCTTTCTACAAGAACCTAAACTACTAACAGCTAAAAGAAATGGGTGGTAAATTCAAGGTGGTTGGACTTAGATCTCTTGTGAGCATGAAGGGACTCAAGACATTTGATGCCTCCTTCAGGCTCAGCCTGGTCATCTCCTACATTTCCCTTCTCATAAAACAAACTAATCTCATGAGATACTGTATATTTGTTCATGTATACAGAACTTATAATATTTAATGTAATTGTTTCAAAATTGTATGTTATTTCTTTCATGTCTGCTAACTCACATGAAATCATCTGATGGTTACCAGGACCTGACAGGATGGCCAATTCATGCAGGACCACTTTTTAAAAAACTTTCTTTAGACCTTTTAGCCACTTACATCAGTTTTGGAAGCTGCTTTTGTTTTTCTTTTTCTGCCTTTCCCCTTTCTTTCTTCATCTGCTGAAGGTTTTCCCTGATCTGAAAGCTCTGCTGACTTTCTTTCTGGTTCCTGAGATGCAGGAGTGGTAGGCTCTTCTTCCTCCTCATCCTCCTCAGGAGGAAGAGTTAAAGGTTCGAGGTAGTAGCTTCGTGGCTTAGGTTTAGGGTGTGTGTGGTAAAGCAGAAGGTGCTGCTGCTCCTCATATTTTATGACTTTCCTATCAATGCGAACAGTTCCAAACCAAGCCCAAGACAATGGAGCTGGATTCTTATTGCCTTCCAGTAAATCCCATGGAGATACTTTCTGTTTCATTGAGACTTGGAGCCCCTGTTCCCAAAAAAGTGGAAAATGACAGTTTGCTTGATCACAATTTTCTTCTAATTTCCGAATACCTTTAATTGCAGTTTATGAACTTACTATTAAAATAGTGATGCATACAATCACCAGAGAAAAACATCAGCAATATATTGTACATAATGATACATTTAATTGAATGATATTTTATGTGTTGGATTGAAATATATATAAACATGAGATTAAACAAAGAAATTTATTGAAGTTTCTGCAAAATTATGTTCATGAGAAAGGTTTGAAGAAAATGCTTATCCTTGCCTGTTTCTTATCTATGGAGTCAAATCCAGCAATTTTGTTTCCCTTCGTATCAATCAGTGATCCCATAGGCTCACAGGCAATAAGGTCACACATCTGCTTTGGCAATGGCAAGAGCTGGCGAACTTTGTCAATACTTTCTGAACTTTTATCTCCTAGTTCTTTCTACAAGAGGACAAAAAGGCAAAAAAAATGTTAAAAATAAATTTTGGAGCTCCGACTCAGAGAAATTTCACATGAATCATATCCTTGTACTTTTACTAATTTTATTCAAGTTATGTAGCACAGTTTTTGAAAAGTGCTTCACAAGCTTTTCTTTTCCTAGGACAAAAATTAATTTCCAGGATCTCCCTCCCACCCCCCTCTCTCTCATCACCATATCATGATTAAGTATTCTGAAAAGCATAATCTTTCCAATGTTTCATGCAGAAGTTTTTCCTACCATTTGCTACCAAGGATTTTTAAAGTACTAATGTAAAGAATCAGGCCCTTTTGTTTCTAAGATATGCTTAATGCTACTTCCATATACCAATATTACTTGATGAGCATCTTGATATTTCTAACAAAAATACAGGAAGGTATTAGCATATCCATATAGCTGGCTATCTTATACTCTGAAAAAAATCACTAAGGTTTCAACTACAATTTTTTTCATCACATCCTACTTGGTCCTTCTTTTTAATGGGGAAGGCAGGAATTGTCTTTGACAAAAAGTCAGAGAAATTCAAACTGAATGTTTTTTTTTTTTTTCTATCTATAGAATAAGCATACGCTTTTTCACATTGAGCACAGCTAATCCATGTGAGGAAGTGGCCTTTTGAAAGAAAGGAAATGTTATATTTATAACTTTGATTTAAATCACATTGTTTGTGTACTTCCTCTTAATTAATCAAGTTAGTATATCGCTACTGTGTGTTTGTTTGCTAATTTGTTATTAAAAGGGTTCTACAGCTGGCAGTTGCAAAACACTACAATCCGTTGGATTACAGCTGAGGCCAGACAATTTAAAATTTGGAAAATGAACTACCTCAAAATATAAACGTTCTCCTAGTAATTTCACATAGGTAGCTGATATTTAGTTCCAGTTTTCCCCAATTTGAAATCTCTCAAACATGTGGGGTCACTACAATCTCAGATTTCCTCACTCAGTATGGCATCTGTCTATCTGCCTTCCTGCCTTCTTGCCTTCCTGTCTGTCTGTCTGTCTGTCTGTCTGTCTGTCTGTCTGTCTGTCTGTCTGTCTGTCTGTCTGTCTGTCTGTCTATCTATCTATCTATCTATCTATCTTATTCCACTTTTGGACAATTCAAAGATAGATGGCACTTGATTCCTAATTTCCCCACAATAAAAAGCTTTTGAATGGGTAAGGTTGATAAGGATAAAGATGATAAATTTTGAGCCCTAAGGAGGACTAGAACTCACAGTCTCCTGGTTTCTAACCCACACCTTAGTCACTAAACATTTTATCGAACTCAAGGGTCAGATAAAAACATACTTTGAGTTTTTTCACCAAATTCATGTATGCTCTCTTGTTCTCTTCAGATCCCATTTGAGATGCAATTGAGAGGTCAGAAGCTAAAGTTCCATTGATCAACACACTCAACATATCAAGTACTGTTGTAAATAATTCACTAAAAAGGGAAAAGAAAAAGACAAATTATATTTTGAAGAGCAGTACTAGTACCTATAGTAAAGCAGAAGCTTAATATTTATTTTTGAGTATCATAATCCACTTTTACATCAACTTAAGGATGAGGAAGTAATCATGTCCTACACCAAACCAAGATAATACCAATAATTACACTTGTGCAACAAAACCACCACACAAATGCTATATTATATACATAATTTTAAATCATTGAAAGTTGTCTGTTGGCAACTAGACACAAAGATGCCAAACTGATGACATTAATCAGAATAGAATTGGAAGGGACTTCATAGGTCCCCTAGTCCAACCCCATGCTCAATCCCTATACCATTTCAGGTAGGTGGCTGTCCAATCCAAGTTTAAAAAAAAAAATTTCTTAGTGATGAAGCATCTACAACTTTTGAAGGCAACTGTTAGAAAGTTTCTCCTTAATTCCACTTTGTTCCTCTCCTTGATTAGTTTCCATCCATTGTTTCTTGCCATGCCCTTCTTTGTGGCAGCCTCTCAAATAGTGGAATACTGTTATCTTGTTCTCCCTAGTCCTTCTTTTCTCTAGACTAGACAAACCCACATCCTGCAACCGTTCTTCATATATTTTAGTCGCCAGACCTTTAATCATCTTAGTTGTATGCATTATAGAATAGAATACAGTACAATACAATACAATACAACACAATACAATACAACGCAACGCAACGCAACGCAACGCAATGCAATACTTTATTGGCCAAGTGTGATTAGACACACAAGGAATTTGTCTTGGTGTAAATACTCTCAGTATACATAAAAGAAAAGATGTTATGACATGTGTATCATGACACAGGGCTCACATTTTTAAACTTGGATTGCAATGTCACATGCAGGAATGTAAGGACAAAGTTTATGTTTTAAAAAAGGAAAGGCATCTGCGACTGTTATTGTTATACAATGTGACACCATGAACTTTGTGCAATATTTCAAATCAGATTGTGGAGTAATATCCATCTTCCACACTCCATTTTACTCTATTTATGAATGTTGAGGAGCAGCCAAGCCTACATTGTCAACACAAACGTTTCCATATTTACCTTGTTCTAAAACAGTAACCAGCACTAGCCAATCCACATTCATATCCTTGGCTAAATCTAAGGTAGTGAAGTTACCCTTAATTTAAAAACAGATCTTAGAGAATTTACTTCTGAAATTAGTTTAGAAAAAAAATACAATTAGAACCATTATTATTTACTTACTAAATTTATATGCTGCCCAGAGTTATTTGATAGTGAGATAGTGACATATAAATGTAATAAATAAATAAATACATATTTCAATTTGTGCAAAATGAATGGCAATTTTTGCTTTACAAATAATATTGTTACTCAAAGTAGAAAGATCCATAATATATAATATGCATTAGAATACACATACTTATTGGTTTGCATGTCAACAGTCCCTGATGTTATTATCTGAAGGAGTAGAAGTGCCCAGTCTGTGGTCCACTGAGTACTTCTTTGCACCGTATCAAACATTCCACCAACCTAGAATTGAAGCATTGAAAAAAATAAATAAAAAAGTAAACCAAATGTACTGTACAATCTTTATTTTCTAACTATTTAGACTGCAATATTGTGTTGTGTGCAGAACTCCAAGCAGCTTAGGTAGGGGCTGAAAATATGACTATGAAGGATCCCTCTAAGAGCAATTACCGTGTTTCTCACAAAATAAGGCTGGCCCTTTTTTTTTTGACCCCCGAAAAAATGGCTAGGCCATCTTTTTTGGGAAGGTGACTTAATTCCCTCCCCTTGCATCCTCAGGTGGGTGGGCGGTGATGGCTTGGATGTTGACCTCGGCGTTGGTGGGGCACTACGTATTGGGAGATCTTCTGCCACTGTTGCTTTCCCTTCTCCCATGCTGCCGCGCCGTCATTTGGTGCAGCCATGCACGGCCAGCCAGGGCTCCTCCCTGCAATCGGAGCCCAGTGGACACACTTGGCTTTAGGCGCTCCTGTCACCGCCTTCCCTTTGCCTTAGAAGGCAAAGCCAATTCTTTTAAAAGCGACACCTTACTACCATTATGACAAAGCTTCCCCTACCCGAGAGGGCAGCCCAACCCCACATGGGGAGGCAAATCTCCCGGGGCTGAAGCACAGGATTGGCCCACCCTGGGACAAGCTCCCAGCCCCCATCTCTGCCTGGTGCCGGGCAGAGTGTGAAGAGTCCAGGGCGCCCAGCACAGCTGACAGGTGGGCCCTCCTGCCCGGCAGCAGAGCTCTCGCCAATGCAGCAAGTGCCTCCCCGCTGGGCCCTCCATTTATCCTGCCACAGCCGCGCCAGAGCCATGCAGTCTGGGCAGAGCTGGGAAAGCGAGCCGCAGGTGCGCGCCCACCTGCCAAGAGAAAGAGTCGGGTGGACCCGAGCTTGGCTTCCTTCCCAACTCCTTCCAGCCTGAACCCAAAGGGGCCACCGGAAGAGGCTGCCCGAGGCAGTGAGAGCACCTACCCATCTGTGGACAGGGAAGCAAGGTGATGGCTGCACCGCATCATCCTCTGAGCTGAGCCCAAACTGAGCGCCGATGCCCGATGCCCATGCTACTGCAAAGTTTGGAGCTGCTGGTGCATTTGGAGATGCCTGGGGCAGGGACTGGCTGGGAGAGGGGTGGAAAGGACGGGCGGCTTTGGGCTCTCTCCACTGGACCCACCAGCCAGAGAAACAGCACTGCCATCATCTCGCCTCCCTGTCTGCGGATGGGTGAGTGCTATCATTGTCTTGGGCAGGCTATCCCAGTGGCCCCTTCAAGTTCGGGCTGGAGGGACTTGGGAAGGAAGCCAAGCTTGGGTCAGCCCAGCTCTTTTGCTTGGCAGGCACCTGCGGCTCGCTTTCCCGGCTCTGCCCAGCCTGCACGGCTCTGGTGCGTCTCTGGCAGGATGAGCAGAGGGCCTGGTGGGGAAGCACTTGCTGCCTTGGTGAGACCTCTGCCACTGGGCTGGAGGGCCTGTCTGTCAGCTGTGCTGGGTGCCCCAGGCAAAGCTCTTCGCGCTCTGCCTGGTGCCAGGCAGGGATGGTGGTTGGGTGCTTCTCTTGGGGTGGGCTGATCCTGTGCTCCCCAGGAGATTTGCATCCCCACGTGGAGTTGGGCTGCCCTCTCGGGCAGGAGAGGCTTTGTTGTATGGGTGGTAGGGCATCGTTTTTAAAAGAATTGGCTTTGCCTTTGAAAAGAAAGGAAGGGGACGCCTTCCAGGAACAGGAACGCCTGAAGCCAAGTGCCTCTGCTGGGCTCCCATTGCAGGGAGAAGCCGTGTATGGCCGCGCATGGCTGCACCAAATTCTGGCAGCACAGGGAAAAGGGAAAGCAACGGTGGCAGAAGGTTTCTCGATACGAAGTGCCCCACCAACGCTGAAGTCAATGCAGGTAGCACCATATCCGGATATGCAACAAAAGTACTTCCTAACAGAAAGCCCCCCCTGCCATTCCCCCCCATTTCACATGTTTAATATAGGCCTTAATTTGGGGGGAGGGGCTTAATTTGAGTTTATGCCTATAAAACATGCTGGGACTTCCTGTTGGGGGAGGCCGTATTGTTGGAGAAACACGGTAATAACTGATCAACTTTCCCCCACGCCCCCCATTCTCCTGGATTTTTTGTGATCCATGGGAAGAAAGCTGTAGGAATTGTTTTTACTTTTTCTGCAAAATATTATTGTTTGACTTCTGTCCAGTTATATTCTGATGATTTATCACATTATCTGTTGTCATCCTTATTTAACCCTTATATTTGTAATGCCACTAGTTTAATAACATCAAAGATGCAAAATTAAGTTAAGAAATTGAATGGATGGCTGACTGGCTGGCTGGCTGGATGGATGGATCTAAATTGTATGGCAGTACAGGATTTAGAGAGGATAAGGATCAATAATTAATTCAAGAAACCTTATAAGCCCCTTTCTGCTACAAGCAGCCTGGAAGATCACTCTGAGAAGAGGCACAACATTATTCTAAATAAACAAATATCCCCTAAAGTAAGTATTCTTCTTTCTTACCAAATTAAGACGAAGCTGTAATGCTTCATGCATCATTTGTCTTGCTTTAACATCATCTTGGTATCGTTCTTCCCTCCAGTTGCTTAATATCTAGGATTAAAAAATATGGTTCGCACTGATCTGCTTTATTTGTCTAGATCTGTATAACATAATATGTCTTTTTAATACATTATGAGGTTAAAATATTATAGGATTTCCATTTGAGCAGGGGTTGGACTAGAAGGCCTTTCATATCCCTTCCAATTCTGTTATTCTGTTATTTTCCGCAGAATTTATCTGTACACTTCTCTTCCTATTTGATCACTGTTGCACTTTTGCTTGATTTATTTGTTCTGTCTTATCCCTTTAAACATAGTGCTACACAGTATTAAAACTACAGAAAACTACAGTATTATTTCCTATTATAATATTTGTTTTTAAATTCTTCAAAGGAAAATATTCTGTCAGTTAAAAGAATAATTATTTACATTTTGTAGCAAAATTTCAGAAGAAGTTAATCATTGCTTCTTTCCTAGAGCTGAGACAAAAAGACAGGCCCAAGGATCCAACTGGCTTTGTACCTAAGGTGGAATTAGAACACATGGGCTCCTATAGACAATATAAGTTTGTTTGGGTTATTTTTTTTTTGGGGGGGGGAACAAGCTAATCTTTTTACCTGCCCTATCCATATATAGGTAGTCCTCATGTAATGGCCATAATGGAGTGTACAGATAATGGCCATGAGTCATAATACTGCTAACTTTACTATGTAACTTTACAACTTTTTTGTGGTGGCCATTAAGTGAATGCGACAATCATAAATGCAAATGCCTCAATTGTTAAACAAACCCATGGTTCATTTTGCTGAAAACTGGAAATGCTAGGTTTTTACAAAACCAGCATAAAACATGGTCATATGACTGCGGCATTCTGTAAATGGATATAAATGTGGCTGTGTTTCCAAGCACCCAAAATGTGGTCACATGACTGAGTGGAGGAACAACCATAGGAACTTTTGATCTGGGTGGCATGTCCCCTTTTTCAAGTAGGACACAAGTCAAGGAGTTATAGAAAATACTTTGAAAGTAGGATGGGTTAAATTTTGATGCGCTAATTTTTTCTTATACAACATTCAACATTAATACATGTTCCAAATCCAACACAAAAGGAGTTTTTAATTCTCGTGTCTCATTTACTTTAATGTGTAGGCCAGGTTTTAATAGATAATTGCACACCTGCTGGACTCCTGTGGAAATTGTGTCTTAGTGACTCAAAAGCCAATTCTCCTTGCCATGTAAGCTTCCATTTGTACAAAGACAAGTGTTATAGGAGATTACAATGAAAAATAATTTAAATACCACACCAAGTTCATCTAAATGTAGGAGTTCATTTGAATTTTATATTATTCCTATAGAAGATCTGGAAGTCCTTACCGAAATGGAACAAAACTACTACTATAATTCAAGGAATGTTTGTCTGATGACTATTTTTAATTCTGAGAAATTCAGCACATTTTGTAGAATACTAAAAATGGAAGGAAATCAGATAAATTAGATTTATAAATGAATTGCTTTCACTGATTTTGCTACGAATGTAGTTTGAGATATGGTTTCCAATATGCCTCTGTCCATTACTTTAACTGGTCTTTAACAGAGGCAGACCACAGCATTGTCTGGTTTTTACCTGATTAATTTGATTTTGCAGAGATGTTAGAAGCCCTTCACGCTGTTCATCCTGTCCCTTGAGACAAGTGAGTACCAAAGACAGGAATGGTTGCTGACTCAGAAGAGACATACTTTAAAAAAAACACACAGAGTGGACACTGAATTAGATGTGTTTTCCGATACTTCCTCTACTCAAATTCTTCCTTCCCCTTTTCAGTATTTCTCTAAAAAGATTTCTTTATAAACTCTCATCACTATTTAAAAAACAAAAATTGTTCCTGACTTCACTCATGCATGTGACCAGAATGGTTTGTCAAATGGACAGGCAAAAAGAGCTTCTCTTATGAGTCATTCTGCGAAGGAGATAATTAGTTTGTAAATATGATAAATAAATAAATAAAATGTTCTAAGAATAGGAAGCTTCTTCAAAACATTGATAACTTTTACGGGAATAAGCAGTTTCTGAAAATAATAATTTATAGAAGTACACATTCCCACTGTCGAAAAATGCATCTTAGAAAGATTATTTTTAAATTTTTCTGCAGTGATCTATAAATCAATTTACATAGGATTCTTCAGGATAGCAAGCACAAAACTCCTTGTTTAGGCAAATAATTTAATATTGTCTAACAATGAAATATGTGTAACATTTCTTTTCCTCTTGAAATATAAGCATCTCAAATCGTACTTTGTACTTTTGTCTTGTACTTTGAGAAGCTCATCCTATTAGAGACAAGATAAAGAATTATTACATTCTTGTTTTTCCTGTTCTTTCATTTTGTATTTTACTTTCCTGGTGACAAAAATAATATGCAATTTCTGAGGCTATTTAGATTACCAAGCAACTCAAAGAACATTTAGCAAGAGGCATTTTCTCATCTTGGTAACAAAGTGTTAGTTCATTCTTTTTTATCAACTAGTTCAAGACAAATAATACTAATTACTGGCATAAATTTAACTTTGAAATATGAAATTAGACATGGATAATAATAGAAAAGAAAGAGAAAATTCCAAATTTAGACAAACACTCATAATATGAATTGGTATAATTAGTGGAATATTTTTCAGTAAAAGATAGACAACTTAGTAGGTCCAAACTCCTAAGCACAATCATAACATTTACTTAAAAAAGAAAAATAGATTTGTTGTAAGTAGATCTACTGTAAAAGAATTGGCTTCATATGTAAATTAAGGAAAAATAAGTTACTTTGATCCTCTTTTCTTTGTCTTCAGCATAAATATTTAGTTTAGTTTTCAAAACACAATATTTATAGTAAAAATGAGCACCCAACTTCATTTTATAGACTTAATTTTTTTAAGAATTTACTGTGTTCACTTTCTTAAAAATTAATATG
The DNA here is from genome assembly GCA_015471245.1 of Laticauda colubrina. Lineage (NCBI taxonomy): Eukaryota > Metazoa > Chordata > Lepidosauria > Squamata > Elapidae > Laticauda > Laticauda colubrina. Next base: position 29,052,630 of record BLBF01000040.1, read on the forward strand.
CCACAGTTAGTTTTTTTTTCCCAAAACAAAATCTGGTTACTACTGATTTATTTAAAGAAGAATCAAATTTTACAGCTCATCTTTGCAGCAGAGATGTTTAAAATACAACCATATTTTCCAGTATCTTCTACCTCTTCTGTTTTTGCCTATCTCTCTCCTTCTTTGAACATGATCCCAGGTGCTGGCCCTTCTCTAGTTCTTCTCCAGCTGCTTTCAAGACTCTGCCTTGAACAGATGTTGGCAACTTTGCAATCAGGGGAGCCACTAACCAGACACCTTGTCTTTCAGAAGAGCTAAAGACATGAAACAAATAAGATTTTTGAGCAGAATCAATATATTCAGTACTTTTTTCACATTTGAATATATATATAAACAAGAGCTTTTAGTAAAAATAATAAGGCACAGAGTTCGGCACATGATATTATTATTATTATTGTTGTTGTTATTGTTATTGTTGCTGTTAATCTTTGTTGAGATTCACAGCCTTTGGGGCTGGTTTGTAGGTCAACAGCTCCTTACCAAAGTCCTAACCTAGGAACTGTTAAGGTAGCGTCAGAGAATATAAGCTATTCCAAGTAGGGTGGTTTTTGTAGAATCAAGGTATTCAGTTATTATTATTATTATTATTATTATTATTATTATTATTATTATTATTATTAACTTTATTATTATTATTAACTTTATTTATTAAACATGAAACTCAGTCAACTGAACACTCAAAAATGCATCACAAATACCATTGACTGGTGCTAATGGTTGATATGGGTTGTTGTCAGCATCTTAGGTATCAACCAAGTACCTTTAAGATGTATGATGTTCCGAGTAACACAGTTTTTTGCAATTCTGCTGGTTTATTGCAGGAAGCTGAACTTTCTTGATTTATTTTATAAAATTCTTGGACACAAGACCTAATGCCCCAATGACAATGGGTGTCACTGTTACATGTTTCATCCATAATCATGTAATTTCAATGGCCAGGTCTTCATATTTTGTGATTTTTTTCCAGTTCTTTTTCTTCGACTCTGTTGTCTCCTGGTACTGTGATATCAATAAATTGCACATTTCGATTTTCACCAACTGTGATATCTGGCGTTTTGTGTTCTGAATCCAAATGATGATCTGTCTGTATTCGAAAGTCCTACAAGATCTTCATCTTCTCATTTTTGAGAACTTTTTCCACTTTATGTTCCCATGACGTTTTGGATACAGGTAAATCATATTTTTAACATATGACCAGTAGATTGATTTAGCAATTCATTCAGGTCTAGCTTTGCAATCAGTTTGTTAAATTTTGCTGCATTCAAATATTAAGCGTCACACAGTTTCAACTTTGTCATTGCATTAGTTTGTATGCTTGTTCTTGAGCAGCAAGTATAAAACTTCAATTTCTTTCTTGATGGTTCCTATCTTAAGCCATGCCCATATCAAGTTGCATTCAAATTTTCCTTCAGTGTTTTTCATCATCAGCATTATTGTTATTATATTTATATATCTTATTATTATTATATTTCATATTATATTTCTTCCTGTTGTTGTCATCATTATCATCATCATCATCATCATATGGCATTGTTACATTAGCTCTGTTGAAGAAAATGCTTTCCAAGGTGTGCCACAGGGTGAGTTGGCTTCGCACCAGAAAGAAACATGAGAATGTTTTCCTGCAGCATTATCCTAGGCCCCCTCCTTCCCTGGAGCTGCCTCCCAAATGGACACCACAACCAGAAACCAGAAAGTTCAGTGACCCCAGGAATATAAATAAAAGTTAAATAAAGATTAAATAAATCTAGATTAAACTGAGAACTGGTGTGGTATAAGGTATGTGGTGTTAGAATAGGATGGAGAGAGTCAGATCCAAGTTAACCCTCAGCCATGGTGGATGATCACTGTATGATTTTGGCCAGTCATGCTTTGTTTTGAAGAAGAAAAACTAAAAGAGACAATGCTATGTATGCCACTTTATGCTTTGGGAGAAAAGGCAATATATATACTGGATATAGTGTTATAGTTTACAACTAATTTTTTCAATTGTAAGCTGCCGAAAGGCATTAATTGAGATGGGCAGCTCTTAAAATGGAATGAATGAATGAATTAATTAATTAATTAATTAATTAATTCATGAAATTCAATTTAACTATATATTATTTAGTTAATATAACAAATCCTGATATAACACTCTGGATGTTCTCTGTTTAGATAGAAAATTCCTATTTCTTCCCATTAAGAATAAACTTAGAAATGAAAAAGAAATTATATCTCATATTAAACTTGTTCCGTCCAGAAAGAAGCGCCGGAAGGACATTGGCTGCAGTCAGTGATAGCTCTGGGCAGGTCTCAAGCTGAAATGTGGAAGTAGTTGAAGCAGGGTCATCCTCTGTGATGGGCAATGGGGAACGGCTCAGGGCGTCGGCGTGTGGGATGGCTTAGCCGGGTTGATGGAGCAGAGTGTCGGAATAGGCACCTAATCATTCTAGGTGTCAGAATGTTCGGGGTTGGCTTGTTGCATGCTAGGATTCCAAGAAGAGGCTTGTGATTGGTTATGATAGAAAAAGGTCTACCATAAAGGTACTCATGGAATTGTTTGACTCCGGCGATGATTGCAAGGGCTTCCCGATCAAGTTGGTTGTAATTGCGTTCCGACTTGGAGAGCGTTTTGGAGTAAAAGGCGACCGGTGCCTCTCTGCCATCTGGGAGTTGGTGACTGAGGATGGCACCGACCCCAAAAGGTAAGGCATCACAGGTGTCCATCAGAGGCAGGGTATTGCTGAACTGAATGAGAACAGTGTCTGACGTTAATAGGTCCTTGATACCTTGGAAAGCTTTCTGTTCCCGGTGGCCCCATGTCCAAGAGCTTTTTTATCTAGCAGTCGATGTAGGGGTTCTGCCTTATGGAGCAGGAACACGTAAAAATTCATGAGGCCTAGGAAAGCCTGGAGATCGGTTTTGTTTTTGGGTCTGGGAGTCTAGCCTTCACTTTTTTGGGGGTGGGGTGAATGCCATGTTCATCGATTAAATAGCCCAAAAATTCGACCCGGTTAGTGGCCAGTTTTGACTTCCTAAATCTTGTTAAGACTTCTCTTAACCTGGTCTCTAGCTGGTTGGCATTTTTTGCTGAGACCAGTACATCATCAAAGTATGGAACGACACTTTTGATTCCATGTAGCAGGCGTTTGTTCCATGAGGCTTTGGGGCAACACCTGGGGCAACGCTAACACCGAATTGGAGGCGGTTACATTTGAATGCCCCTCGATGTGTTACTATAGTCTGTGCCTCTGTTGTAATGGGATCAACGGGTAGCTGTTCATAGGCCTGTGCTAGGTCGAGCTTTGTGAATATTTTTCCTCCCCCTAGTGAGTGCAGTAAATGTTGCACTATTGGCACTGGGTATGCGCTTTGTTGGAGCGCATGGTTCAGGGTTGCCTTATAGTCCCCGCAGATGCACACTAACCCATCTGGCTTCACCGGTGTGACAATAAGAGTTTCCCACCTCGCATGGTCGATTGGTTCTAAAACCCCTTGAGCTATTAACTTATTTAGCTGCTCGTCATTTTTTGGTTTTAGCGTGAATGGGACGCATCTGCCTTTAAATGGATGGGGGCTATTTTCAGGTCTAGGCTAAATGAAATTGGGGTCTCCTTGTACTTGCCTAGAGTCCCGTCAAAAACATCTTGGAATTCTTGGAGCAGGCTCTCCTCCCAGTTGGTTGTAGCAATGCGGTTGATCCCGGTCATCCCGATTCCCAGGGGCACGAACCATTCGATCCCTAATAGGCTAGGGTGGTCGCGGTCGACAATGGTTAGAGGCACGATTTCAGCATGGTGTTTAAATTCAGCTAGAAAATGTCCAAGGCCTACTACTGGGATTCGATTCCCCTGATAGTCTTTTAATACTAGTTTTTTGTTTCTGTAGTTCTCTCTGTTTAATGTTTGGTGTTAGGCGCCGGATGGTATTCCAGGATACCATTGATAGGAATGACCCTGAGTCGACTTCCATCTCACAGGGTCTCCCCTCAATGCTCACCTCTATCCGAACCTTCTTTCCACTTTCCTCCCTGGAATTGCCGATGGTGACTGTCTGATGCGTTTCTTCTGTCACCGGAACTTTTATTGCAGTTCCATCGGTTGCCGGCTTGTCTGTCATCATGTCGGGGGGGGGGGTGCTGCTACTGCGTCTTTTTGGACTATAGCTCTTTTGTTGTGGCAGACCCTTTCAATGTGCCCCCTTTTGTTACAAGCCCGGCATATTGCATCGAGGAACCTGCATTCAGCCTGCGGGTGATTGCCTCCGCAGCTCGCACATTGAAATTCCCAGCAATTTCTCCTCTTTTCGCGCCATTTTCTATCTGAATAGAGTTTATGGACATCTTTGTCATCGTCTTCAGTGTCACTTTGGGTTTCGATGTCCTCGTGGTGGGTTGTTGCTGTGGGCTGTTTCTTTCCTCCTTCTGCCTTCTTCTCCCTGGTTTGGGTTGGTAGGTCTGGAACTGTGTTCATTTTCCACATGGTGGCTGCTGACTTCTTTGCTGCTTCGGTGGCGGTTGCCTCTGCAATGACTTCAGCCACGGTTATGTTCAGCCTATTCAGTAGTTTGCTCTGAAGGGTAGAGTCCTTCAGGCTGAGGACTATGCGGTCTCTCATTGCCTCGTCCATGTTCTGGAACTCACAGGTTCCTCCGATGTGTCTCAAGGCTGCTACAAAATTTGCTATGGTTTCATCCTCCTTCTGGTTCCTCTTGTAAAATTCGTGCCTTTTGATTAAATTTGAGACCACCAGTATATAGTGTGCTCAGAGCATTTGGTTCAGCTCAGACCAAGTCATCTGTCTGACATCTCTGGGTTTCGCCAGCACCTTCACCATTTTGAATACGGCCGGTTCGCAGTGTGTAAGGAAGACAGCCCTCTTCCTTCGGTCTGAGATTTCTTCCATCTCGTTGCTTTCTAAAAACATAAGAAAGCGATCGATATACGATTCCCAATCCTCCTCATCAGGATTGAAGGGTGCGGACAGCGTGTTGTTACCAGCCATCTCTCTTGCTCGGTTCAGATCGCCGCGTGCTTCGGTCTCACCTTCTATGATAATCCCACCTTTGTCGCCAGTGTTCCGTACGGAAAGAAGCGCATGAGACCGGGTTCCAAACGATAACTATTTTATTTAAACTCACAAGGCAAAAGATACGGAACATAGCCCAAGCCGCGGCAGCCCTTTATATAGTGGCTTGCCTGCCGGCTTGTGGCCAATAACACTTGTTTAACTCTTCCCGCTGTTTGGCAGCTTCACGGATTGGTTCTTAGTGAACCAATCTGTAAGCGGCCTTTTCAGCCAATCAGAATGAGGGACTTGGAACCTACCAAGTTCCATACAGAACAAAACTAACAACTATTTTCCTTAAAATAAAAATAAAAAATTGTAGAGTTCACCAAGGAGTCAGGCCTGATTTGAAGCTTAGGTTCTTCTCAAACAATATTTTATTAATTTCAGCAATCTATTTTATTTCCAAATCAGAGAAAGATTATCAAATTCTTAATTCATTGACTTAAAGTATTTATTTAGTCTGCAGCTAACATTGTGTTTATCTTCTTTAGTGTATATTTAGTAAACAATCAAGAGAATGAAGACATTCTTAAATGCCCAGCTACTCCTTGGAAGAAATAGTTTTTGCATGCAGAAGAAATTAGTACTGTCTGAAGATTTCTGGTTCCGCGCACTATATTTCTCAGAGTTATAACCACAATTATTCAGCAGCAGTTTTTGTGAGTAGACCACTCTCAGGGGTTTCTATTTTTTGAAAAAAAGTGCACACAATTTCATCATTACCAATTCAGATTGACTACATTACCTTAGGAATGTCTTTTTACAGTTCTGCCTTGTAATATGTGTGTCAGCATTTCCAAGAGAGTTTGGATTGAAGAGGCCTATACCAGAGTTAGAAGAGTTATTGTTTAGGTCAGCGGATTGCTGAAAAACGTCTATTGTCGCCTTTGCAATATTATCCAACAAGCTGTTCATTTCAGCCACAGACCCAGAACCCTACAGTAAAACATAAGTAAACTAGCGCATTCATGTTATGTTTGCTCATACACTAAGTTATTTTGTAAAGGTATATGATTAATTAAAAAGAAAGGAAGAAATACTCACAGGTTCCTTCAGACACTGTTTGATCATTAGCTGAAGTTCCAGCCATGACTGTCTAAGAGTCCACTGATCTATATTCTGGATTAAAAAAAGGAGAAAAAATTTCTTCATAACATTTCTAAAATTATTATTGTCATTAATAAAGTTGATATATAGTTTTATTATGTGAGATGAAATATTTTGTTATAAATGTATGTTGAATACAGCTAATTTTATTCATTCTTGCTGTAGGAATCCTGTGAATGGATTAAATTGAGAAAGCAGGGTGAGAGAAAGGGAATATAATCTTATAGCAATATACACTTGATCAAAGTTTGTCTTCTATTCAAATCTAGTTTAAGAATAGGAATTCCATCTGTACTGATGGTTTTGAGTTTTCATATTCCAATCTAGGATTTTGCATTTCTCTAAGTGAAAATTCAACTTTCTAGTTTCTTCTAATTATTTCAATCTTTTACAATTCTCTTAAGTTGTATACTTTTCTCAAATGTTGTTTGTCTCCCAACCCGCACAATGATCCTTGTAAAAGCATTGATCTTATCTTCTATTTCTTAATCCAAGAAATAGAACCATAAATATGTGGAATAGCACTGGGCCTAGAAAATAGCTTTGTAGTAGTATGCTACTCAACATAATTTTCCAAGTTGATTCATGATATATCCAAGGATAATTGTAGACCACATTATATGAGTAAAAGATGAATCATAGCTTTCTTCACAACAAAATGTAATGCAGCTATCCTTCCCCCCAAAATCAATAGCAATATTATATCAGGCTATTTTTTGAATATAGTGTGTAGTTCTGAACAGCGAAAGTTTAGCAAAGACATTGACAAACTTAATTGATCCAAAAACCAACAATCAAAAAGTGGTAGAAGATTGTCCAATAATTGTCCTAAATATAAGAAGTATTTAAATAGAGGCCAGAGCATGACAGTCAGGAAGTCTATAGTAACAGATTCTCAGACTGAGCAATTTGATTAGATAATCCCCAATCAATTAGAACTGATTCCATTCTATGAATCAATTATTCCACAGACCTGCCAACCCTTGATAAAGGAAAATCTGGAGACCCATGAAAAAAAATCTGGAGATTTTTTTATAAAAAATAGTGAGATTCTATTTTTTTCCCGATCAAGATTAAACAAACCCCTTTTCCATCGAGGAAAGTCATTAACAGTTTATTTAAATGTTTTATTTGTGTTCCCTGTTGTAAGAAGATGCAGCTTTCTTTGATGATTCTAATAGGTCATCACTAGGACGAAACTTATAGCAAGGTGTCATTTCTTCTGGATTAGCCAACTTCATGGCCAAAATGTTAGACAAGGTGCCATCAAGGCCTAAACAGGAACAACTGTCAGTTTTGTTCTTATGAACAATGCTGAAAAGGTGCTCTTCCTCTGCATTACTGTGTGGTATCACAAGTACTGCTTCTGCAATTCTGGTCAGGTGCTGGAATCTCTTTGCTGAGGAACCAGGCTGTTTCATGTGTGCAATGTACCACCAAAGAATGTCAACACGATAATGAAATACCTCAGTACCACCTTCCATTGCATCAACCACATTGCATCATCAAGCCTGCCAAGCATCCCCACCAATGTCACTATCAGTAAGTGATCGGTAGTCACAAAATTCTTCAAAAAGAGCATCTACTGAAATTTCATGAAATATTGCATCAAACCTTTCATAGAAGTACTCCACATTCTGCCATTCTGCTTCAAGGCGCTGGGGTATGTTTATCCAAACTGCGTTTTGAATCAACTCTTCCCTCAATTGAAATTTTCCCAGAATATATGCAAGCGAACTTTTAAAATAGCAGTGGGCAGCGTATAAGAATTTGTTGTACTTTGTTTGTGTTATGTCACCTTCATTTAAGAGCTTGTTGAGTGTGGCCTTTGTAGTTCCACCAAGATAAATGTTCTGATGTTCAATAAACATTTCCTCATCATTAAGATCTACATCTGTAGGTTTAGCACTCACAAGGACTTCAGGCTTCACAATGCGGTTTGCAATCATTTTGGCCAGGGTCAACATAGAGGTTTGCAGAACATGGACTGTTGGCTCACTTCTCTGCAGTAGTTTGTTGAACTGTGTGAACAGCTGAATTGATGCATTATGAAACAGAAGGACTGGTTCCAGGAGAGGATTCGAAAATGCATCCTTAAGTCGGTTAAACCTTGCATCTGAAAAACCTTCACTCAGAAGTAAGACTTCAGACTTGGAAACTTCTTAAGTACTCTTTCAATACAGCGTTCCAAAGAAAGCCAACGGCAGGTGACATGCTTTAACACTTGCTGATACTCTTGGTCACAAAATTCAAAGTACTCTGCAAGCTTTCCTTTGCGTTTGGAACTCTTAAGCGGTCACGTGAATAACTAACCAATCAGAGTGTGTTATATCCAGTGGTAGAAAAAGCAAAATGGAGGCGCCAAGAGTAAAAAGAAATGTCCTGTATGTATATATGACTGTATGGTAATATCGATATTGCATGATCTGAGAAGTGGCATCATGTCATTTGTGTGAGAATCAGATTTATGCGCGTATAAGCCAACCCCCAAATTTTGGGAGGGGAAAGCGTTTTAAATTTGGCATGAGATTGAGGAGCCTTGTCATGAGACCGTGAGAAATGACAAAAAATCGTGAGACTCATGGCAGAACCGTGAGAGTGGGCAGGGCTGATTCCATCTTTATAATTGCACATTGTTTCTATTTAACAACTCCTGATGGTGCAATAGTTAGAATGCAGTATTGCAGGCTAACTCTGTCCACAGCCTGGAGTTTGATCCTGATTGGCTCAAGGTTGACTCAGTCCTCCATCCTTTTGAGTTGGTAAAATGATGACCCAGATTGTTGGGGGCAATATCCCAAATCTGTAAATCATCCACAGAGTGCTATAAAGCACTGTGAAGCAGTAAATAAGTCAGTGCTTTCAATAATTATGAAACAATATTCCAAACATTTACTTCATTTAGAAAAAAGGAAGCAACAACAATGCAATGAAAAAAGCAAATCAAATACAATCTGTTATTATATCTAAGCTTAAATAATTTCAGTTTAAATGTGGTTACCTGAAGAATGCGCTTGATGTGTTGCCTCTGAGGATTGTCCCCTTCTGTGAATTCTTTAATACTGTAAGGGTAACAGATAAGCTGCAACAATTTCTGTGCTTGTTTGTTGGAGAGAACTGGATCCAGGATAAGATCTTTGTCAGTACATAGCCTTTCAGGTTCTTTCAAGCAGTGTTCCCCCACCCATTCCTACCAAAAGAATTAGACAGAGAAAAAACATCAATACAAAAGTTAAAGCCAAACTTAAATGTTTAATTTGAACGTAACTCGAATGTATAAAAGAAAAAAAGAATGATATGGCCATGTATATTATATACCTGCCCGGTATATATTATAGACCACCCAATCAAGCAGAAAAAATAGAAGTCCTTTTTGCCAGCCAACTAACAAACATATGCAGGAAACAGACAACAATAGTAATGGGAGACTTCAATTATCCTGATATCAATTGGATAACTAATTCTGCACCAAGTGAGAAATCAAATAAGTTCCTAACCAACCTCGCTGACAACTTTGTTGTCCAAAAGATAAAGGGTGAACTAGAGGGACAGCCAGGACTTAATTCTTACAAACAGAGAAGAAGTGATAGAGGGAGTTGAAACTGCAGGAACCTTGGGTGAGAGTGACCATGTCATACTAGAATAAAACATAACACAAACACAAGTAACAGAACATAATGACACCAGAGTCTTAGATTTTAAAAGAGCTGATTTCAATAAACTCAGAGAGAACTTGGGAAAGATTCCATGGATGAAAATCCTAAAGGGGAAAACAACTCAAGAATCTTGGGAAACTCTAAAAAGTATAATCATAGAAGCCCAGACCAGCACAATAACACTGAGAAAGAAAAACAAGAAATCCAAGAAGAAACCAGCATGGCTACACAAAGATCTTTCTGGCAAATTGAAAGAAAAAAAGGACAAGTACAACAAATGGAAAGAAGGACATACAACTAAGGTAGAATATCAGCAGATAGCCAGAATCTGCAAAGACAAAGTCAGGATGATAAAAAAAGTTTCTTCCAACATATAAATAACAAGAAAAAAGTCAAGAGAACAGTCGGTCCACTAAAGAAGAACAGTCGGTCCACTAAAGAAGAATGGCAGGGAAGTAACAGGCAACAGAGAGAAAGCAGAACTGCTTAACTCATTCTTTGCGTCTGTCTTCACCCAAAAAGAAACTATAGCTCAACCCACCAAAAACATAACTGGAAAAGCCAGACAGAAATTAAAGTTAAAATAAGCAAAAAAAATAGTAAGAGAACACCTGTCTGATCTTGATGAAAACAAATAACCGGAGCCTGATGAATTACATCCCAGAGTTTTGAAGAAGCTGGCAAAGATCATCTCAGAACCACTGAATCTTATCTTTCAAAAATCTTAGAGCACCGGGAAACTAACAGAGGACTGGAAAAGAGTTGATGTGGTTCCCATCTTCAAAAAAGGAAAAAAAACAGACCCAGGAAATTATAAACCAATCAGCTTGACATCAATACCCAGGAAGATACTGGAAAAGATAATAAAAAAACAGATCTGCCATCATGTAGAAACAAGTAAAGTAATAACTAGCAGTCAGCACGGGGTTGTTAAAAACAGATTATACCAAACCAATCTTGTTTCATTCTTCAACACAGTGACTAAGTCAGTAGACCAGCAAAATACTGTGGACATAATATATGGAGATTTCAGCAAGGCATTCGACAAAGTAAACCACAACTTGCTTCTTAGTAAGCTAGAAAAAAGTGGAACAGATAGCATCACCACTAGATGGATTTGCAACTGGCTGGCAAACCATACTCAATGAGTAGTCCTTAATGGGTCTAAGTATAAGTCTACAGGGAAGTAAGCAGTAGGGTGCCACAAGGTTCCGTCTTAGGCCCAGTACTCTCCAATATCTTCATTAACAACTTAGATGAGGGAATAGAAGGGGAACTTACCAAATTTGCAGATGATACTAAGCTGGCAGGAATAGCTAACACCCAAGAAGATAGGCTCAAGATCCAGATGGATCTTGATGGACTAGAACACTGGGCCATATCAAACAAAATGAAATTCAATGTAGAGAAAAGTAAAGTCTTACAATTAGGCAAGAAAAACCAAAACACATTCACCAAAACTGGGTGAAATCAGGCTCAATAGCAGTAACTGTGAGAAGGATCTTGGAGTCTTAGTGGACAACCAGCTAAATATGAGCCAGCAGTGTGCAGCAGCAGCCAAAAAAGCTAATGCAATCCTAAATTGTATTAACAGAGGGATACAGTCAAGATCAAGGGAAGTACTAATACCACTCTATAAAGCCTTAGTAAGACCACACCAAGAATACTGCATCCAGTTTTGTCATCACATTATAAAAAAGATGTTGAGACTCTAGAAAAAGTACAGAGAAGAGCAACCAGGATGATTAGGGACTGAAGGTTAAAACATACAACGAACAGTTGCAGGAACCGGGCTTGGCTAGTCTAGTAAAGAGAAGGACCACGGAATAGATGATAGCGGTCTTCTAATATTTCAAGGGCTTCCACAGGGAGGAAGGGGTCAAGCTATTTTCTGAAGCGCCTGGAGACCATACAAGGAATAATGGATGGAAACTGAACAAGGAGAGATTTAACCTGGAAGTAAGGAGAAACTTTCTGACAGTGAGAACAATCAACCAATGGAACAGCTTGCCCTCGGAAGTTGTGGGAGTGCCATCACTTTCAAGAAGAGATTGGACTGCCATTTGTCAGAAATGGTGTAGGGTCTCCCGCTTGGGCAGGAGGTTGGACTAGATGACCTACAAGGTTCCTTCCAACTCTGATTATCTGTCATCTGTTTATCTGTATAACAAAAACACAGTCTTTTTCAAAAAGAATTAAATTCATCCTAGATATTACTTCTTTATGAAAAAAGATGAGTCTAACTTCATTTTGCACTGTAACTTCAACACTTGTACTGAAAATATGACTTGAACACAAATATTGTAGATGTCATTTCTACTGTACACATGATTTGAAATAATTTTGAATAAAATACCACTTTTCAGTGTTGTAGTTATTGCATGTAATATGTTCATATCTCAACTATTCTTTGCAAGAGTAAAAATGCATATGTTGTCACTGGCATTTTATCATAATCAGACTCTTAACTCCAGTGCAGGCTTTAAGATAGAGACTGGACATGGCTGAATAGAAACCGGAAACCAATCTTGATTGTCTTTGTCCTACTCCACAGTTACTATACACCAACAAGAGTAACGGATTCAATTTCACATGGACACACAAAACAATGCAGTCACCAACTTTCACAATCCCTGGAATAAGGCAATACTGTCACTTTTGCAAAATTATATCTATGAACACAATAATAAAGGAAAATGAAGACCATTGTTACCTGCTGACAAATGCTTCTTAGTACATATCTAGCATATTCACTGAGAGTAGCAGTTTCTATGGAAATGGTTTTTCCATACAAAGACTTTGGGGTAGCTTTCCAGATCTCATCATCATTTAGATCTCCCAATAATCTTTGTACAGGGTAATCTGAATTTTTCAAGGAGGGAATATTGTTGCTTCCAATTTCAGCATCACCTATTGTAGGAATTGTAAAAAAAAAAAAAAAAAGATGAAAATGTGTATTCGTCCTTTAATATTGTTTGGTTTTTACCTAAGGGTCCTCCTAATTTATTTATGCTTAATGCTATTTCCAGTTTTAGAAGTTGTTGACATATTATTTTAATATATGAGAATTTCTGGCTACTCTTTTAGAAAACTTAAATAAACATTTCTTCAATTACATACATTACAGTATGATATAATTTATTACCACACAAGAGTTCTAACAAGTAAGATAAACATTTTTAAAGGCCGTGTCACACTGCCCAACGGATGCAAAAAGGACACAACGGAAGAGAAAAATGTTACATCCGTTGTATCCGCGCTCAAAAGGGGCAAAATTTGCATAATTGGAGCGGACAACACGGATGCGGGGAGGATGCAGGGCAGATGCAAAGCGGATGCGGAACGGAAGCACAGCGGATGGAAGCGGATGGCGCGTCCGCTAGGTTTCCAGGGGGCCTCAGCCAAGCGGAGCCAGAACGGAAAAAGCAGATGCAGAACGGATGCACAGCGGATGAAGCGGATTTACAGCAGAAGCCTAGCGGATGCACAGCGGAAGCCTAATGGATGCCTAGCGTTAATTACGCATGCGGGGGGATGCATTGGGCAAGCCCCGCGGATATAAAGGGAAGCAGCTCGCATGTGGCCAGCATTCCGAGGAAAGACCTGCTGCTGGACACTTCGAGTTCCTTGCCTGCATGTCTGCCTGCAAGCCTTGCTGCCAGCCTGCCTCCAAGCCTGCCTCCCAGCCTGCCTCCCAGCCTCCTGGGCAGCCTTGCTAGCAGCCTGCCTTCCAGCCTCCCTGCCAGCCTTGCTGCCAGCCTGCCTTCCAGTCTGTCTGCCAGCCAGTCTGTCTGCCAGCCTTGGTGCCTGCCTTCCTGCCAGCCTCCCTGCCAGCCAGTCTGTCTGCCAGCCTTGGTGCCTGCCTTCCTGCCAGCCTTGGTGCCTGCCTTCCTGCCAGACTTGGTGCCTGCCAGCCTCCCTGCCAGCCAGCAACCCCACAACCATGGGGAAGAAGCAAAAGTCTCAGCAACCTGCCGCCATCCCTGGCAAGAGGGACAGGGCCACCCTCCCACCCCATGTCCCTGACTCATCTTCTGATGGGGCTTCTGCTGCTTGGGCTCGCTCTTCTGTTGCTGGAGCTTCTGCTGTAGCTGCTCCTGGCAGTGGTGCTTCTGCTGCGTACTCTGCTGAAGCTGCTCCTGGTTCTGCTGGTCCTGCTGGTCCTGCTCGTTCTGCTCGTGCTCCTGGTCTTGCTGACCCTGCTGCTGGTGCTTACTCTGCTGCTGCTCATCCTGGTCTTGCTGCTGCTGCTGCTGATCCTGCTGCTGCTGCTGCTGCTTATGATCCTGCTGGTGATTATGCTGCTGATGATGATGATGATTATGATTCTGCTGGTGATGATGCTGATGCTGCTGATGATGATGATGATGCTGTTGGTGTGGAGGAGCAGCCCCTACAACCTGGAAGCCCCTCTGATGAGGGCCAATCTGGTCCTGCCAAAGGGAGGAAGAGGCGTATGCAACAACGGGAGAGGAGGCAGTACTACATCGAGGAAGCGCACGAGGATGAGGTGCTGGAGTGGCTGAGAGAGAACGACTATCTGTGGTAGAAGGGACACCGGCTGTACGGGGACACCAAACGGAAGCAGGCTGCATGGAGAGAGAGGGCGGAGAGTCTGGGCTACACTTCGGAGGTGCTCCTCGGCTGGTGGAAGCACATGCACACCTAGTACGGGAAGTTGCACCTCAAAAAATCTGGCCAGGCCACTGTGAAGCTGACAGACAGAGAGACCTACATCATGGCCAGGTGCAGCTTCCTGGAGGGTGAGGTCTGCCACCGAGGAGCACCAGCAGCCCCTCTCACGACCCTCTCTCTCCGGCAGCCTGCTGCCACCCAGTCCTCTTCCGGCCGAGAGTCAGTCCCTGTCTCCAGGCAGGTTTCTTTGGAGCGTGCCACGGCGGAGAACCCCCGGGCAGGTGTTGAAAGCATGGTGGAGAGCGATGAGGACTCCCTGGTGCGGTGGGAGAAAGGAGACATCGAGTCCACCACTGCCGAAGCCGCATCCACCCACACCTCCGCCACCACAATAAGGCAGAGAGCCAGACCGCAGGAGGGGCAGAGCCACAAGGTCCTGGTGGAGATCAGGGACACCATCCGCACCAGCATAGGTCTCCTCTCTCAGCTGGTCCCCATCGAATCCTCCTCCTCCAACCGCAAGCCCTTCCTCAATTATGTGAACCAGACCCTCAAGGAGATGGCGGATCCCCAGTACCAGGTGGTGAAGGAGAGGATCACCACGCTGCTTAACAACCCTCCAGACCCAGAGGCACCTGCTCCCACCCAGTCCAGGTCTGCTCCTCCACCCCAGGTGATGTCCCTCCCATACCAAGGCTTCCCACACCCCCTCACCTGCCAGGGCTACAGCTACCCGGAGGTCCAGCAGCACAGACAGCAGCCCTTACAGATGCAGGCACAGAGTCATCGGGCAACACCGCTGCCACCGGTTCCAATGATGCCACCGATGCCAACCTCGACAATCCTCACCCCGCTGCAGAGCTGGCAGCCCCACTACACTGCTCCTTCCTCCATCCCACAGCCAAGCCCGGCCTCAGTACATATGTCCTCAGTACTGAGGCTGACACCCCATGGCATGGAGGAAGGACCTCTCAGCATCACGGGACTGAGCCAGCTGTCCGACACCTTCCTCAACACACCGTCCCCTGTTGTCCTCTCAGGGCTAGGCACTCCAATAACACCTCAGACCAGCACTGCAGCAGCACCCACCTCCACAGCACCTGCTTCCTAACATCTTATCCTGGGCACACACCTCCGAGTGACCAAGAGGAGTAGCAGAGACTGGCTGCCTGGATATTTGTGGACTTTATTTGGACACTTGACTTGGGTCATGTTTATTTTACAGCTTGTTATTAATAAAGTTTATCTTTGTTTCACACACTTGCTTCATTAATTTTTTTCTATAAAGTCTGGGTGGAAACTTTTAGAAATGGTTTAGCCTTTGCATGCTTGTGGGATAGGTTAAGATAGCAGTGGGATGGGCAGGGATACCTGTGGGATGGGTTAAGATAGCTGTGGGATGGGAAGGGATACCTGTGGGATGGGAAGGGATACCTGTGGGATGGGTTAAGATAACTGTGAGATGGGAAGAGATACCTGTGGGATGGGAAGGGATACCTGTGGGATGGGAAGGGATACCTGTGGGATGGGTTAAGATAGCTGTGGGATGGGAAGGGATACCTGTGGGATGGGCAGGGATACCTATGGGATGGGTAATAGCTGTGGGATAGATAAACCTCCAGTGCAAGCATAGTGGACTGTATGGTCCACCCTCCCAGGTGCCACACCTATGGCCCTTCATTATCAATTACAATGTAAGCATTGATCCACACATGTCAACATAAACACAACTCTTTATTAAAAGCCCTGTTCATTGTAGGCCAACCAAACATACACGGCCCAATCTCATCCGTGTGATGAGAAAGGCTGAAGGAAGCATCCATTAAGCATCTAACATCCTGTCTTGCCACTCCACCGCTCCAGCTGGGGAGTTGCATCAGTGTTTCAGGAGGTTGCGCTGCTTCTTTGCCTCACGTGAGGCTCTGTTGGGCCCTTGCACATCCTCAGTGTCGATCAGGTTTCGCCCTTGCCTCCATTCCCCAGGTTCCATGTCCCCATTGCCTTGCTGGAGGTCCATGAGCCTGTTCTGCAAGACTGGGTAGCGGGTGCGCATGAGATTGTGCAGGATGCAGCAAGCTTCCACAATCCTCCTCACGGTCTCTGGGCAATGCTGCATGTTGGTGAGAAGTACCTGGAACCTGTTGGCCAGGATGCCAAAGGCGTTCTCCACCACCCACCTTGCCCTGGACAGCCTGTAGTTGAAGATCCTCTCTTCACGGGTGAGGCATCTGGAGGTGTAGGGCTTCATGAGGTAGGTTGTGAGGGAGAAGGTGTCATCCCCCATGATGAAGTAGGGCACATCTTGCGTGTCATTGGGCAGCGGGTCTGGATCTGGGAAGCCCACCATGAGGTTGCTTTCCAGCACCTCCTTGAGGTGACTGTCATTGTATACCTGGGCATCTGAAGATGAGCCGTTGCCTGAAACATTGATGTACATGAACTTGTAGTCAGCATCGACCATGGCAAAGAGGATGATGCTGAAGAAGCCCTTGGAGTTGAAATAAGTGGACCCCGAGTTGGCTGGAGATTTGCAGGCCACGTGCTTGCCATCGATGGCTCCAACCTTGTGTGGGAAGTTCCACCTCTGATACCACTGCTCTGCAACTTTCTTCCATCCTTCTTCAGTGGAGGGGCACTGGAGGAGCTCCTCCTTGTATTCTTCGATGATGGCCTGCACCACTTCTCTGACAACAAAGCTGATGGTACTGGGTGGCACCCTTCAGCCGTTCTGCATGCTCCTGTAGGTGGTCCCTGAGGCCAGGTGGCGCAGAGTGAGTGCCACCTTGAGCCCAGGTTCCAGGCTGGGCGGGAAGTTGGTGTTTGTCTTGGTCAACCTGGGTGTCAGGCGCTGCACAACTTTGTCAAACATGGCTGGTGGCATCCTCATGAAGTTGTAGAATGCCCGAGGGTCTTCGCTCCTGAGCTCCACCATCAGCTTGTCGTAAAGTACGTACTGCGCTCTTCTGGCGAACCATCTTCGGAGCCAGACTTTTTTTGGGTGCCTCCTTTTCTTCCCGTAGTACTGTTCACAGAGACTGTAGATGGTTTCGCAGTGTTGCAGAAGGATGTTGGCTGCCGAAATGATTTTGTCGCAGTCCACGGTGGACATGACTGGATGCTGTGGAAGAGCAAGAGTCAGATGAAGGCTGCAGAGGTCTGCACCGCTGGGCTGCTGGGCTGAAAGTGCGATGCAGACGAGTTGCTCCCCCTTTTTATAGGCAGTGTAGGTTTTCCGCTAGGCATCCTCTAGGCATCCTCTAGGCATCCTCTAGACATCCTTAATATCTGAGATAGGTCCCCTCTGCGAACGTTTTTTCCATTTTAAATGCTTTGTTTCCATTCTGCATCTGTTCTGCATCGATTCTGCATCCGTTCCACGTCCGTTCCGCTTCCTCCCTGCATCCGGGCGGATGCGAGTTGCGCGGATTCGCAGCGGATGCCTTGCGGATATAGCAGATGCATAGCGGATGCGTAGCGGATGCAGAACAGACGAACTGGATACATTTTCCGCGCAAAAGTTTTAAGCAGCCTAAAACTTTTGGAGCGGATGAAACGTCCATAAACAGATGCTGGACGGATAGAGAGGAAGCAAAACGGAGGCAGTGAGTACATCGCGTTTTCGAACGGATGGCAAGCTTTTTTGTCCGTTTTACTTCCTCTTTGCATCCGTTGGTGCAGTGTGACAGGGGCTTAAATTTTACATTAAAGCAAATAAGAAACAATGTCATACAACACCAAAGTTACATACTTTAATAAACAAACACATTAAAGGTAAATTTATATCACTGCAGAGAAAGAATACTGATTGGTAGACATTATGTTTTTAGCTATTAATTTGACATCCTGTCTTTTTTTTCTTGGATCTTAAATGTAAATGGAGGATACCTCTTTGTTTTTACCCAGTACAATAACTTAATTCTTAGCTGAGCTGAGAAATAGTGTTTGACTCAAAGCCAACACTGAGATCTATGGGCAAATGGGGCTTCGACTTGTTCTCCATTGGCCAGTGTCAAGTGCAAAGGAACGGGACCATACCTGATTGGAGGTTGAAGGACAGAAGATTTATTTAGGCCTATACACAAGAATCTAAAAAACTAATGCTCAGTACTAAATTGGTGCTAGATAAGGATCAATAGAATTCAAGGGGGGCTGGACTTGGATCATTTGTGGCAAGGTAAGGACTCTAAGCTGATTTAATTCTGCTCCCAGCTCTTCCTGCCAAATATTTTAACTAGTACCTTCCAAATCATCTCATACAGTACCCTATACTATCTCCCATTTGTACTTTTATTAACCTATGATTCATCCTGGAAGATGTTTCTTGCACTGCAATTCACTTTCTAGAAAAGTTTCAAGTTTATCAGTATTTTAGTAAATATCTGAATGTATATCTGTTTGGCCGTTGCATGCCCAAATAACTAAATACAAAGATAGTTTCCCCCCATGTCATTATTCTGCTAAACACCTAATTCCCCAACACTGATTCCTGCCCAGTGGTGGGATGCTGCCAGTTCACACCAGTTCTAGCAAACTAGCAGCATTGGTAAGCAGTTGTCCCTGCCATCCCACACCTGCCCTTTCCCATGCTTTATTTCCTTGTTTGTGAGCTCAGCTGATTCGTGTGGCAGACAGATTGCTGCACCTCAGCTGTTTTACTCACCAGTGCTGAATACTAGGTCAGTTTTGAAGCTTAAAATCAGTGGTTTATGGACACTGCCCACATGCACGAAGTGAAGTGCGCTCTCATAGAACCGGTAGTAAAAAAAGGGTGAATCCCACCACTGTTCCTGCCTAAGAATATTTACCTATGTAGTAGGGTTGTATTGCTATTATCCTTCTAATCTTTCCTATTATCCTCTCCTATTGGTTACCTTTTGATTTATAACTTTGTTGTTTGTTTCTTTTGATTTATGATTGTATCTTATGATTTATCACTTTATTGTTTGTATGTACACTGAAAGCTTATGCATGTAAACTGAGAGCTTATGTTTGTATGTACACTGTATATTTGTATGTACACTGAGAGCTATGTACCAGACACAAATTATTTGTGTATCCAATCACACTTGGCCAATAAAGAATTCTCTATTCCTCCAAGGACTATCTTCCATATGCCTATCTTCAAAGGAAACACGTACAATGAAGAACTTTAAAGCATGATCATACCAAGCATAAGAATTGCTTTCAAAACAGCAAATACTGCTCCTACTTCTATGCTGTTGTGAGCAGCACTTAAAAGGCGGCGATCACAAGATGACCGAATTCCTGGAAAACATTTTTCTGTATAAAAAGAAAACAATATTCTTTAGGAATACTAATTTCTGTTTCAGTGGCACAAAAGCTATTGTACTTTAAGAAAGGAAATAAATTTGGAGTTCTTACCATTGGACAATAAGGAAATATTGGGTGTTTGGAAGAGATGTAGAAGAAGACGGCAAGTCATCCGTGCCCCTGGTTCAGCATCTGGATCTCCACAAGCTAAGAAAAGAGTACCATTTTATTATTATATCAAAATTGTCAGCATCAGTGCAACTGGGAAAAAACATCTTAAAACTAATTTTAAACAATTGAATCAATAAAAAAATGTTTTCACATATTATCGCTGAGGAAAATTCTTCCTAAATATAATGTTCTGCAAAATAAAAGGGCTTTTTAATAAAAAAAAAATTCATAAATATATTTAATACTGTTTGGTTACCTATTTTTCCAGTTTAATATTTCACCTTTATATAGAATAAGAAAAGGTTTGAACTATTATTTAACATGTTGAATGCATTTTGAAAATTTGATCGATACTGACAAGACAATTTATGAAGAAAAATGATGAATGTGAAATATATGATTTAAAAAAATGTTTTGTAAAAAGACACAAAGGTTGGATGTAACAATGAAAAAAGATTATGGGAAATAACAATGGAGGAACTGAAAGATACAGAATAGATGTGTAAAAAGTATTTAAAAAGCCAAATTTGAAGAAGCGGCTTCAAGTAAGCATAATGCAAGATCTAAGATCGGATAATTTTATTTAAAATTCAGAAGGAACAGTACCGTGAGAATGAAATCAGTAGTTGTGCAACACAGTTCAACAAAGCCGAAAGCAAAATTAGTATTTGATGGCATAAATAGGACATCCCAGATAAAAGAATAATAAAAATAAATGTTCAATTTATAAATGCAAAAAAAAAAATGTTTTGATTTCTAGCACTAACAGATAGTTAGTGGACAAATGGGTTGTTCTATGAACAATCTTAGCAAATCTTTCTCCCCAAGAAGCAGGGACTCTTATTATTTTAATATACTTTTAAACCTTACCTGCTGTAAGTAAAGAAGGAAGAGCTACATGTTGAACAACATCCTCAAGGAAAAAACATTGACGAGCTATCAGTATTGCAACAAAAGTAGCTAATGAATCATGGAATGAAAGATCACTCACCTGAAAGGAAAAAGAAAAAGAGAAAAAGAAAAACACTCAGAGTTAACATTTCTGTTAGTTCACTTGATAGTACAGAAACATGATATTTTTACACAGAACTAATTTTATAGAAGTATGATTTTCTTTTGTATGGTTTTCTATTTCTTTCTGTTGATTGATCTACCTTTCACTGATTCTGTGCTACAATATATCAGTTGCTGGTTTTTAACTTGCTTTGACCCCAGCAAGTCAGAGGTCTGAAAATATGAAGTCACTATTGATATACAGAAGTAATACAACTCAGATACAAAGTAACAATACAAAGTAATAGTGTTCAGTAGCTAAGGTAACTTACATCATAATTAACATGACAGGTAGATACATCCAGCTGACATCAGACTATACGTCTTCTACTGCACTGAAATAGCTTTATTATAGCATTATGTCAACACAAGTTATCTTGTCAATGGGAAATTATCTCCCAAACCAGGAGAATAAAGGTGTTCATAAAATGCTATTTCAGTCCAACTGTAATAATTCCACTATTTCTACTAAACACTGTTAATTCATTCAGTGTTTCAAAAAAAAGTTCTGTGGAGAAAAGTCCTGGATTTCAATGAACAGTTGCAGGTATCTTAAACTTCAGCTTTCCCTTATACTCTGGTATCAGGTAAAATCTCTTCTAAAATCTCTCATGAAAACTCAAAACATTGGAAATTAACAAGAAATATTGTGCTTTGTGTAAGAAACATAACATCAAATAATCATTTGCCTTTTTATTATACAAGAAAGCTACAAATATTCACCATGCAAAATAAAAATCAGACTTATCATCTTAAGTGCATCTTTTGCACTTACATCCACGCTGCAGAGAAGATCATTAAATCCCCAGACATGATTTGAAGAACAGCAAAGGGCTTTCAAGACTCCTAACCACTCTGAACTTAGGACTGTACAGCAAGCAGTTAATTCTGCACACAAGTTGGCAATATCATTAATTCTAGGAAACAAAAAATAAATTTTAAAAACCTAATAAAGGTTTTTAAACAAAGTAAAAGGCAACAGTTTCATGCAGTCAAATATTTGCCATATCCAATGGTCTGCAACCAAACACATTTTCTTTTTATTAACATATTTAGATAAAATAAATGTGCAATGAAGGAGAAGAGAAAAACGACTCTCTGCTTGTGTCAATGTAAAATATTGGAATTAAAATAAAAAATTTATTTTTTTATAATTAAAAATTAAAATAAAATTTAAAAGAGTCTTCTTAAAATAATATCACTCAATTATCAAATGGATGGATTATCTAAAAATTTTCAGTTAGAAGTGTAGTCCTATATCTGAAATTCAAAAGATTGCAATATTGCTAGACAATCTGATATCTTCCAATAGCGATACCAGAATACCTTACAGGAAGATACATGAGCTTTAAGTAAAAATGCAATTTCCAGCATCTGCTCTATGTCAATTTCTTAGTAGCATGCTAAGACACAGTTTTGTTTTAAAAATGTTGGTTGAATGACTTATAGTGATCGGCTTCACATATCAAATTAACCCATAAGACATGCTTGGTTCCTTCCTTATGGTTAGCTAAGGCACACAAAGCACATTAGAATTTAGGGCAATTTATGGACCCATTCAGTGATGGAATTGTTGGAAAACTTTACATCATCAGGGACATTTTCCATGCATGATTTTCCTTCAAAAAGATATTTATGTAGAAAAAGCAAATGTACCATTATATTATACTGTAACAGTAACATGATTACAAAATTTTGAATTTGGAGGAAGGAATGTCAAAACTATTACTTATGTATTTGGTAGATTTAGAACCCATCTGACTCCAGAATAACTCTGTGCAACTTACATTTAAAATAGAAAAACAAAATAACCTAAATATCTGGATAAACTGTACAACCAGTCAGCCAGAGCTTCACAAACACCCTATTCTAAGTCCTGTGAGAGCCAGATTTTTAAAGACTTTTTTAATCCTGTAAGAGCCAGATTTTTAAAGACTTTTAAACACCATCAGAGTGGGATATAAACACCTCTCAGGTAATATCATTCCAGATGGCAGACACCATGACAGAGTAGTCGTTCCTTCTGGTCCTCAATAAATGGCATCATTTAATTGAGGAAATCAGTGGATACCAAATGGGCAGAGACCACAAGAGATATCCTGGACTTACGCTTTGAAGGGCTTTATGGGCACCCTGAACTGTATTCAGAAGTATTGGCAATCAGTTCAGCTTGGAGTTGTATCACATGGGTGACTGCTTGTACTACTGCATTCTGAACTAGCTGCAGCTTCTAAGTGGTCTTCAAGGGCAGCCCCATTACAGTGCATTACAACAGTCTAATTGTGAAGCGATAAGGGCATGAATAACTGACTAAACAACCTACTGATTCAGGAATAGGCACAACTAACAGACCAGATGAAACTTAAGTTATGCAAAGTTCTTCTTAGCCACAGGAGTCCTTGCCACTGAAAGAAAAGCTGTGAGGTTAATACACTCCCTAGATTGTACAACAGTGTTGAATGTGGGAAGGGGAACCCTATCTAAGAATAAAAATGGAAAATCCCTAGATCCAAGTGCCAAAATGATCCTTGGCAGGACTAAGTCTAAATCTGTTCCTTTCCATTCAGGGCTGCAAACCTTGGCACAAGGTCAGGTCCTTTTTTAGGGTAACACCCAGAAACTTAAAACTGGACACTTACTCCACTTGGTCTCCATTGAGAAAAGGGCGGGATATCTGATGTGTTCCTTCTATAGTCCACTATAAGCTCCTTGGTCTTATTGGTGTTGAGGACCCGTTATTGTCTCCACACCACATTTATTATAACATTATACTAATAGTACATTGTAAATGCTTATTCTTCCTCTACTTTTATTTTCCAGAAAACTAAATCTCTAGGTTCCCTTTCAAGACACTTCATACACCCCTATTCATTCTCTGAGCTGAGATACTTTTTGCATGATAGTTGTCCAGACTGCAACTCTTCCTCCCTTTTCTTAAGGTTATGCTCACATACCATTTCAGGGGCCAAGGGCATGACCAGTTCTCCCTCCATTGTCATCACTGACTGGACTAAGCCTCTGAAGAAGAAGACCACCATAGCACAGTGCTCCCACCTATCAAACCTGCAGCTGGTCCATCCAATGAGGTGCAATCTCTTAACACAATCAGTCTGCTTTCATCGTTCTTTTAATCTTTGAAATAAAATTTATAGGATTGAATTACTATGTTAAAATTATTCATAAGCAATTTTGTTCTTGCTGTATTTTTATAGAAAGTATTGTCAGCACATCTTATAACAACAGAGATCAAGGAAGGGAGCCCATGGCAAGAAAACCTGCTGGTAAGAGAGTAATCTTCAGTGAAGGATGAGAGGAAGATGTCAGGTTATGGTGCATGCCCCACTTCTTGTATGCACAAATGCAATGACAAATGAAAGAAGCACATCTAGTTTTGTATAGCTTTATCTATCTTTCTTGTTTTGATCTCATTGCAGACCACAATGGGTAAGTGCCTGTGAAATTTTCCTAAATAAGAAGCTTTATGTTTGAAAATAACCTTACCTGTCTGCATCTTGATGGCCCATGCAGACATTCATTAGTGCATTACACACAAAGCTATAGCGACTTGGTGCATTGTCATTCAGAATCTTGCCCAACATTGAATATTTAAGGCTACGAATGGAGGGATTCTCAATAAAATCCAACATGAATTCAGGATCCCATAACAAATTGGAATTTGAAGGTTGAACATTGCTATATATGGTCTGCTTTACCTTTGAACAGGCACTACTAAAATAAGAAAGGAAACAGAAATAATCAAGCAAGGAAAACAACAATTTCATACAAAACAAAGTTATGCAGTTAATTAGTACTGTGTTCAATTTACTTTGCAACACTTGCTCTTAAAGCATTGTACATATAAAATAACTGAGAATTGAAACTCCAGTTTTCAAAGACGTCACAAAATATATAGTTGAACCAGCCCAAAACTGCATGATTGCAAAGGTATATCATTGGTCCCTAACCTTTCCAGGTCCAAGGAACAGCAGCAGTGGCAGGTGGGTAGGGGATGGTTTTGTGCATGTGCCACTTGCACAAATGGAGCTTCACACACTTGCCTGCCACTTCTGTGACCCTCTTCCCAATTGGTACCGGTTCACAAACTGAGGGTTAAAGACACTTGCACGAAATTGTCTTCTAAACATGAATAACAATGAATCTCAAACTCAAGTAAATCCTGGTCAATTCCTGAGTGATGGATTTAGATGTTCCAGTACAACAAGGGAAAATGTAAGAAGACTTTTCAATAGTAAGTTCAAAAGCAGGAAAATAACAAATTTATTACACATGTTAATTCAAGAAAAAAAAACCATAGCTAATATACCTAAATCAAGAGGCAAAGGATTGTATGAAACAACTTGAACATTGTCATACTAGAAATAAGAGGGGCTGCAAATGTCGGCAATATCTTGCTGCAGAGGATTTGGAAGGATGGAGATTTCTCCATACCAGATATACTGGGGGAACCATATCAACATTAACAGAATCCTCTTATAATAATAATAATAATAATAATAATAATAATAATAATAATAATAATAATAATAATAATAATAATAATAATAATAATAATATATTATTATTATTATTATTATTATTATTATTATTATTTATTAATATTTTGTGTGTATGTGTGTGTGTGTGTGTGTGTGTGTGTGTGTGTGTTCTTAAGTTTTCGCGGGTACTTACATGAATGCAGTTCCGCTTCCTTCGGGTATTATCCCACGTCATTGTAGTGCTTTTAAAGTTGTAGCAACATTTCAGCAGAATCTCATCTGCCATCATCAGGCTTCTGTATTGAGTTTGTATGTGGGTCAGGCTATCACAGCTGTAAGTTTTAAATTTGAGGCTAGCCGATTGTTGTCCCAGGATGGTTTTTTCTACATCCTGATTGGTTGGGAGTCTTGGTCTGTGTTTATTGGACTTGGAGTTTGTTTGATTGGTGTTTCTGGTTTCTTCTGTCTGTTTTGTGGCTTTGATTGGCTGGCAACACTCT
>BLBF01000040.1:29079008-29092796 GCA_015471245.1 Laticauda colubrina
AGAGTGTTGCCAGCCAATCAAAGCCACAAAACAGACAGAAGAAACCATAAACACCAATCAAACAAACTCCAAGTCCAATAAACACAGACCAAGACTCCCAACCAATCAGGATGTAGAAAAAACCATCCTGGGACAACAGTCGGCTAGCCTCAAATTTAAAACTAACAGCTGTGATAGCCTGACCCACATACAAACTCAATACAGAAGCCTGATGGCAGATGAGATTCTGCTGAAACGTTGCTACAACTTTAAAAGCACTACAATGGGATAATACCCGAAGGAAGCTGAACAGCATCCTCTTATTTGTAAAAGAAAGTATTTCAAATGAACATTCAACCCCTGGATATTTAAAAGACCCTTGGAGCCTTTTACAGATCCTACTTAACATCTGGCCATTTCAGAAATATTCTTGGTTAAATGTTTATTCTGAATGCAGCTGTATGATTCAAAGTGCATTCCAAAAGGGGTGACATTATTCTGATGCTTATAAACACATACCAATCTTTTTATTTATTTTTTTCAAGCTTTTACTTTTTCTACCCTTGTCTACAACACATTTTCTGAAAGCAGATTAGTTGCTTCTGTGATTACAAAACCTCAGTGCTGTGATGCTAAAAACCATAAAATAATGGCACAAATCTCTATAAAGTTCTCCTTCCAGAACTCAGAAGGAAACTTATCTATTACTCTGTGTATACTATGCATAACAGAACTCTCACAGTACTATAATATATGGTAGTGATGCCAAGAGAGTGTTTTAAAACATTAATGATTTGAAACAGTTAGAGAAGTCTCCTGTATTAGCACAGAGAATATTTCTTGATCGCTAGAAAAGGGAGCATGAACCTTATGTATACACATAAAATACACTACATAGACGATTCCCTTTTAGGATTTTAGGATTACTAACATGAAGTAGAAAATAGAAGAGGAATAAAAGCTGTAAGAAAAGAAAAGTTAAAGGTATGAGACAAGACGAATCTAGCTAAATCTAGATCATATTAACACCTTCTCATGGTTATCTATCTTTGTGAATCATCCATACTGCTTCATATATTGTCTTTTATTATTTAAAGTTTTCATCCCTCTCTTTTTGATTATCTCAATCCTTGGTCTTCCCCTTTCTCTGCACCCTTATATATCCTAGGTAGTCCATCCACTCCTTAAGAAGCTATCCTTGGACCAACAATATTGGAAAACACATGATCTGTAATCTAAAGCCCCTATCCCACTGCACTTATGGATGCAAAGAAGATGTAAAAAGTTAAAAAAAAAAGCGTGAAAACGTGATGCATTCGTTGTGTACTCACTGCATACATGTTTCATACGCTGTATCCCTCCAGCATCTGTCCACTGAGATTTCATCCGAGCAAGAAGTTTTGAGCTGCACAAAACTTTTTGAGCGGATGAACTTTCCGCCGCGTACGATGTACATCCGCGGCACAAACAGGCAACAAATGTTCTATGTCCATTATCATCCATTAAATGTCCGCTGTATCCTCTCGGCATCCTCTGGCCATCTTCGCAGCTCACATCCGCTGCAGCTGAAAACGGAAAGAGGGAGGAAACTAAAGGTACATGGAACGTCCACACAGCGTTAGTAGCACGGAAATAGAAAGGATGTAGCGTATGCATCTTGTATATAAAGGATTAAATGGACAAAATGTTTGTATCTGGAATGTATCTCAGATATTTAGGATGTCTGCAGTATGTATAGAGTATGTAAAAGGACACCTAGTGGACTACCGATATTTCCTATAAAAAGGTGGAGGAAATCAACTGGATCTCAGTATGAGTCCAGCAGCCATGGTGTACAGACCTCTTCACCCTTGGTCTTGGTCTTCTACATCATCCATTGTTCTCCACCATGGATCATGACACAGTCCGTATGGTAGCTGCCATCATTCATCACTAGAACCAAACCCTGTTCAGACTGTTTCACCTTTTATACAAAAGGAGAAGAAGGAGACGTCCAAGAGCTGTGTGGGTCCAAGGATGGATCGAGAAAAAAATGGAGTTTGGACTCTATGACCAGTTGATGGTGGAGCTGAGGAATGAAGACCCTCATGCATTCCATCACTTCATGAGGATGCCACCAGCCATGTTTGACAAAATTGTAGAGCATCTGAGACCCAGGTTGACCAAGCCGAGCACCAACTTCCATCCCAGCCTGGACCCTGGACTCTGCGCCACCTGGCCTCTGGAACCATATACAAAAACATGCAATATGTGTGGAGGGTCCACACAACACCATCAGCAAAATGGTCAGAGAAGTGGTGCAGGCCATCATCGAAGAATACAAGGAGGAGCTCCTCAAGTGTCCCACCACTGAACAAGGCTGGAGGAAACTTGCAGAAGAGTGGAATCAGAGGTGGAACTTTCCCCACACTGTTGGAGCCATAGATGGGAAGCACGTGGCCTGCAAAGCTTCAGCCAACTCAGGGTCCACTTATTTCAACTACAAGGGCTTCTTCAGTATCATCTTCTTTGCCATGGTTGATGCTGACTACAAGTTCATGTACATTGATGCTTCAGGAAATGGGTCAGCTTCAGATAGCCAGGTATACAACGCCAGTGATCTCAAGGATGGGCTGGAACGCAACACACAAGATGTGCCCTACTTCATCGTTGGTGATGACGCCTTCTCCCTCAGAACCTACCTCATGAAGCCGTACACTTCAAGATACCTCACCCGTGAAGAGAGGATCTTCAACTACAGGCTGTCCAGGGCAAGATGGGTGGTGGAGAACGCCTTTGGCATCCTGGCCAACAGGTTCCAGATACTTCTCACCACCATGCAGCATCACCCAGAGACTGTGAGGAGCATCGTGGAAGCTTGCTGCATCCTGCACAATCTCATGCACACTCGCTACCCAGTGTTGCAGAACAGACTTGTGGACCGTCAACAAGGGAATGGGGACATGGAGCCTGGTGAATGGAGGCAAGGACATAACCTGACAGACATTGTGGATGTACAAGGCCCCAATAGAGCTTCACATGAAGGGAAGAAGCAGCGCAACCTACTGAGACACTGGTGCAACTCCCCAGCTGGAGCAGTGGAGTGGCAAGACAGGATGATAGATGCTTAATGGATGCTTCCTTAAGCCTGTTGCATAACACTGATGAGATTGTGCCATGTATGTTGAGTGGTCCCACAATGAATAGGGCATTAATAAAGAGCTTTGTTTATTTTGAAATGTGTTGATCAATGAATAAATTGTTATTGATAATAAAGGTCCATATGTGTGGCAGCTGGGAGGGTGGACCATACAGTCCCACTATGCTTGCACTGGAGTTTTATCTATCCCACAACTATCCTTATCTATCCCACAACTATCCTGATCTATCTCACAACTATCCTTATCTATCCCACAACTATCCTTATCTATCCCACAAGCATGCAAAGGCTTAACCATTTGGTCAAGGTTTTCACCAACACTTTATTAAAAAAAATATGAACCAAGTGTCTCAAGCAAAGATGACCTTTATTAACTGTCTTAAGTAAACTGTATGACTTTATTAAAAAAGCAAAATGAACCAAGTTAAGTGTCTTCAGCAAAGATAAAGTGAACAAGTAACAACTCAGTCTCTGGCACTATTCTCAGTCACTCTGAGTCATGTCTATGGTCTCAGTTGTTAAGCGGCCAGGGACTGTGGAGGTGGCTGTGGCTTGAGTGCTGGTCTGAGGCGCCAGTGGGGTGCTTGGCCCCGAGAGTACAACAGGGGATGGTGTGTTCAGGAAGCTCTCAGAGAGCTGACTCAGTCCTGTGAGGTTGCGAGGCCCTTCATCAAGTACCTGGGATGTCAGGCACAAGACTGATGACAGATTGTCCATTGAGGGGCTTGGCTGTTGGGTGGAGGAAGGACGAGTGTAGTGGGGCTGTCTGGTCTGCAGCTGGGTGAGGACTGGACTCTGTGGCATGCAATGAACCTGGGCCTGGACTGGGAAGGTCTGCTTCTGCTGTGGGAAGTCCTGGTAGTTGTAGCATTGGTAGGTGAGGGGCTGTTGAAAGCCATGGAAGGGCTGTGACATCGCCAGGAGTGGAGGAGCAGACCTGGACTGGGTAGGAGCAGCTTCAGCTGGGCCTTGAGGGTTGTGCAGAAGTGCTGTTATCTTCTGCTTCATCACCTGGTACTGGGCCTCGGGCATATCCCTGAGAGTGTGGCTCACGTAGGTGATGAAAGTGTGGCGGCTGGAGGATCCAATGTCCAGGTGGACCAGCTGAGAGAGAAGTTCTGTGCTTGTCTTCATCGTGTCCCTGATCTCCAATAGGACAGTGTGGCTCTGGCCCTCCAGTCTGCCTCTCTGCCTGCATCCTGTGGAGCTGGAGGTGGGGGTGGGGGTGCGTTGATCTCTGGTGGCTGCCGCTTCTTCCTCCATTTGTGACAGGGGATCCTCCAAGTCTGCCGGCATGGGGAGTGCAGCTGTCGGGAGGGGTCTCTGCTGTGGGGCCCTCTGAAGACACCTGCCTGGACAGGGTAGCTGGCTCCTGGCTGGAAGAGGACTGGCTGGCTGTGGGCTGTCTGAGGGAGAGGGGTCTCAGAGGGGCTGATCCTCGGTGGCGGACCTCACCCTCCAGGAAGCTGAACTTGGCCATGACGTACATCTCTCAGTCAGTGAGCTTGACAGCGGACTGCCCAGATTTTTTGAGGTCTAGCTTGCCATACCAGGTGTGCATGTGCTTCCACCATCTCAGGAGTACATCTGAAGTGTAGCCCACGCTCTCTGCCTTGTCTCTCCAAGCTGCCTGTTTCTTCTTGGTGTCGCGATAGAGTCTGTGGCCCTTTCTCCAGAGGTACTCGTTCTTCCTCAGCCATTCCAGCACCTCCTCCTCATGGTCCTCGGAAACGGTGTACTGTTTCCTCTCTCCCTTCTCCTTCCCTCTTCCTCCCTCTGGCAGGGGCTTCAGCAGGGGCTTCAGGGGCTTGAGCAGCAGGGCCTTCAGCAGCAGGACTTTGAGGGCCTTGGAGCTGGTCCACCAGCAGTAGCAGCTACAGTAGCAGCAGCAGTTGCAGCAGCAGCAGCAGCAGTAGTAGTAGTAGTAACAGTAGCAGCACCAGCAGCAGCAGTACCAGCAGCAGCAGCACCAGCAGCAGCACCAGCAGCACCAGCAGCACCAGCAGCTTCAGAGTCAGTGACAGTGCTGGTTCTGTCCTTATTGCCAGGGCTGGCACGAGTAGGCACCGGCTTCCTCTTCTTCCCTGACTGACCAACCATGGTGTTCTTTCAAGATGTATGTGGCAGCACATCTTTCCTCTGAATGGTGATTGCGTGCGAGCTGCATCCTTTTATATCCACGGAGCTGACGCAATTCATACTCCCCGCATGCGCAGTGAACGCTTTGCATCCAATATACATTCGCTCGGCATCCGCTTTGCTTACTCTTGGCGTCCGTGATGCATCCGCATCATCCTCTACACATCCGCTCCTTCCACTATGTGCCTGCTTCGCAATTCTACCCCGGAAGCCATTCGGATGTGTCATCCGCTAGGCTTCCTATGAACATCCACCTAACATCCCTGCTACGTACTACCCCCATCCATTTTTTTCCATTCTGTTTATGCAAATTTTTGCCACTTTTGGGAGCGGATGACAACGGATGGAGTCACCCCCGAAATTTTGCTCGTCCGCTGTGTTCTTTTTGCATACGTTTTGCATCCATCGGCCAGTGGGACTTTGCCTTAACCTCTTTTTATGGAAGATTGTTGAGATAGAAATTGGTTTCAGCTGTAGAGAGACCTGGATAAAAAATCTGAACCCTTTTCAATCTGGAAGAGCATTGGTTGTGATTATGGATAGCCTTTGGACAGCTTGAGATGGAGATGGTGCAACTGACCTGGATGTCTTAGCAGCTTTCATAGCATTAACAATGGTATCTTTCTGGACTGACTACAGAAAATACCTTTTCTGCAGTGGTTCTTCTCCTTCCCCTGTGGCTGCTACCAATTGGTAGAATGAGGAGTCAGCCCTATGTAGAATGTTGCCTTAGGCTTTGGGCTTCTCACCACTCCTTGTTAATATTTACATGAAATTGCTCACTAAAATCATAAAATAGTACAGAGTTAGGTATAATCAGTATTCAGATAATACAGATAATACTCCTGGCAGGGCAAATGATACAATTTCAAGGTTGATCCAGTACCTGGAGACTGTGGGGTTGGGTCAAAAGGAACTGGTTCTAACTAAACTCTAACAAACAAAAATGGTTTTGGGTTTAGCTCTTGGGTTGGCTGACATTTTATCTTTGACTTTCTTGATAGCTTTTCCCCATAGACGGCTGGTGCATAATCTGACATCGATGACTTGGACAGTAAGGTTCAGTCCTGTGCGATTTTCTTTTGCTGTTTGATTTGGTACCTGTTTTTTCTTATTTTTTTCTTTCTTTCATTGTTTTATTGTTATATTTTTGGTACCACTGTTAGATGCCCAGAATTGTATTACAAGATGGACAACCATATTAATTATTTTCAATAAATGAGCAGATTTGTTTTGTAATTGATCCATATTTATTCTTTTCTGTTACCAGATCTCCAGCACCTGTTTCATACTTGTCATTCATTTTTGTATTTAGTCCACATTCATTCAGCATTACTGACTCTATCTCTTCTTCTTTTACTATACATACTTTCTAAGCAACTCATCCCCACTGCATTTGCCAAATTCTCACTTTCCTATAATAAAGTTGGAAGAAATATATCCTTACACACAACTATTTGCATTTATTCCAATAAATATCTATTCCTTTCAATAGACCAATTACTATCCACTACATTTCTATTTCTATTTCTATTTGTTTAGCTTTCTGCATTTATGTATAACGTTCAGTTATTCATTTAATTTCCTAGGTCAAACAAAATTGCTTTTATCTATGATAGATTAATTTTTAGATCCATACACTTGTAGCATAATAGTCACTACATATCATTCAGCTTATCAAATAATATCATGAGATTAATTGCATATTGAGTAAATAAATAGGCATGTTTACAAACACCTACGATATATCCACCAACATTTTGTTTATTCATCACTATATTAAACAATGAAAAAGACATCATACAGCCTTATCTTACTTCCTGTTCCATATTGAGCCACTTTCTAAACTTTCCAGTGATTCTCAGAAATATTCAGTTATCAACCTTCATAACCAAACACAATTCAAACATTTATTTACATAATCATACATTCTAAATCAACAATCAAAAGTTTTTTTCACATTCATACATCTCTCAATAAGCTGACACACAGCAACATTCCAATGCATGATAATGTCATTCTTTTGTCAGGTAGAGCACATTCTTCATACATATGTAAAAGAAGTCACACTGCTATTCCTTAAACAAATTGGATCAATACATTAACTTTTCTCTAGATATAGCATCAATATTTCTAGTCTTTTCAAGTTACAACAGTTCTGACTTGCTTTTCATAATTTTTTTGTGGGGACACTAACATTTATAGCATTTGTTTACAAAGTTGATCTTTCTAATTTATGTAGCCCCCCCAAAAATAAAGGAAGGTAAGATCTGAAAACCATTATTATACATTCGTTAATTTTTAGGAGTGATTACCTTATATAGTACAGGGTAATAATGGTGGACAGATGAAGAAAAGAAATATATATATATAAAAAACTTGGAATGGAGACATTTAATTCCACTTCATGCCACAAAATAATTTGGGACTATAGTGTTGACTTTGACTTTGAAGCTGTGCTAAGAATTAATATTGCCCTAAATAAAAAATATTTTGTCCCTTTGTACTAAGTACAACTATAATAAGTGAATAATAATTAAAAGATCCACAGTAAATACCTTTCACACAACTTTATAGCATTTTTAAAGCAATAGGAAAAAGTTAACACTTGGTTTCTCAATACATGCAAACTTTTAAGAAATACTTTTAAGTTTCCTTTAAGCAACCTGTCCATAGTGGAAGGTTTAAGAGATTTGCAGAAGTATTATTCAGCACAGCAGACAGGCACTCTAAGATCATGCTTGGCTTTTCATAATATGGCCAGAAGCTTTAGAGAGTATAGATAATATAACTCATTTCCAAAATGAGGCCTTTTTTTAAAAAAAGGAACTTCGATCAAAATGAATAATATATAGGCAGTCATAGAATTTTAAGTTCTGAATTGTATAAAAACTGCATATGCTTCACGGAAAACAGAGGTAAGAACTTCATTTGAAAAAATGTTATTAGATCATCAGATTCTACATTTAAAAAAATTGTAAAATGTTTACTTTGGGCTGTATATCATAAGTTTATTGGAAAAGCTAATCTGTGTGATAAGCAAAAGCATTATACCTGTTCACTTCTGATACCCCCTCTTGTTTGAAGTGGGTGTTAAATAATACTTTCACAGTAACTTAAAACTTCAGAGAAAGATAACCAGTCTTTTTATAATTAAGTTGTCAGTTAATATAAAACTATATAAATTGAAGTAGATTTGAGGTGACCTTACTTTTAAAAAGTAAGGTTGACTTGCCTTACTGAGGTCAACAGATACAAGGCTAAACTCTAAGAAACAATTTCTTATTTCATATTCCCTTTTTCAGAAGTGAATTATTTCATGTGGGATGGCTACATATCAATATTAGGATAGTTATACATTTAATTATGGGCAAACATCTTAGAGAAACCAGTCCTATTTGTGAATCTATTAGAAAACGGAAAAAGGTTGAAGTAAAATATTAACTGAAATCAATTATGATGCTATGCAATCCTTTCTTTTAATAATGTAACTTGTCTTATACTACAGTTCCCTTCTCCAAGTTCTATACAGGTTTCACAACTCATAATGAGTTGTTTGCCTGAAAATATATGGAACTGAAATCCTAAGAAATCCGGTGAGCAACTTTTGGGAGAAAGTTTCAAGTCATAGAAAAATATGTCTAGAATATTAAACAGAAAATTCCAAAATTCTGTCTCTTTCTAACCATTTTTTTAAAAAATCATTTACTGCTTTCTTCTAACTGTAAGGTAAATTCATAAACAAGGATGGAATAAAAGTATCCATAGAAGAACACAGGAATAGGTGTATCAAATACCAGACAAAAATGTTTCTGTCATATCTTAGAAACAATTTATTTGTAAGAACACACATTAAAACAGGTAATATATGTGCATACAAAATATAGGTATTAGGAAAATACATATAAAATGTGTTAGTAAAGACTCAGCAAAATGTATAAAAATGTCAGTAATAGGAAATTGTTACTGAAAACATATAAAATGTTTTGTGTGGAAGTGATACTTTTTAACATTCAGATGTGTTGTGATTGATTTTATTAATTCCAATTCCCAGAGCTGTAGATCCAGTACATCTGAAAGATGTCAGACTGGTGAAGGATTATTGCATGAAGGTTAGTTGAAATATAAAGCAAAGTTGTTCCTACTAACCTGAAAAGATCTCCGAATTTGCTTCTAAGATGGCTACAGGATCCATAGAGATCATACAGATAGGCTAAAATACACCTTTCAGGAGAAGAGCATTCTGATGGATTGACTATGTGTTTGACAACACCACATAATCTATAGAAAGATAAATTCATTATTAAAAATTAGAAGTCAGTCATAGTACTGTCCTTTCACATGATTTAAAACTATGGAATTGAATACAGTCTTAAAACCTACTATGAGTTTCCAAAACAAGGAATAATATTTATATTTAATTCTAGAAATACAGTTGTGTACAAACCAGATGAAGAATCTGTAATGTATGTGTGTGGAGCTATCTGTGAACCTCTATTGTAAAGAAGCCTTTTTAAAGGTTGCCAGCAAATTATAACTGTAACTGTGATGATAGGGTAAATAATCAAGTGCATGGGAAGTAATGCAATCAAGTGTATATAATTACTTAATAGTTATTATATAACTCAACTTTAGATTTATATTGGCTTGTTGGAACTTAACTCTAAAGCTAGATACAACTTTAGCCTAAAACAAGGTTCTGTATACCCAGCATAGTTATGTTATGGATCTATCTATACTACAAATGTTTTAATAATCTCTAAGCCAGGGGTGTCAAACTCACATACTCACAATGGTGTCACATGACATATCGGAACTTTTCCCCTCTTTGCTAAACTGGGCGTGAATGTGGCCAGTGCATGTCTACATATCTAGCCTGGGAATTTGACAGCCCTGCTCTAAGCTATAATAGCTGATATGCAAATCAATCAACTCAGAAACCCATAATACACAGTCTCTTCAATAAATTTAGTTAAGACTAATCTGATAACTAAAAAGAATATCTATATCTTTTGATTTTATCTATCTATCTACATATTATTTTAAGACTAATAAAAAGTAATAAAAGTAAGTAAAAGTCATAGAATCACAAAAATGAATTCAAATATATAAAACCAAGAATTCATATATGTGGAAACGTATTCTGTCCAACACATTGTAAATATATCTATTAAACTAGAATTCAGATATTCCTTCTCAGATCACTGCCTATCTTGGAAGAAGTCATTAGCTGAGAGATAAGGCTATTTCAGGCACTTTAAAATCTATTACATTAAGAAAACAATGAGTATTTGAATTTAATTCAATTAAATTTCTGTCTTTCTGATTACATGAAGGTGTTAAATTTCCCATTGAACTCTCAAATAATACTGCATCCTAATTACAAACTGATCATACTAACATTAGAAAACTCAGTAGTGTTTGAAAAACTACTACAAACCCTTCAAAAACCTGAGCAGTTTGATCTGGATTCAAAATGAGGCAAGCATGATAATGCCTTAGCACAGCTACAATGCAAACACACAGTCCAGTTGTGTAATTTCCTGCCAGGCTGGATGACTTCAGTAGTAGTTCAGCTTCCACCACACTCAGCTCATTCAGCAGCTAAAATAAAAGGTTAAATATCGCTTTAGGATTCCTCTCTAAATCTAAATTCCACAGAATTGTATTGTAGTTGTTTGTTACTGCTGAACTATTTAAGTGGATATAGAATGGTTTCACATAGCAAAAAATCTGGCTTCCTAATCAAATCCTAATCAAAAGGTACCCACTGCACACTAATTTGATCACATCCACTATAGGAAGTGTGCTGGCCTTCTTTTATATATAGTTGTATACATAATTTATTTAGAATATTACCTCAACCAAGAACAAAGACTTAATTATTGATCTAAATGATATGTTCAAGAAACCACAGCTGAAGCCATTCATATAACATGGATTTATATGGATCTATATTGTTGTGTGTTTTAGATATTCCCATTATCACTTGGGAGTCAGAAAGCACTGATTTGACACTCCTGCACTGATATTCATTGCTTATAATTTAGAAGGCCATAATTCTGGTTTCCTGTGATATACAAATGCTAATACAATGTTGCAATCCCTTTTCCTTCAAAAAGATGCATTAAAAATGTGATAGATTTTGAACAGGAATATAAATACCCTCAGGCAAGTCAATAAATTTACAAGGATCTTCCCTCATCTGAGAAGTCTTTGACTTTTCTCTCAAAGTTCTATATCTGGAACAAACTTCTATTTGTTCTCTTTCAAAAAATATTTTCCAATCATTAAAGTATACAAAAGTGAAGCAAATCTAAAATACTTCAACTCTCAGAAACAAATTCTAGATTTAGGTATTTCTTAGCATGAAAAATTGTATTACTGGAGTTGGATAGAGCCTAGTATTGTAATTATTACTCTTAAACACTATACAGTTTCCTGGCTTTAGGAGCGAAAGCCATTTGAAAGGTACTAGAAACCTTGCCTTATTTTAGCTGAGAATGGAAATAAGCTTTCATGCCATTGAAATGCATGCACACTGGCATTTGCAAATTTATTGCTGAAATCACTATCACAATACCACTGGCATTCACAGAAAGAGGCAAAAAAAAAAAGCCCACTTCATTAGTATGTGGTTGATGTCACATGAACATGCAAAGTGAAGGACTTCAATCATGCTGCTGCAACAACTATTATCTTGCCTTTTTGGATCCCACTCTCTCCCCATAGACACAGGTACCTAGGGTATAGTGTCTGAAGCTGACCAGCTGAATTTGGTATAAATACTTTTCTTCTATCTTTTAACAACTAATTATTTTACAAGATCCTAATGCGGTTGATGTAGAATAAAATTCTGCTGATAGGGAAGTGGACATTCTATGGATCATGAAACATCTTGCATTTATTCCTTTAAAACTGGCTAGGAGCACAGGAAGAGAGAGAGAGAGACTTCTATATTAATAAAATGGAATGATAGAATTTAGCAAGTCTCTATCCAATTGTTGAAAGTATTGTTTCAAATATTTTGTACTTCTCTTAAAAGGTCTTAAAGTTGGAATAAAATAGTTTAAATAAAGATGTATATATAAACTTCATTTCAGGTACCTGAACAGCAAAGTCAATAAGTCCATTAATATTTAAAGCAGGTTCCATTAGATCAAAGATAAATTCTATGTGATGAGCTAGTGGAAGATGATATGATGTTCCTGATGCAAAACTAGTAATCTGCTCCAGAACATTGTTGGAGATCTGTTTAAAAACAAACAGACCCATTAGCAAAGTGAAGCATTGTGGGAACCAGTATAGCAAAGAATTAGCAAGCATACGTACACATAACTGTAAGGGGTGGGATGCAGGTATAAAGTTAGAGATATTAATTCAGATCTTCAAATTGTAGCCCAAGTGAAACTGAATCTCTACAAAGAGTTGTATCCTAAAATTAGGGTTCATGAATGAGTTGATGCTTTGAACCTCTGGGAAAAGATGGATGCTGGATGCATTAAAAAGAAATCTATTTCTAAGTGTATATTTTAATGGATTCTATTTATTGATGAAATGACTTCCAGGTAATATCACATGATATAACAAACTATGCTATTTACTTGGAGAAAATATGAAACTGGAGGACATTCCACTTATTTCCACAGAATTATTTTATGGGAAATAGAAATGTATACTTTTATCTAAATAATTCAAATGACAATCAGATTGATATAATGGTTAAAAGCACTGGGCTAAAAAAATAAAGCACTGTAGATTTTAGTTCTGCTTTATGGAGAAAACCTGCTGTGATCTAGGGGCAGTGGCTCTCTCTTTGCTCTAGGAAGTAGGGAATAACAAACCAGTTCTGAAAATTGTTGCAAAGAAAACTGCAGGTCTTTCTCTAGAACAGGGGTCACCAACCTTTTGGACTTCAGGGACCACCAAACTCCAATGGACCACTAATATGAATTTTGACTGATGGTGGCTTGCTGACATTGGTGGGAAAGTTGGTCCCATATTCCAGAGCTGCAGTAAATCACAGAACTGGCCCTTTGGTCATCCCAGAGCACCTCCTCCAGTCCACGGCAGGCCAGTGTACTTGGGTGGAGGAGCAGCTGCTCCAAGATGATCAAGTTATGCAAATATTCAATGTCTTGTGGTCATTTTATTACGATTGCATTGCTTGATAAGCTATTATGGGAAAGGGGGAAACAGACTAAAAGTTAGGCCTACTCTGTAGCAGCCTCCAATATTTTGGTATACTTTCCTCCCAAGAAGGTTCTGGGCCCTCTTGCTTTTGAATTTATAAATGCATGAAAACAACTTTAAAAAATTAATGGTCATTCAGGCTGCTGTTATTTGTTTTTTAATATACTGTAGTTTGATGAGGTTGGGAGATGGGAGCTTTATTCGATGTTATAGGAGATTTGAATATATATTTTCAATACTGCCTGGAGTTGTATGATAAATCAGTCTAGATAGATAGATAGACAGATAGATAGATAGATAGATAGATAGATAGATAGATAGATAGATAGATAGATAGA
>BLBF01000040.1:29092806-29107412 GCA_015471245.1 Laticauda colubrina
AGATAGATAGATAGATAGATAGATAGATAGATAGATAGATAGATAGACAGACAGACAGACAGACCGACCGACCATTGCAGTATATGATGGTTATAAGGAAACTGTTAAATTTTAAAGTTTATCTATAAATCAAAATGCTTGCAGTAGGTTGGAAACAGGCATTTATATTTAGAAAACTCATCTAAATGATGAGCACACAATAGTATTGTGTGTATAGTAATATAATAGTATATTATAATAATAGTGAATAGTAATATTCTCAAAAATAATGTTATTTCCAAAGTAACAAATCAAGTCTCTGAAATTAAACAGATTTCTTGCTACAGATCATATTATTATTACTTCAAATTTTCAAATAAAGCTAAACTCCTGTGATTTAATGAATACATGTATACATTTTCCTAACATAATATAGAAGAGATTCACCATCAATTCATGAGTTTACTTCTTCCAAATCCAAAAAGTAGGAGTCTACTTTTACTCCACATTTGTGTGAATTTTTTTCTTACTGTAAGTAAAAACATGACTACAAACGTTACCTAATTCTATCTACCCAAAACAATAATGATTAATGACTTTATTAAAAAGCAGATTTTAAAGTTAAAGTTAACCCGCAAACTCCTACATTCTTGGTCTGCAATTAGAAATTCATTCATCATTCCTTGTAATTTTCTAACATTCCTGCATAATTGCTAACTCAGTTGTCGTCCTATGTGCTTTTCTAATGGCATTTAGTGGAAAACATGAATCTTAACTCACATTAAGTTTAACAATGGCATCTTCAAAATTTAAGCAGTTACTTCTTCCAACCTGCCATACTTTCCTCAAGTTAAGGTTTACAGTCAGTATAAAATTCCACTTTCCATCTTTTGTCTAAAAAGACAGAAATGTACCGGCACTGGCATTCTTCCTAGCTCAACCCTAGAGCAGTTTTAAACTCTTTTAATTTGGTTCAACATCACCATAAAGATTTTATGTGGTGAAAATGTCTGATTTACACTCTATTGCATTTTTGAAATCCAATGAACATATTACAGAAAGAGCTTGCAATGCTGCTATGTCTCTTTTCTTTTGTGTTTGGCATCAAAGCAAACACCTCCAGCTATTCACGAAACATGCAGGCTAGGGCTAATTTTCTAGTGATGATTGTAATATGAATCAAGACTCCAAGTTCCTAACAGCTGTGATTTAAAATGACATAGGAAAAAGCTATTTAAAGTATTCTAAATGAACTAATGATTAAATGTGATTCAAAAGTTAGTAAGTTTGGTAAGTTAGTCTGAAATTTTCTTTTTTACCATCCACTCATCTCCAGAATCTTCTTATAGTCCAATCCTTTTTGTATACCCAGAAACACACACACACATTTGCTTTCATTAATTTAGCCTGTTGTACTCATCGAGCAGTTCTTTTCCTGTGATGAATTTTTTTTCTCCCCACAACTTCCACTTTATACTGTATGTATTTTATATTTCACTCTAAATTCAATGCAATTTCTGTCATCAATGGCAGCATAGAAGTACCTGACTTGTCACTTGATGCTGGTCAAAGTATGAGAGCTGCTGAAGTTTTGTAAATACAGTCTCTAAAGTTGGAAATGCCTCTTGCCTGTTCTTCCGGATTTTTTGACTTTCGTCACCACCTAAAACATATGTTTGTTATGCTTTGCAGTAAATAAAAGTCATATATTATGTAAAAAGCAAATTTTATTTTCTTTAAAAAAATAATCTCTATTTAAATATATTTCAGAAGAATGTTCAAGAAGATGAAATTACACTGCAATCTGGTGTGGAAAATCCTCAACTTCTTTTTAAAAAACATGTGTTTCAATTTACAATCTTACAAAGTTCATATCAGTTCATATTGGTGAAAGCTACTTATAATTGCTTTACATGTTATGTTTCACAGCAGTCTTAAAACAGTTATTCTCAAAAGCATAACTGTCATTAAAAACTTGCGAACTTTATAAAGATGCCCCTTCTCAACCCACAACTATGCTATTCTGTGCACTGCAAAATAAGCATCAACAGCTGGTTAATCACCATTCATTTCAGAAGTGCTTTTCTTATTTAGGATTTTCAGAATATCTCGGGTAATCTTCTTCAGTTGATGCCTGGCCTCTTCACGTTCCTTTCCAACTCCATAAAGAAGTATCATGCGCTGGTTATATTCATGACTTGATGATTCATCCTTTTAGTCAGAAAAGAAACAAAAAGTATTGACAAATAAATAAAGTACATTCGCTTCTCTAATGAATTGTTACAAGAGAGTATTTCTGCATGGCTTTTCTACGAAGAACAGACTATATGGGAACTGTCTGGGAAGTAAGTTCCATCTGCAGTACTAAAATAGCAAACCAGACCCTTTCCTAAAAGAAATTACTGTAACTACTTTAAAATAGCTATTATATTGGATTTGACATTATTTCAGTAATGG
Organism: Laticauda colubrina; assembly: GCA_015471245.1. NCBI lineage: Eukaryota > Metazoa > Chordata > Lepidosauria > Squamata > Elapidae > Laticauda > Laticauda colubrina. The sequence continues at coordinate 29,095,243 of BLBF01000040.1, forward strand.
AACTTCTGATCCACTGAATACTTTAATAAAAGACACGAGAAAGACATAATTTAAAACAAGTTCCTTATTTTCCTTAGAACAGTGGTCCCAACCTTTCTGGCTTTGTAGACTGGGAGTGGTGGCAGCAGCACTGGTGTGGGTAGGGACCAGATGGTTTTGTTCTTGTAACCTAATCCTGTGATATGTGCAAATGGATGTTTGCACACCCATCCACCACTTTCATGGCCTGGTTCCCAATAGGCTGTGTACTGGTATCGGGCCATGGTCTAGGGGTTAAGACCCTGCCCTAGAACATTCCCAAAATCTTCAGGATGCTTCAACCAATGTGGAAGACCACAATGAAAGAGGAAATCAACCGAAAAAGCTCAGGGCAAAGGTACAAATCCAGCACCATCACTATTAAATACATAAGTAAATCTTTATGTTCAGTTCATGCGTATTAAAATCAATGAAGAGTATAATATAGTACGGCATGCAATCTGCTACTGATGATAGAACAGAAGTGAGGAAGGTACAGGTTCTAGTCCTCCATTAAGCATAGGAGCCAGGTGGGCTATTTTTGATTGTACAAGAAAGTAATGGAAAACCATTTCTGAAATCTTTCCAAGAAAACTGCATGGATCTGTCCATGGAGTTATCAGGACTCAGGATTGAATATGAGGAGAGGAGGGGAGGAGAGGACAAGCTTCAAAAATATCATGAACACAAAATTGAAGACCTCAATGTATAGAAGCAGCAGTCTTTAAATATTATTTCAAAGAAAGTAACTATTTAGAAAAAATTCCTGCATTGAATATTTTGTAAACCCAACCTGGAACTACTCTTAATCTGATTGGGAGGGTTCTTCAGAATATATATATTTCATCATAAAGCTTCCTATGTACAACTTCCAACAATCCCAACCAACATAATAATGGTTGGCCATGCACAAATTTTCTTCATTTCAATTAAAATTTGAAAATTCATCTTGATAATAATATAATATATTTATAAAATATTAGCAGATCATAACTCTGATCAGGCTTGCAGGGTTTATAAATTGGCACAACAGATTATATCCTAAAACAAGGCTTCACAACAATAAAAGATGTACAAAGAATACAGTATTGAATCCATTCTGAAAAGTGGTCCTCTTTTCATTTACTAATCAGAAAGCCACTCATTTCATTAATGTAGTTGAGCTACCCAGCATACTTCCTGCCAAAAAGCTTTTAAATTATATTATGGTGAGTATTTTGGGTTATTTTTCAGATGAATTGTTTAATTTGATTTGCATCAAAAGATTAGTGCCAGACTCTGCTCCCTTATATGAGCTGCTCTTCTAGTTGAGTCTAAAGGAATAATGAGACTGGGCTACAAAATATATTTCTAAATTATTTTCTTAATCAGAAAACCTTCTATTATGATATGCAGGACAGCAAGTGTAGAAAATTGAAGCCCCTCCATTTGGTTTCTAATTGATTATATTCCAGCTGTTTAAAGGAAAAAAGTAAACTTAAACCCTTTACTTCCCCATATGTGCTCTGACTCACTCAGTTCTATCACTTCTGTTTTTCAAGAAAGATCTGCTGATTGAGTTTGCTATATGAGCCTTATTTTGGAACAAACAATCAATCCAAAATAAAAGAGAGGAAAACAGATTAGGAAATCTTTGTTTCCAGGGAATATAACTTTCCAATGAAGGACAATCCAGATACTTAAGGTAACTTCATATCTTCCATCGTAATTTTCGTATGCATTTCCATTCTGTTCAATAGATGTTTTTGTATGATTTGCAGAAGCAAACAGCTCAGTATATACATTTTAATCTTTTAGAACGTTCAGATTATTGATGTTTTGTTTTGCTGCAATTCTGTAATGTTGAAAGTAAAATCCTACCTACAACAGACATTTCTGCTGTTCTGAAGTTCAACAACAATTCACTCTACATCTTCTTTGAGTAAACACATTTTTACTTCAGTTTATTTTGGAGAAGATATATAAAATCCAGAGGTTTCAAACATGTACTTAATATACATCTTAAATGTAATCATGTCTTAAATATGAGTGTTTGAAATAAATGGAAAAACAGCATTCACATATATTTGCATATGTCTTGTTACACTTGCATTAACTAACTTTTCCTATCAAAGTAAAGTATACAAAACAGTTGGAAAAAAATTCTTAAGATGACCAAAATCTGTTTGTTTTGGTTTTATGGGAGAGATGCAGCATTAGGATTCTTATTAAAAGGTATCAGAGTTCAGTGATATTACAATCATAATTTCTTTATTTTTTGACTATACTGACATTCCTTCAAGTTAATTATATTGTTCTTCCATGTGAATGCATTACTTTCTGAGTGGCAGTTTTATAACAATAAAACTGGTTGAAGTTTTTCATTTAGTTTCTGTTGTGTGGATTCTTGAAACAGAATCTATTTTATATGCTTATCCTTTGGATTCCAGAGGTGTAAACCTAAGATGCCAATTATTTATTTGCAAGGTCTTCTTGAACTTTGCAATTCCTAAACATACAGATTGTTTTCAGCAATGCCTTTCCCAAACTAATGCTTCCCATGTGGGTTGGATTTTCAGTTCCTAGAATTCATAACAAGCATGGCTGAGCCCTGGCTGGCATTTCTGGTAGCTGCACCTCGAATCATTTGAAGGACATCATTTCAGGACAGGTCTGCTGCTCACATAGTGATCCGATCATCACTTTGAAAAGCCGTTTTATAACCATAAGTTCTATGAAAAAGTATTCATGCTGTTACTTGTATACAGAGTATTTAAAAATACTGGATTGAAGCATTAATTAAAATAGCTGACATTTATGACTAATGCACTTGTTTTGTTTTGGTAGAAAGCAATTAAAACTACAATGAGACTAGACTATAGCCCTCCTGAAAACAGCAGCAACTGCACCAAAGACAGCAAGATGAATCAAGTTCTCTTTCCTTTGTTATATACTATTATCTTCTTTATTGGTATAATCATGAATGGCTTGGCCATGGGAGTTTTTTTCCAGATCCCCAGCAAATCAAATTTCATTGTCTTTCTCAAGAACATAGTGATTTCTGACATCCTGATGGTATTAACCTTTCCATTCAAAATTCTTAGTGATGCAAAACTGACTTCCTGGAAATTGAGAGGGTTTGTTTGCAAGGTGACCCAGGTCACATTTTATTTCACCATGTACATCAGCATTATTTTTTTTGGACTTATAACAATTGATCGATATTTGAAGACTATCAAACCTTTCAAATCATCAAGAATTAACAAAGCATCAGGAGCCAAGATTTTATCTATAATCATCTGGGTTTTTATGTTTTCTGTTTCCCTCCCAAACATGATTTTGACAGACAAGAAGCCAACATATGAGAATGTGAAGAAATGTGCTGATCTAAAATCTTCCTTTGGACTACTATGGCATGAAATTGTTACATATATTTGCCAGTTTATCTTCTGGATTAATTTTGTTGTCATAGTTGTATGCTACATATTCATTGGCCAGGAACTGTACAAGTCCTACAAAAGAACAAGACATTTGGGAAAGGCAAACAAGAAGACTGTGAATATCAAGATTTTCATAATTATTGGTGTGTTTTTTGTCTGCTTTGCTCCTTTTCATTTTGCTAGAATTCCTTATACTCTGAGCCAAACCAGAGATGGTTTTCTGTGTTCAACTCAGAATATTTTGTTTTACATAAAAGAGACCACTTTGTGGTTGACTTCCTTAAATGCATGCTTAGACCCATTCATTTATTTTGCCCTCTGCAAATCATTTAGAAAGTCTCTTTTGAATAATTTGTACAAATGTTTAAGGAAAACAAGAGAGGGTCATAGTAAAGAAACTACAGATGAGGAGACACCAATGTAGATAAACAAGAAACCTAGCCAAATATAGTTTGTATCACTCTGAGGCAAGTTATATTTTCTATTAGAAATTCATCATTCTTGGTTTTATATAAATCAGGAATCACACATAGCCCATGATACCAACAACCAATGACAGAATTATCATTGCTACATTTTCTTTTAATATCACAGCTCCAAAGATTGATTCACACTAAGAAAAAATTAATTGGACAGGAACAAAAATTCTGAAAAAAGCTCTTTAGAGGAAGGCAGGAAGCACGAAGTATACAAAAAAAAAAATAAGACTATTAAGAAGTTCAGTGATAGTGATAAGTAGACATCACTCAGAAATCCCATAAATTTAGAAAGAAATCTTCAGTCCAGAAATTGCTATTAGTAATTTTACATCTTTTTAAGGTCTCAAGGTTTCAACCCAGAAATTGCTCTTAGTAATTTTACATCTTTTTAAGGTCTAGTTCCCAGACACTCTAATAAATACCTTCAACTCCCTTTACCTTCAGAAAGACAAAACTATTTAGGCATCAATAAATTTATGCATCAGTTTTTTTTCAAAGAACCTTGGGGCTCTTGTTTCTGGAGTAATTGGAAGTCTGCCTTTCTTGGATTACTTATGTAAACTTTACCAAGCAATATATAACTGGTAGTTTGTTTAATTAACAAAAAAAAAACAATGCTGGCAGCTATTCATCATAAATAATTTTCCCCCAGATTGTGGAAAAGAAGCACCTAGTTTTGTTTATAACAATCTACTACCACAAGTATTTAAGAACACAGAATAAGCATTACTATAAGCATTACTTTATATATTATGTTATAATGCCATATCATTGTTTTTTACTTTAGAATAAGATTTTATTTGCTGAATATTGGTGTCTGATTATGAACTGTACCATCAAATTGATGATATTTAGTGACCACGAAGATTTTTTTCCAGGATTTTATCTCAATAAACATCTTATAAATCACTGAGTGCCTTCAAAAAAAATTTAAGAAATAAAATAATGTCAGAAACAATTTATTTTTGTTAAATGATGTAATATTTGGGGGAAGAGAAACCTGCATAACAGAAAATATCCCTTTGAAAGAAAGAAAAAAATATCTGCTTAGTAAGCCTTTTTTCTAAATTGCTTTCTCAAGATGAATAAATGCCTTCATGTTCCTCAATTTCATTTTTAAAATATATAAATTAGTTATAATTTTGGTATGGATAACAAACAATATAACAAACAATATAAAACTGAATTTTACTAAGAAGAAAATCAATTGCTAATTAATAACTGAAAAAAACTGTGAAGTAGTAAATTGTAAGTAAGACAATCATGGCAAACTACAATTGCAAAAGTCACAAGCACCAAATCTCAAGTCACAGTATGAAGCTGATTTAGAAATCTTGCACAATATGTTTGCATGATGGGCAATTATTTTATCAAATTCACTAATTACTAGAGAACAGTTTTGACCATTGTTTTGCTTGAAGAAATTGCTAGGATAATGGTAGAGGAATTAGGGAATTAAACAAATGGGAAATGAAAGCAGTTCTAGGTTGTGGTTTGTATATTTAACAAAAACATCCAAAAGAAAATAAGACACAAGTGGAACCAATTAAAAAACAGACATGAAAACGTAATCACAATATGACAGATGTCAAAGTTTGAAGCTTGATGTCAGCTAAGCTTCTAACTCTGGTTGCAATCCATCTTATTTGAATAGAAATATTGATATAAACAAACATCTGTACAAGTTCATTTCGGGTGAAACATATTTCAAGGACACAGTAGTTGTTTTCTAACCTGAATAATGCATGCATTATATTACATTACATGTTGCTTTATCTGTAAGTACTGAAATATCTATTTCATTGATTAATATGCAAAGGAAACATAATTTCACTTTTATCAAGAAGAAACTGAAATGCAAAATCTTTTCAAAACATCAATTAAAGAAAACATTTGGATAATTATTACATTTAATATCCTCCTTCTTAGTAAATTCTTCAAAAATCCTAATGAATACAACTCAGTCATTCATTAAAGACTTGTTCATCATGCCAGATGCTGTATTTGTGCACTCAATGCACAATAGTGCTGTTTATCTAAATATTGTGTCTAATTTTCTTTCATTGATGTTGTGGGACAGAAGTTATCTTCGCTGTCTGCTTTAATCTGACCATGCTTTTATCTGTTCCACAATGGCTTACAAATTTAAAAATCTCATAAAAATACAGTGGTATTCAAATACTTTGAAACTCATTGAATCTGTTACTGAATGCATTTTGATGCAAAAATTTTGTCCCGGTACTTATCATTTGTTTGGTACCCATGAACAAGGTAGAACATGTCAATGCTAGTTGGCTTGTGAATCACTACATTATTCCTTATGGGAAAAATTTGTTTGGTACCCGTCATTTTTGGTACTAATGACACCTCCTGGAACCAATTAATGGTGACAACTGAAAATGTACTTCAGTCATCACTACATCTCTCTCTTCTGTCCAGAATACTGAAAGTCCAGAATAGGACTTTCACTTTCTGGATCTAGTCAATGAAAATAACATTTTCTAGAGTGCCACCAACACTTCCACTTATTTCCATAAACATTTTTACATGACCTAGAAAGAAAACTTGGTAATTGACATTTTGTAAATAACTTCAGTCGGAGGTATTTTGATGGAAACATTTGGTATCTTTTGTCATGCAAAATAAGAATCTTTGTACAGAACTGAAAAAAATAAAGGCAAGCAGAAAAGAATACAAAGAAAATTGAGTCTCTCTGTGTATATTAACCATTACAACTGTATGGAACACAAACTGCCATTCAACATCCACTGTACTACAGACTTCTTACATTATTTAGAATTCTCAAAACTATTAATTAAAAATAATAATTGAAAACACAGACATACACATACAGTTGATATTATCCTGCCATTTTTTTTTATTTCTGTATTTCCTACCCATGTTATCAGTTTTTCCCAGCATCCTTTTTTTGGTTTGTTAAGTTTAGCCAAACTCATTTCCATGTTTCATGCGAACTGTGTTCCTTTTTCTGTAAAACTTTGTATTGAATAAGATACCTCCAAATATTGGTATGTGAATATTTTTCTTGAGATTTGTAGCCTTTGATCTAGATCGGGGGAACTGGGGAGGGTGTTTTGGAGAGAGAGAAGCCAGGCTTTTGAAAAATGAGGAACAAACCTGCAGCAAAACTGCTTACGAAACTAAGTTTTTATGTTCTACATTTCCAAGTCTAATTCCAGTGCAGTACTTCTTCACAAAGAGGTAAGCAATTTTATTCTTGGCTTATTATTTATTTATGATTATTCTTGGATCACTAACATCAATATTATTTTTATCAAACTACAGAGAGAAATACCTGAGATCATAAAATTTTTCAGAGTTTTCAAATGTATTATTTCCATGTGAAATATTTCATTAATTTTAGCCATGTTACTTATTTGGAATGCGATTTAACATCTCTTGTGAGATTTTTCATTGAGAAAATACTAATAGATTGCTGGTCAGTCCATATGTAAACTACTTCTACATACAATTCAGTAAGATTTCAAGGAAAGGCATTTCTTATAATTTGGACAAAATCAGGATTAGTTGGCTAAATCATATTTATTATTTATTTTACTTCTTCAGGGAATTGAAGGGAATTTATAGTGTTCTCTGTTCACTTATGGTGACAACAGTCCCAACTGGGTAGGTTAGGGAGAGAGAATGTGGAACAAAATGAAAGAATGTGACAATTTTAAGGTCACCCTAGAAATCAATAACTCTGCTCTAAAGAAGACATCTGGTGTGAAGCACAAAACAGAATCTTTGTCTTTTTACAAAAGGAGGAAGTTTCTTGAAGTACTTATGTCATACTTGGAACACAGTAAAAATCCAAAAGCAAGTACTGAGCTATCTAAGCTGACCAATTTAATCATCTAATTTACTGTTTGAAGTAGGAATATGATACAAACCCAACTAATCCAAGAACTTCAATCCCACTGACTTTCCACAGAAAAAATGCTGCTGTTTATAAAAGACTATATAGCCAGATGTGAAAGAGAAATTACATTCACCATTTAATGTTAACCCATTTTTTGACTCACATACAACACTGAACATGAACTAATTGTAAAAGCTGGGTTCCCATAACATACTAATGCATCGGGAAAACTAACCAAATTTTAACCAACAATTGTATCCTATCATATACATAACATTGCACATGAACTCAGCACAGTGTTCTTCAGGAGGTTACTGTTTAGAGAAAAGGCACAGATCCTGTTCTCTACTTCAGATGGATTGCTTTTCCAGCAATCTTGAACCTTCTCAAAAATTACAAATATGTACAATAAAATCTCAGAAATCACTTATAAAGAAGGAAAAGTTGCATTCAGAAATGGAATGGAATTGTTTTATTACTTTTGTTTTCCTTAGTCTTCCACTGGCTCTACCTGATCTTCTAAGTGTACGTTTAACACAAATATTTATATTTGTATCACAAGTGCATGCCTGTATTTTTTTTTGGGGGGATGGGGGACTATGGGTTAAGAAATATGGCAAAGACATTTTTCTCTTTCCCATTTGGCATGTATGTAACATTAGCAGCTGTCCAAATGTATGCGTGCAGTTTCCATCCTGTCTATTGTTAAAGTGAATTCATTAAGTTTGATTACCACAATTTCCACCAAAACCTTTGGCTTTTTAACTTCCTTTTCCAGGAAACAAAAACAGCCAAACAGAAAATGCAGCCAGTTCATTTCTTCAGCCAAACTGCTGGTTCTGAGCTTTAAGCAGTTTTCTAGCTCAGAGATCTACCTAATTGGAAGAATGTCTCTTTCCACAAGTACTTAACCTAAACTCCGGGATTTTCTTTTGCACCTTTTTTTTCAAGGTCTCTGCCAAATGAAACCCAGCAAATAATCATAAGTGAAAAGGCCTTTACAGCATTATTTTTATGCTTTTTTAAACTGGTGAGTATTTTTTAATTATTATTTTTTGTATTTTAAGTAATCTCTTTTCTATTCCTGGAGTTGAATGTATATGTTAGTCTGTATGTAATGTTAGTCAAAGAAATAATGTTAATTGCTTTGCTTTCTATGGTTGTGGAATATCTGTATGGAAAAAACTCAGATCATTTTTCCCATGTGAGCAAATTCACACATCCTTCTATTTTGCACCAAAGTGTAGAAGCGGGTTCACACAATCCTTAACCACATAGAAAATTTAACCTCTTTTCTATATATGAAAAATCCCAAATGATGTAATGTCATCATATATGCTATCAAAATATATGTCATAATATTGCTATCAGGAATCTAAAATGGTTCTATTTTGTTGTAAAGTTTGGATGCTTTCCAGTCTTCTTACTTTTGGACTTTTTTTTAAAGCAAAATCTTTATGCGTACTTACTTTCTATAAATATTATTATTTTCCCCAGATTCCTGCTTAAACCATGAATAGAAGTATCAATACTTCCAACTGGACACCCCTCTCTGGGCAATGTCCCCGAGATACCAGGACATCTCATGTTGTATTTCCAATTTTGTACAGCATTCTTTTCCTTGTGGGATTTCTACTGAATAGCGTGGCTGCAGTTGCTTTTTTCCATATTCCAACCACTTCAAGTTTCATTGTGTATCTTAAGAACACCGTGGTCTCCGATTCCATCATGACTCTCATGCTACCTTTCAAGATTCTAACGGACTCAGAACTAGGATTCTGGCAGCTTAAAGCATTTGTTTGTCGTTTTTCAGCTGTAATATTTTACCAGACCATGTACATAAGCATTGTGCTGCTTGGGCTTATTTCCTTAGATAGGTTTCTCAAGATCATTCAGCCCTTTGGGAAGTTCTGGTTGCACAAGATCACTTCAGCTAAAGTGGTTTCATGGTCTGTCTGGTTCTTCTTCTTCATCCTCTCCCTGCCCAATATGATTTTGACAGACCATGAGACTACATCTCTCTCAGTGAGGAAGTGTGCTTCATTGAAAAGTGACTTGGGAAAGAAATGGCATGCAGCTGTCAATTACATCTGTCAAATTGTCTTCTATATTGTGCTGATTTTGATGCTCCTATTTTATGTAATTATTGCTAAAAAGATTTATAGCTCTTATAAAAGAACCAAGATGGCAGACTGTAAAATTAAACAAAGAGCCAAAAGTAAGGTGTTTATAATTGTAACTGTTTTTTTCATCTGTTTTGCCCCTTTTCATTTTGTTCGGGTACCTTATACTCTTAGCCAAAGTGGCCAGAATATGAGTTGTGCTAAACAGAATCAATTATTCATAGCCAAAGAAAGCACTCTCTGGTTAGCTACTGCAAATATATGTATGGATCCATTAATATATGTGTTCTTATGCCGTAAATTTATAGAAAAAGCATTTTGTTTTAAATTTAAAAAATCCAGGTATATAATTCAAGAAAATGCAACCCTGGCATTGAATACTGGTATATCTACATAGATGTTCTATGTAGATGCAAGTTATTAATAGAAAAAGATGAAATAATGTCCCTCTATGCTTGGCTAATATGTCATGGTATCTTAATTACTTGAGTTATATATTTTCTTATGTGGGAAAATAGAACTATACTTGTTATTTCAGAAGGAAGATCACACTACATTTCTTTGAGGAAGAAAGAATACAGCAGAATACAGATCTCTACTCCAAAGATTTGGCTTTCGACTGTGTATTTTCTTTGGCCATTTGGTTATTATCAATTCATTCATATTAAATGGTATTTTGAGTGGAATTTTTTTAATATAATCATTTTAGTAGCAGATAAATATTTCAGTATTGTCTCAAGCTTTAAAAAGATAATTTTCCTATTCTCTATTAGTACAGATTGCATACATCTTATGATATAATGTAAACCAGCTAGAGAATGGTATGAACTGAATATTTTTTTTAAAAATATACATATTCTGATTCTTCTCAGTTCCATTTTGGAAACAATCTGCATGTATTTCTGCTATCACCCAAGATGTGCCTGGTTGGTAATATTGCATTTCTAAATTGTTTATACTTTTTAATGCTATGTACATAGCCTTGAAGTAGTTCAAGCTTTTAGTTGAAGCCTAAAGAAATGTCTAGAAACCAGTAATTACAAACTGATGCGAATCCATTTCTTATTTCCATAAAGATTGCTGGAAGAAAGTCTAATAATTATCATCATTATATACATTTTTAATCAGAGTGATCAGATAGCTAACAAATTATAATTATTGGGATTTTTTCTATTACAAATAACTCTGCTTTAAACAATATAGAATGCATAATTTTGACAAAAATAAGTATTATATCTGGCCTACATATAAAAATTTCTGTTTAATAGAGATTACAAATATTCAATAAGCAAAAAAAACATAGACCTATAAAATTATATAATAGCAGTACCATTACCAAAAAATCTTAATAAAGTCTACGCAGGTGGGAATTTGGGGTTTAATGTAACATAACTGCTATTTTACTGAAAAATGCAGTGTGTAATCTGTATTAAAGATAATCCTCAATTTACAACCAAACTGACCCTGGAATTATGGTCATAAATCATTGCAGCTATAAATTGAAGCACCAAGTGACCAACTTCAAACTACATCTGCATTTTTAATAATGGTCATTAAATGAAATGCTGCAGTCATTCAGTGAATCCATTTTCTCCAATGCATTTTTTGCTGGAAACTTTGAAATAAATGCTGGAAATCAGCCAAAAATGTTGCAAGGTGACAGCAGCATGGCCAGGTGACTGCAGGATGTTGTAAATGGTTATAAAGGTGAACTGATTGCCAAACATCTAGAATATAATCATGCGACCATGGAGGATGTGACTGTTGTAATTGCAATAATGACTGGTAAGGAGGAGGTCCATTGTTGCTTAGAATGATTCTATTGGTTGTTTTTTTACTGGAAATGAAAAGGCTGGCTTCAAATGAGGGTACAGATTAAAAGGACAGCAGATATAAAAGAATAACAGAGCTAGACCTTGGAGACCTTCTAGACCAATCCCCTGTTCAAGCAGGATACTCTATACCATTCCAGACAAATTGCTATCCAATCTCTTCTTAAAAATGTGCAGTGATGGAGCAACAACTATTGAAGGCAAGCTATTCTAGGGATTAATTGTTCTGTTAGGAAATATTTTCTTATCTCTAGGCTGGCTCTCTCCTTGCTTAAGTTTCCATCCATTTGTCCTGCCTTCAGTGTTTTGAAGAATGCATTGGCTCCTTGTTCTTCATGGCAGCCCCTCAAATATTGGAACACTGCTTTCATAGGATAGGATAGGATAGGATAGGATAGGATAGGATAGGATAGGAT
>BLBF01000040.1:29107422-29167906 GCA_015471245.1 Laticauda colubrina
ATAGGATAGGATAGGATAGGATAGGATAGGATAGGATAGGATAGGATAGGATAGGACAGGACAGGACAGGACAGGACAGGACAGGAAGTTTGATTCAGAAGAAAGGGATTTTTTTATTCTTTCAAAGATCAAATTGATGTAATTTTAAACTTACTATTAAAATAACCTATTACACTGCTCAAAAAAATAAAGGGAACACAAAAATAAGACATCCTGGATCTGAATGAATGAAATATTCTTATTAAATACTTTGTTCATTACATAGCTGAATGTGCTGACAACAAAATCACACACAAATTATCAATGGAAATCAAATTTAGCAACCCATGGAGGACTGGATTTGGAGTTACACTCAATTAAAGTGAAAAAAAACACTACAGGATGATCCAACTTTGATGTAATGTCCTTAAAACAAGTCAAAATGAGGCTCAGTAGTGTGTGTGGCCTCCACATGCCTGTATGACCTCCCTACAATGCCTGGGCCTGCTCCTGATGAAGTGGTGGATGGTTTCCTGAGGGATCTCCTCCCACACCTGGACTAAAGCATCCCCCAACTCCTGGACAGTCTGTGGTGCAACGTGGCGTTGGTGGATGGAGCGAGACATGATATCCCAGATGTGTTCAAGTGGAACGGGCAGGCCAGTCCATAGCATCGGTGCCTTCGTCTTGCAGAAACTGCTGACACACTCCAGTGACATGAGGTCTAGCATTGTCGTGCATTAGGAGAAACCCAGGGCCAACCGCACCAGCAATGATCTTACAAGGAGTCTGAGGATCTCATCTTGGTACCTAATGGCAGTCAGGCTACCTCTGGCAAGCACATGGAGGGCTGTGCAGTCCCCTAAAGAAATGCCACTCCACACCATTACTGACCCACTGCCAAACCGGTTATGCTGGAGGATGTTGCAGGCAGTAGAACATTCTCCACAGCATCTCCAGACCCTGTCATGTCTGCCACATGTGCTCAATGTGAACCTGCTTTCATCTGTGAAGAGCATGGGGCGCCAGTGGCGAATTTGTCAATCTTGGTGTTCTCTGGCAAATGCCAAACATCCTGCACGGTGTTGGGCTGTAAGCACAACCCCCACCTGTGGACATCAGGCCCTCATACCACCCTCATGGAGTCGGTTTCTGACTGTTTGAGCAGCCACAGGCACATTTGTGGCCCACTGGAGATCATTTTGCAGGGCTCTGGCAGTGCTTCTCCTGTCCCTCCTTGCACAAAGGCGGAGGTAGCAGTCCTGATGCTGGGTTGTTGTCCTCTTACGGCCTCCTCCATGCTTCCTGATGTACTGGCCTGTCTCCTGGTAGTGCCTCCATGCTCTGGGCACTATGCTGACACACACAGCAAACCTTCTTGTGACAGCTCGCATTGATGTGCCATCCTGGATGAGCTGCACTACCTGAGCCACTTGTGTGGGTTGTAGACGCCATCTCATGCTACCGCTAGAGTGACAGCACTGCCAGCATTCAAAAGTGACCAAACCATCAGTCAGATAGCATAGGAACTGAGAAGTGGTATGTGGTCACCACCTGCAGAACCACTCCTTTATTGGGGATGCCTTACTAACTGCTGATGCTTTCCACCTATTGTCTATTTCATTTGCACAACAGCATGTGAAATTGATTGTCAATCAGTGTTGCTACCTAAGTGGACAATTTGATTTCACAGAAGTGTGATTGACTTGGAGTTACATTATGTTGTTTAAGTGTTCCCTTTATTTTTTTGAGCAGTGTATTTATTTGTGTAATTCTATATTATACCTCTGTGAAAACAGTATGGTAATAATCATACGCCAATCATGAAAGCAATAGGATAAATTGTAAATTATTATTGTTGGGTCCTGGGCCTAGTGCTTTTCCATACAGTTTATTAATAATTTGGTTGAAGTGGAGGAAATGCTCATGAGCACTGTAGCTGACTCAGTTTGAGTTAGTGGATATATTAAAAGAAATAAAATGTGAAACTATCTGGATAAATTAGAGAAATTGACTTAAAAATAACTGCAATTTAACAGAGGCATATGGAGCCACACATATGGAAACACACACAAAAATGTACAGATATAGGAGATATCTAATATGTTAACGTTTGCTACTTTCAAAAGTAATTAATTGCAACTAAATTTCCTGCATTTTAATGTTTTGTTATCTCTTTCCTCTTTACAAAGAAATCAGTACTTTTTCTCATTTTCAAAAATGCTTACCAAAAAAAGGAAGGAAAAAATATTCACATATTAGCTTACATTGACTAAATCAGCTTTTCAGAATGGCAGTCATACTCTATTTACAACAAAGACCTTCACAGATAAATGAAGACATAAACCTAATTTATTATCAGAAATATTTTTGTATATTTATGAGTTCAAAATCAGTTTAGCACTAAAAGCCAAAATAGATTATGCTGTTAGTTAAGCTGTTGTATTTCTTTCATTCTTTTCAGGAAATCAAAGAATTCTGGGGCATTTTTTATAAAATGAAAAAAATCAAAATTCTGATGCTAGGATGAAGGTTGTAAATCCAAAAATAATCAGAGAAAACCTCTTTTGCTCTATTTTTAGATGGTGTCAATTTCAAATCCTGAAAAAAGATTTCCTTCCTTTTCAAAAGCAGTCCTATCTTTGGTTTGTTCTGAAGGAAAAAATAAATCATCTTTAGCCTCCAGAGCTTTGGCAAGAACAAGGGGTGAGGCACTTTATTCTCTTTCATTCTTGTTCCGTTCATCACATTCTTGTTTTTACATTTGCAAGAGTACAGCTTGTTTGAACTTTATTTAGAATAAAATCTCAAATTAGTTGGACATTCCCACGGTGAATGCCTCTCTGTTGCATAACTTAAGTATTGCACATCAATTAATTCAAATTACAATGCAAAAAGTATGCTGAGTTAACACAAAAATTCCACAATAGAATACATTAGAATACATTCTAATTTCACAATAGAATACATTGCTTCAGAAGATGATCAACTCTCTATCACTAAAAGTTTTCAAACACAGCCTAGAATCAATCCTAAGTGGTATTGAGCATGTTTTCTTATGTTGTCCTTGACTTACAACAGTTCATTTAATGACCATTTATAGTTACGACGACATTGAAAAAAACAACTTAGGGCCATTTTTCACACTTACAACCTTGCAGCATCCTTATGACCATGTGATAAAAATTCAGGTGCTTGGCAAGTGATTCATACTTTATGACCATTGCTGTATCCCAAGGTCATGTGATTCCCCTTCTAACAATCAAAATCAATGGAGAAGCCAGATTCACTTAACAACTGTGTTACCAACTCATCAACTGCAGTGATTCACTTAACAAATGTGGCCAGAAAGGTCGTAAAATAGGGCAAAATCACTTAACAAATGTCTCAACAATAGAAATGTTGGTCTCAAATGTGTTTTTTAGTCAAGGACTACCTGTATTAACGGGAATTGAACTGTACAATAATTGTGAGGTGTATTGCAGTCCACAAAGTATACTACCATAAAAGTATACAATATCATTGTGCAGTACATTTATACAGACTCAGATCTGTTTAGTTGTTCTTTCTATTGTTATCATCATTTGCTTTTTCCATGTCTTACCATTTCAAAAAATTTTGATATAACTCCTTTAAATTATCCTTTCTATAGGAATAGCCTTTATATTATATATATCACCCAAAACTGGTGGGGAAAACATTATTCATATAATATTCAGGCTGTTTATAGGTAATCTTTGACTTACAACCATTCAACATTACAACAGCACTAATACAATGATTTACAACTGGTCCTCACACTTTCAACAATCAATTGTTCAAACTTTGGATGCTTGGCAACCAGCATGTATTCACAATGGGTGCAGCATCCTGGGGTCATATTATTTTCACTTGTGAACTTCCCAGTTGCATTCTGATAAATAATCAATAAAGGAAGCGCAATTTGCTTGACAACAGCATAACTGCAGTGATTCATTTAAAAACAATGGCAAAAAAGGTGTAAAACAGGTGTGGCTGACTTAACATCTGCCTTGCTTAGCAATAGGAATTGTGGTCATAAGTTGAGGATTCCCTGTAGTTCTTTTGTATTTTTATAAAAACAGATGTGCTATTGCAAGGCTGTTCCTTAAAGAATTTATTAAAACTATAAGTCTTCTTTATGCTATAAGGTCTCTCCAACGTATCATGTTATCAGAACAATAAAGCTGTGAATTTATTTTGTATAATTATTTGTTCATTCGTATTAATGCAAATTCCTATAGCAATATGGTTATGTAATCAGAAACAATCTGGGCAAGCAGCTGCCTATTCAAATAAATGCAAAAGTATCAAATATGAACTTTTAATTCCTCCATTATCAGCATTAAGATAAACTAATGCTGAAATATTTAACCATCAAAACATAAATTATTGTAAACAAACTAGGTATCTTCAGTATAACACTTGTACTGTACATAATATACATTGTTCATGCATTTAAAGATTCCAGAAATCTAAAAGGATAATTAAAAAGAGTTGATGTTTCGGGAAGGAATATATGAAAAATTATTGACAAAATACCATCAGGCCTTTGTATTAATACATGCACAAATATTAACAATGAATAACCCCTTAGTATGACTAAGAAAGAAAGAGGATATTGATGAATAATAAGTTGTAGAAGAAAGCAAGGTATGTAGCCACTAAATTAGAATTATGCCTTAAGGCCCTGTCACACTGCCCAACGGATGCAAAACGGACACAACGGACAAGAAAAATGTTCCATCCGTTGTTATCCGCTCTCAGAAGGGGCAAAAAATTGCATAACCAGAGCGGATAACACGGATGCGGGGAGGATGCAGGGTGGATGTAAAGCGGATGCGGAATGGAAGCCCAGCAGATGGAAGCGGATGAGAGCAGATGGCACATCCGCAAGGCTTCCGGGGGACCTCAGCAAAGCGGATGCGGAACGGATACAGCGGATGCAGAGCGGATGCACAGCGGATGAAGAGGATGCACAGCGGATGCACAGAGGATGCACAGCGGATGCACAGCGGATGCACAGCGGATGCCGAGCGTTAATTGCGCATGCGGGGAGGATGCATTGCGTCAGCCCCACGGATATAACGGAAGCAGCTCGGAAGCAGGTCGCCATTCACAGGAAAGACCTGCTTTCAGACACATCGACTGCCTTGCCTGTCCTCCCTGCATGTCTGCCTGCCAGCCTTGCTGCCAGCCAGTCTGCCTGCCAGCCTTGCTGCCTGCCTGCCAGCCAGCCTTGGTTCATGCCTGCCTGCAAGCCTTGGTGCCTGCCTGCCTGCCAGCCTTCCTGCCAGCCTTGGTTCCTGCCAGCCTCCCTGCCAGCCAGCAACCCCACAACCATGTTGAAGCACAGCAAGCCTCAGCCATCTGCTGCCAGCCCTTGCAAGAGGGACAGGGCTACCATCCCGCGCCCTGGCCCTCACTCTGGTTCTGCTGGTGCTTCTGCAGCACGGGCTCGCTCTTCTGGGGCTGGTGCTTCTGCTGCTTCTGCTTCTGGAGGAGCTGATGACAAGCACTCCAGCACCAGCCACCTCCACAGCACCTGCACCCTCCACCCCTGAGACTGAGCGACCAAGAGGAGTGCCAGAGACTCATTTTTGTCTTAGAGCTTGTTGTTAATCAAGTCTATTTTTGATTCACACACTTGCTTCATTTCTTTTTTTTAATAAAGTCTTGGTGGAAACTTTTAGAAATGGTTTAAGCCTTTGCATGCTTGTGGGATGGGTTAAGATAGCAGTGGGATGGGTTGAGATAGCTGTGGAATGGGCAGGGATACCTTTGGGATGGGTAATAGCTGTGGGATAGATAAACCTCCAGTGCAAGCATAGTGGGACTGTATGGTCCACCCTCCCAGGTGCCACACCTATGGCCCTTTATTATCAATAACAATGTAATCAATCATCCACACATCAACATAAACACAACTCTTTTTTAAATGCCCTGTTCATTGTCGGGCCACTCAACATACATGGCACAATCTCATCAGTGTGATGAGACAGGCTCAAGGAAGCATCTATTAAGCATCTATCATCCTGTCTTGCCACTCCTCTGCTCCAGCTGGGGAGTTGCACCAGTGTTTCAGGAGGTTGTGCTGCTTCTTCCCTTCACGTGAGGCTCTGTTGGGGCCTTGCACATCCTCAGTGTCTATCAGGTTTCACCCTTGCCTCCATTCCCCAGGCTCCATGTCCCCATTGCCTTGTTGGAGGTCCACGAGCCTGTTCTGCAAGACTGGGTAGCGGGTGCGCATGAGATTGTGCAGGATGCAGCAATCTTCCATGATCCTCCTCACGGTCTCTGGGCGATGCTGCATGGTGGTGAGAAGTACCTGGAACCTGTTGGCCAGGATGCCAAAGGCGTTCTCCATCACCCGCCTTGCCCTGGACAGCCTGTAGTTGAAGATCCTCTCTTAACGGGTGAGGAGTCTGGAGGTGTAGGCTTCATGAGGTAGGTTGTAAAGGAGAAGGCGTCATCCCCCACGATGAAGTAGGGCACATCTTGCGTGTCGTTGGGCAGGGGTTCTGGATCTGGGAAGCCCATGATGAGGTTGCATTCCAGCCCCTCCTTGAGGTCACTTGCATTGTAGACCTGGGCATCTGAAGCTGTCCCGTTGCCTGAAGCATCGATGTACATGAACTTATAGTCAGCATCGACCATGGCGAAGAGAATGATGCTGAAGAAGCCCTTGTAGTTGAAATAAGTGAACCCTGAGTTGGCTGGCACTTTGCAGGCCACGTGCTTGCCATCGATGGCTCCAACGGTGTGGGGGAAGTTCCACTTCTGATACCACTGCTCTGCAAGTTTCTTCCATCCTTCTTCAGTGGAAGGGCACTGGAGGAGCTCCTCCTTGTATTCTTCGATGATGGCCTGCACCACTTCTCTGACCACAATGCTGATGGTGTTGTGTGGCACTCTCCAGCCGTACTGCATGCTTTTGTAGGTGGTCCCTGAGGCCAGGTGGCACAGAGTGAGTGCCACCTTGAGCCCAGGTTCCAGGTTGGGGTGGAAGTTGGTGTTTGCCTTGGTCAACATGGGTGTCAGCCGCTGCACAATTTCATCAAACATGGCTGGAGGCATCCTCATGAAGTTCTGGATTGCACGAGTGTCTTCGTTCCTGAGCTCCACCATCAGCTTGTTGTACAGTCCGTTCTCTGCTCTTCTGGCGAACTATCTTCGTACCCAGACGCTTCTTGGCCACCCCTTTTTCTTCCCGTAGTAGAGTTCACAGAGCCTGTAGATGGCTTCGCACTGTTGCAGAAGGATGGTGGCTGCCAAAAGGACTGTGTTACGATCCACGGTGGACATGACTGGATGCTGTGGAAGAGGAAGAGGCAGATGAAGGTTGCAGAGGTCTGCAGCAGGGCTGCTGGTCTGAAAGTGAGATCCAGATGTGTTGCTCCCCCTTTTTATAGGCAGTATAGGTGTCCCTTTGCATCCTCTAGGCATCCTCTAGGCATCCTCTAGGCATCCTCTAGGCATCCTCTAGACATCCTTAATATCCGAGATAGGTCCCCTCTGTGAAGGTTTCTTCCGTTTTAAATGCTTTGTTTCCGTGCTGCATCCGCTAGGCATCTGTTCTGCATCCGTTCCACGTCTGTTCCGCTTCCTCCCTGCATCCGAGCGGATGCGAGTTGCGCGGATGTGGAACGGATGCGTAGCGGATATAACGGATGCTGAACGGATGCGGAACGGATGCCTAGCGGATATAGCGGATGCGTAACGGATGCAGAACGGATGCCTAGCAGATGCAGAACGGACGAACTGGATACATTTTCCGTGCAAAAGTTTTGAGCAGCTCAAAACTTTCTGAGCAGATGAAACTTCAATAAACGGATGCTGGATGGATAGAGAGGAAGCAAAACGGAGGCAGTGAGTACATCGCGTTTTCCAACGGATGGCAAGCTTTTTTGTCCGTTTTACATCCTCTTTGCATCCGTTGGTTCAGTGTGACATGGTTTTAATAGTTGGAAATGTCAGAATTTTGATCATGTGACCAGGATGATTCTGCAACAGTTGTAAAAGTGAAAATGAAAAAGTCACTTTTTTCAGTGCTAATGTAGCTTTGAACAGTCACTTATCAAATGCTTATTAATTCAAGTTTTACCTGTAATCACCCCTGATAGGAATGAATAAATCTCAGTTAGAATGTAAAAGAATGATAGGATAAAACTGCAAAAGAAGTTGAATGATTAAAGTATTTTGTCCTGCAAGAACAAATGTGAAGTTTATACAACTTGGGAAAATAAATGATAAATAGACTGATTGAGTCAACAGTGGTAGGGTTTAAAAACTAAGTGAGAGTTCTATTTCAGAACGAGAGAGAGAAGAAATTAGTTGATTATAATAAATAAAGGAACTATGAAAATGAGGATAAGTAATCCATATAAACAAACTTGTAATATATCTCCTTAATATTGTTACAATTATGAAATATAAACATTTTTGTCATAAGCAAGTTCATCTTTAGGCCAAAGCTAAACAGGCTTAGCATGCCAAAATCTAGGCAGCACCACCTCTTCATCTAAATAATTACAAAGTTTTCATCTTCACATCAGCAGGATATGGAGTCATCAGTCAATATCGCTTAGGGGCACCTTGCACTGGCAATGGTCACAAGTGCCTCAGTGGCTAAACCAGCTTTTACACCTTTTGTGAAGGAACACATTGCAAGAGTGGAAGAGGTTTGCAGAATTATCTTATGGGTGGTGGTCAAAAAAGGCAAGATAATGGACATGACCAGAATCCATGTTGCCAAGATTGCAGTTTCACATCTGGGATTTAACTGATCTGAACATTAATTCTTGCAAACATATTACTAAAACAACCTGGAAGTAACAAACAAGATTTTAAAATGCAAAATAAAGGCTATTGTATTAATGAGCAATTGATATCACAAAATCACTCATTGCAACCTTGTATTTTCTACTGAAAGACTCTGGACTTCTACTGTTTTAGAGGCTGAAAATGCCATCATAATACAAGTTTTTCTGGCTTTTCATTCAATATGTGCAAAACCAACACACTGGTTTTTAAGTATTAATTCTAAACTTGATAATATCTCTTCCCTGTTCATTCCCATGCTATTATTTATTACAGAATTCTTGCTAATATACTTGTAATAAAAATGAAATAATACTCTATATAGATTCTCAACTATCTACTTTGTATTTGGCTCAATTTTTGTTCCTAATGTCATGAAATTTTCCATTATCTCCTGATTGAGTTTTTAACAAGCCTTAGCTTGTGAACTGGCAAAAAATGTTCATGTTAGAAGCAAACCAAAGCTCAATTTCAACTATCACAGTACAATAACTGTATTAACCTACCCAACCATTTTGAATGTACCAGTTCAACTATATGTTGTGTCTATGTTTCCACAATATTAGTCCTATAATTTCTGGACTCTAAAAATTGGGATAATCACCAGATATAGAAAAAAGTAAAGGTAAAGGTGTCCCTAAGGGTTTTACTCTACTATTTATGATCAACTTTAAGGGGAAGTGCTCACCTCTGTTTCTTCAACCAAAAGATCAAGTTGCCCAGAGATGTTTCTGTGGTCATCTGCCCAGCATGACATCATACCACAGCAGAGAATGTATGGCAAAACACAGAACTCTATTACTTTCCCATATGCTCACATGCAGTACCTATTCATCTACTTGTTTTTATATGCTTTCAAACTGCTTAGTTGGAAAGAGCTGGGGCAGGTAATGGGAGCTCATTCCATCTTGTAGCACTTGGGTCTTGAATTGCTGAGCTATAGACTTTTAATGGTTTAAGACTCAGCGTCTTAACCACTGAGTCACTGCGTCCCATAGATCACTAGATGGCAGCAAGGAAATTAAAAAGACTCTTGTAGGCCGAATACAATACACATAACAATAATATGTAAGTTAATATAAATTACAATAAACCAATTTATCAGCAATATGCAATTAGCTCTAATTTAGTATTGTTTTCATGAAAGAAACTGAAGCTTTAATTAAATAACAATGACATTTAGACAGAAATAGATCATCATATTGCACAGGATGTTAAAGGGACTTTAGAAAATGCTTTCATTCTGGATTTTATAAAACTATTCAGGTAGTTGTCATTTAGAGACTGGCCCATTATTGACTGCAATTATGACAGTGATGAAAACATCTTTACAATCAGCCCTCACATTTAGAATCTTTGCAGGTCTGTAAGCAAACCTGTAAGCTGAAGTAAGATCATAAGCACAAGTTCACACAATGACTACTTCACTTAAGTGCCTGTCCCAACTGCATTTGCTAAATAAGGACTACCTGCATACCGGTGAATGGTAAAGTTTACCACATGCAAATGTTCTTTTCTTAGGAAAGCTCAACTGGCAAACTATGACAGTCTTTGAAGAAGCAGAGAGGCAAGTTAAGGCTTTTTCTCCAAATCTTTGCAGATAAAAGTAATGATCCTGTAATGTTTTATTTGCATTTATGTTTCTTCTGAATTAAAGTCAGTCTAAACATGATTTCTCCTTCAGACAACCCTCCCAGCATCCTGGTACAGCACAATATCAAATAAACAGTATAAAAATGTTAATTTATTTAATTCACTGACAACATACCACATATGAATATAAATTATTTTGCCACTGTCCCTTTGAACTATTTTTTCTGTGAAGCATGGATATTTTTTAAACAGTGTTGCTGCTCCTTGTACATATCTCAAATGAAAAGTAAACATCTTTTACATAAAATTTATTTTGATAAAACACACTTTCACCATTTTTTTTCTGTGCAGCCTGTCACTTTAATTTTACCCTTGACTCAGAAAAAATAGTCCTAATTTCCAAATCTCACCTACGCTAATTTGTGAGTCATCTCCAGGTACTGATCAGCCAGTTGCTCAAGCTCTTCCTTGCTGAAGCTATTTGGAACATTTCAGGCATAAAAGACTTAAAGGACATTCATCAGGTCTTAGATGCTACCCCTTATTAACAAATCCAGGTTATTCAAAGAGATTTTACATATTTCCATTCAGGATATATGTTTATCTTTCTTGTCGTGGTTCAAACTAGCAAGATTTTGTTATTGTTGTTGTTTTGGGAAAGAACACAATGCAACCTGAAAGCAGAGGGAGGAAAATGAAGAAAGAAAAATGACAGGTAATATTTAAAAGTTCTCAGATAGGAATTCTATGACAGTTCTCAGACAGTGATTAAATTTTGTGTTATTTCATGATCTTCTTGAACAAAAAGGAATGTAATTTGGAGTGAAGTACAATTAGTGAGAAGGAAAGTGCTTCTGAATGTAGAAATCTGTAATGATTTTTGCTGAGTTCATTATACAGAAAGAAAAATAAGTTGTTCCATATGTAAAAGAGTTAAAAATTGCTTTATTTTAAAATAGAATACAACATAGCATTCTATTGTAAAATTTGTATGTTCCAATTTTTTTAAAAAAAGTAAAAAATGCTTTTAGAAATACTTGCTCTTGTTCAAGAAAAACAACATTGGATTTTAACTCTCTTAATTGTACTAAGGATACATACAGAAGGAGTTCTGAAATCATGCTAGCACATGTCAGATTAGAAATCTTTAGAAACTTCCATAAACAAAAGTATTAACATTCCACATTTTTAAATACCATAAATGTAGTTGCTAAGCTTTCACTCTTAGTTTTTAAAAAAGTATACCTAGGAATAAAAGACAAAAAACCAGGACAGTGCTGTAAACTCTAAAGGACAATTTATCTTAAAGTTAGGTAATTTGAATTTTCAGAAAATTTATAAATAAATCCTGTAACATATTAAAGTTTCCCTACTTCACTTATATTTAATATTTTGCCTTTTTATATAAAGATGTAACACTTCTAATTAAGGATTCTGAATAATTTTACAAACATTGCAGGAATTTTGGGGGATTTTTTTTTGACCAAATTAAGTATTCTTTACATCCAGACTTATTAAATATGTAGAATTATTCAATATGTAAACATAATTTGTTGATTCCTGCAAAAGCAGAACCAAAGTGCCTTTCTTTATAACTTATTTGTTCATTCTGTGATTTTCAAGTACGGTCATGAGAACAGATCTCCTTGTTAGTTGCCAAAAATTACGTGAATGTGTGGAGAGTCAATAAACATTTTTGACTCACAGTGGACATATGAGAGAAACCATAGGGATGGTGCACAAGTTCTGAACATTCTCAGTCTGTACTTTCTGATTTCCTTTCATCTACAACTTTCCCCGTTACATAGAAATTGTCTTTCACTGTCTCCATTCTTTAATTATGATTGCCTTTCCTCCACTCCCAACCCTAAAGGAACTGTGGACCGAGTGAAGTCACTCACCTGTACAATTTCTTGTGCAAGTAATAGCACGCAGTATTCTCTGGATTTATTCCACTTTTAAAATATTTGACAATTTAGGACATGTTGTTCTCTACAATATGCTCTTCAAATTCATAAAGGTATTATAGTGCTCAGTACAGTCTTACAACCTATTCTGCAGGCATTTATACCAAGAAAAAAGCAGAAAAGGCTGTGAAATGTGATATGATTAAAGGCAAGTTTGTAATGATTAGTTACTAGAACTAATTTTGTCTATACTTTACTTTGTTCTATTCCATTTTCAGAACTTATTTTAAGCACACAGATTAAAGAAGATAGGAACTGAGAAATTAGAGGAACTTAGATTAAACATTAGTTATCTTATGTTTACTGCTTGTCTGAGTATATTTTAAATTGCTTACAAAGTTAAATAAAAATAACTACAGAAATGATGGAATAAGAATGGATAGTTTTTGTAACTAAGTCAATTAATTATGAGACCTTGTTATTTGAAATACTTCATTTTAAGACTGACGGTCAGATGTTATTTGCTATGATGATTAAATGGTCTACTTGAAGCAATTCTCAGACATCAGATTCCTTTATGTATAAATAGAAGACATATAAATAGAAGGCTGCTTCCAAAGTAGGATATACTGTACCTGCAGTAGGTTGATTACTTAATAAATGCAATGTTATTTATTCATTAATTTCTCTTTTACTATATTGAAATAATACAAATGTTTATCCTTTTTTGTTCTAACCTACACCTTTCAATCTTAAATTCCTAAAAGTCTTGAAACCAGAGGTAAAAGTTCCATGTGCATTAAAAAAGTAAAATGTATTGATAGAAATGTTATCCAATTCACAAGAAAAAAATTATGAGAGCTGTGAAAATAATCTCATCTCTTTTATTCATAGTTTGATGCATGCTAGGACATTAAGCAAAAATTGTCCTACTTTGGTTCACTATAAGAAATTAAATGAGGAAAAAACAGACCAGTGAAAGAAGGCATGAGTAGAGGTTCCAAGATTTGAATTACTGGACAGTCTTGACTTTGGAACAAGAAATTAAAAAAAATGCTATGGATATATGCCAAGGATCATAAGGTGGTCCCCTAAACAGCCATAGGGCCTGTGCTTGTGGTTTTCTTGATCGTATCATGTGGCATTATTACCATGTTGAGTTTTTATTATTTCCAAACCTCACTGTAAAAAATCTAAAGAGAGGACCAGTTCGGTCTCTGCTGATCTTCAGCACTACCAGTACAACAGAACTGGGACGAACCAGTAGAATAGTACCACTTTCTTGATTGACAAAGAAATATATCATGCATTTCAATTTTTAGTTTGATGCAATTTTATATAAAGCAGTGTTTCTCAACCTTGACAACATTAAGATTACAGATTGATTTAAAAGGAAACCTGGTCAGTTGGTAACATAATAAAAAATATTAACTGCAGATAAAATTATCATTCCTATTGTTTCTTAAACCCAGCATTGTCTTCCTCTGCTTCTTAATTATTTTGCAAGGTTCAGGCACAGAACTGTCCTTCCTAGAAATAGTCAAGAAGATTCTTTAAATAGAATTCCAGTATGTGTAAAATGAGTGTTACATTAATGTGTTGTAGAAATACGCTTTTATTGCTTTAGGACAGGGGTGTCAAACTCAAGGCCTGCAGACCTTAATTCAGTATCCAGTCCATGGGGCACTTAATTCTGGTCTATGGGGCAAGCCTGGAAATTCAAGGGACCAGTTCACAGTGCCTCTGGTGGCAACAACGGGTCACGTGCAGTTCCCTCCATGCCTCATTTTCACCCTCAATGGCCTCCTGCAGCATTCTACTGGCCAAAACCAGGCCAGTAACCAGACCAAAACTGGGCTGAAAAATGAGCTAAAATGGGCCCAAAATGGGCTGCAAATAGGCTGAAAAATGTGCCCAAAATGGCTGAAAAACAGCCTAAAAAATGGGCCACTTGGTCCGTTTTCAGCCAGCAGCCTGCTGCAGGAGGCCATTGACGGTAAGAGCAAGGTGCAGGGAGGGTCTGTTCGTATCCCCTGTACCCTGTTTTGGCCAGCAGGTAGCTGCAGGAGGCATCTATCCTGCCCCTCCACCCCTCCTCATCACAGGCCCACAGAGAAGAACTACAATGCTGATCCAGTCCTTGAAGAAATCCAGTCTGACACCCCTGCTTTAGGATAAAGTAGATAACATTTCTGACAACTTGGAACAATTTTTCACCCTCCATATCCAACATTTGGAATTTCCAATTAGCAAAGTCCTATTAATTGTGTATCCTGGCAATTCTCATCCTAACTTATCTGGAGATCACTAGCTAGAATGTTAACTTCATATGCATACAACAAGGAGCCCATCTCATCTCTCACTGATATTGACACTGCTTTAAGCACGTTTCCTTTTGGTATAAACAGCAAGGCAGGATATATATTCAATTATAAATATTTAACAACTAATACATTCAAAATATCCTTATTTACATCACAAGCATAATGACATCAGCCAGAAACTTTTAAAGGACTATGCTTTAGTAAATTAAAAAACACAAATACAGATTTTTAGTTTATAGATACAAAATGCATTGAGGAGCCTTGGTGGTCCCTTGTTATATGTTATTTTCTTGCACATGTTTACCCAATTAGGTAAACCCAATTAGGTAAATTGCTAGCACAGTGTAGCACTGATGATGTTCCCTAGTTGGGTAATGGAACATCTACCAAAACACAACCAACCTCAAAGCACGAAGGACCCTATAGTTCTATCCCAAGCTACAAATATTATCTTCTAAAAGGCACATTATACATGACAATGTGGTAGAAGATGCATATGCAACCTGGCACAAATTTCTTTACAAAGAATTTATCAAAACAAAAGGAAATGATCCAAACTATGAGCTAAAGAAGCTCTTGGATGAGAAGAGAAATGTCGTCAAAGAAAAACAAGAAAGTCAAGTTGCCTTTTCAAAAAGCACCTCTGGGACATCCAAACTACAGGGAATCAATAAACTTTTGAACTTGGTCATGCCTCAATGCAAGCTTGGTAACTGTAGGTCTCCTTTCATGCCCCCAAGTTTTTCTGTCTGCCATTTTTTATATCTTTTTTAATAGTTGGATAACACTAGCACAGCACATCATTTCTTTGTTA
Source organism: Laticauda colubrina (assembly GCA_015471245.1). Lineage (NCBI taxonomy): Eukaryota > Metazoa > Chordata > Lepidosauria > Squamata > Elapidae > Laticauda > Laticauda colubrina. Next base: position 29,122,878 of record BLBF01000040.1, read on the forward strand.
CCAGTAGCACTCAGAAACAAAGTCCATCAAAGTAAGAATTTATTTAAGAAGTTATATTGGTACATCTGGGAAAACCCAAATCTGAAAGTTCCAGGTTTTTCCTTCCCAATTGAAAATCAAAGCCCATCACATGGTCCAATCAACCATCATTCCAACTGAAGACATTCCTCCAAATACTCCTCTCCAAGTACAGGGTAAATTATCCTTGACTTTTGAGAATAATGTTGAAAGTCTAATATTCCTCCTCTCTATGAAATCCCTCCTCCCAAATTCCTAGGCACAAAAATGTGGCAGCCTCAAAGCTTCTAAGTAAAATATGGCTTCCAAGACTGACAAAAACCTTTACACTCATCGTTGAAAGATTAGGCTTTATTTTCTGATAAATTGATGTTTTGTATTTCATCATGGCATTCATTTTATGAATAAGAAAGTCTACCATGACAGTTGTTGTAATATATTCTCAAAATTTCAAGCATATATCTAGTACTGCCTTCAGTCTGAAATATTGTGGTTTCTAGCATAGCTAACAGAGGATAAGAAAATGCTAGCTAATACAGACACAGACATAGTGCTCCTTTTCCATCTAAATGGACTTTTATTGTTACAGTTAAAATATACAGTTATATTTATATTTTATTAGCATACAATTAACTTCTATAAATTTTAATTACAGGCCTAATTAGCTACCTGGTATACATTAAGTACAAAGCCCCCTTGGAATTCCTTCACTGTTTTAATTTCTGTGTGATATTTCTCATGCATCTGACAAGAAGACAAAAATCCAGCCTTGAGACAAAAGATAACACAGTCTCAGCCTGACCTGATATAAGTGTATCTTGGGAATTAGGGCAATTTTAGTTTCTTAGTTTTAGAACAGGTTCAGTAAAATAAAGCAATACAGCTAGTTTTATCTGATAACCCTAAATTAAGTTGGTTAAATTAAATATTTAGTCGAAGAGTCAATATAAAGAACATATAGAGGAATGAAAAGTGTAGACTTCTACTCCAGCTATTGCTGGGACTTCTTACTTCTTACTATTAAGTAATTGTGTATAGAATTACTTATTTAGGGCTAAAATTATGTTAATTGTTTCTTTCAATGTAAACTACATAGACAGATAGGCCACAGCATCATTGGGCAGGTACAGGCTGTCTTGGAACAGGATCACAGCAGGAATTTGAATAACTTTTTAATTTGTTTTTGCAGTCCCAGAATAGGCTATTTTATCAATTTGCCAAAGTAAATTTACAATGAAACATATTCTTTAGTATCTGGTAATAAACCAGTATAATAGATGCATAAGTTGATTATGTACCACAATTAACACACCTATTGCTTTTTCAGCTCTTGTAACCTTCTCCTTTTTATTCAGTGTTAAACAAAACATTTTGACTGTAAACATCTATTTCATAATTTCAGTATATGTAAAATAAAGAAAGTAATTTTGCTTTCTCAATTATAATACTACATATTTTGAAGTTCATAATAATGAATTCTGTTGCTTCGTAAATGATTTTAGGGAATTTTATAAATTATGTACATGATTGGAAGAAAAAGCATAATTGTGATACAATTTGAGTGACAGGCTATATTAACACTTGTATAGAATTGTAGGAGAAGGGATGGAGTCAAAAAAAGAAATCAGCCTAGAATCTCTACATAGCCACAAACAGACTAAGTCCAACCTTTTTTTAATACAGCTAATCCATATCTAGCACCAAAATAGTGCTAACCATTAGTTGAGTAGATTCCTATGCATAGGCATGAGTAAGATTAAACTGGTTTCATTGGAACTTAAAGTGTGGTCCTGATCTTTCATGCCTGACAAGAATATAATTAATAGACTCACTATCCACCAGGCTGACCATGAATGTACTCTGGTGAAGTACAAATATTCCATGCCATTTGTTCAGGATTAATCCATTTCTGAAAGTATTTAATATATTGTTGTTATGGGAAAAACCCTAGTTTACTTCTGCTTTCAACATGTACTCAACCTTCAACATAGCTAATCTTGCTAAATTAGTGTCTTATTGCTTGTAGTTTAAACAGCTTTCTTATGTTTGGAAGGTCAATGCTCTGGCAAATAAATACAAAGCAACTGAAATAATGCAGATTTTGCTTTGGTTTAATAAGCTAGTTAGATTCATCAATTTATGTTTATGCTAATAATGTTTAAGCTATTAGATTTTTGAATTTGCTTTCTTATATAGACATTATCATCTTGTAGAATGGCTATGAATGGTAATAATAAAAAATCAACACTAATATTCCTCACTTCGTTACCACAATTGAGCCCAATATTGTCGGGTCATAGTTTGCAGTTGTTAAATGAGAAAGCCATGTAATCACGTCATTCTTGCAGTTGCAGTAATTAAGTGACTGTATGGGTCAATAAGTGGATAAATAGCTGCCTGAAAAGAAGGAGAGGCAGTTCTTTTACTCCATTTGCAGAAAGAATTCCTTCACTGGATGTGGGAAATTTAGCCCATCCACAGAAGGAGTTTTCTGCAAAGGAGGAAATTCCTTAGCTTAAGGTCCTGTCCCACTGGCCGATGGATGCAAAACGTATGCATAAAGGACACAGCGGATGAGCAAAATTTCGGGGGTGGCTCCATCCGTTGTCATCCACTCCAAAAAGTGGCGAAAATTTGCATAAACAGAACAGAAAAAAATGGAAAAGAACGGATGTGGATAGTATGTAGCGGGGATGTTAAATGGATGTTCATAGGAAGCCTAGCGGATGTATATCGGATGCAAACCGTTCACTGCACATCCTTTCTATTTCTATGCTACTCACGCTGTGTAGACGTTCCGTGTACCTTTTGTTTCCTCCCTCTTTTCGATTTCAGCTGCAGCGGATGTGAGTTGCGAGGATGCCCACAGGATGCAGAGAGGATACAGCGGATGTTTAACGGATGATAAACGGACATAGAACGTTTGTTGCTCGGATATCACGGATTTACATTGTACACAGCGGAAAGTTCATCCATTCACAAAGTTTTGTGCAGCTCAAAACTTCTTGCGCGGATGAAATCGCAGTGGACGGATGCTTGATGGATAGAGCATATGAAACACGTATGCAATGAGTACACAACAGATGTGTAGCATTTTCCAACGGATGGCAAGCTTTTGTTAACATTTTACATCCTCTTTGCATCCGTTGGTGCAGTGGGACATGGGCTTAAGAAAAGCCCCATTAGGTCAGCCCAAAGAAGTTCACTCCCATGAAGTGAGTGAAAGAGCAGCCTGCCCTCCTTCAACAATTCTTTCACTCTCTGTACATTCCTTCTCTGGGTGGGCTGAACAAGGCATGTCTTCTTTTGGCTGGGCAGTGAAGCAGTTCCTTCCTTTACTTCCTGTGCAAAGGAGGATCTTTTCAGTCAGAGACTGAAAGATCTGCTTGCCAGATTGATTTAAAACCACATGGGTTGGTCTCCTATGGTCTTTTCTCTGATATTTTCTTGGCTGCAACAATAGCCAGTGTAACTGAGCAGAAGACTGAAGATGCAAAGGAAATACAAAATTACCTCAGTCAAACATCATGGATGCATAGTCTTGAACTTGACATAAATAAAATATACCTGCCAAAAAAAGAGGAATCTGCATATGGAAACTATATTAAAAGTTTATGTAAATGAAGAGGGGAGAAGCAAAAATGACATTGTCCAAGGAGATTGGAGAGTGAAAAGATTCACATTAGGCCTCGTGTCAGATGACAAGTCTGTGTCATGTGATAGTTATAATGGGAGATTTAAATTATTCAATTATCCAGATATCTGCTAAGAATCTTATTCTGTCAAGCTTGACCTCTAATAAATCCATGTTCTCTCTTGCTGATAACATTGTATGGAAGATGGTAGAAGAAACAGCAGGGTGATCTACTTTCCTAAATCTAATTTTCATCAATTTGTTAAGAAAAATCAAAGTGACTTGTATCTTGAGAAATAAAAACCTTGTTATCATTGAGTTCAGTATAAGCAGAGGAAAAGGAACTACAAGAATTCCTGAATTCTTGCATACTTCACAAAAGTGGATTCTTATGAATAGATAAGTCAGAACCTATGGTTTAAATATTGAAAAGTATCTGGGAAAAATGAGAAATTCTACAAATGTGATACTAAAGGAGCTATCATTAATATTTTGTACACCAAGACAAAAAAAGTAAAACTAAGAGACAAACTTGGATCTCTCTAATATGCTGAAAATAAAAAGGGAAGATGGATGAAGAATACAAAGATTATGAAGTCTTCAGAAATTAGTAGGAATAGTATTAAAAAGTTTTAAGCTAAAATTGAACTGAAATTTAAAGAACAGAATGACCCTTTGGTACATGAGAAACAAAAAGAGCGCCAGAAGGTGTAGGATGAGAAGAAAGTGATGAACTAGTAATGGCTGATGTTGAGAAGATAATAGTTCTTAAGGCTCTTTTGCATTTCTCTTCTTTCAAAATGAAAGCAGAACCTAGTTAGTAATTGTTATGCCATTGGAAGATGTTTAATAAACAGGGAAGGATTAAGAGAGATCTTAATTAATGTCAATGATGAAGTCAGCAGAAGTGAAAACAGAATTGCTGTCTATAATCTTTGAGAACTGTTAGATGGATGAGTTGCCAGGAGACTAGAAAGCAACAAATATTATCCCCAGCTTCAAAAATAGGTGGGACCCCATAAATATAAATTTGTCAAGGATTATTGACAAGTAATAAACCTCCAATAGATTATTAAGCATCATGTATGTGAACACTTAGAAAGGCTTGTTACAATTAAGAGGAACTAGCAAAGTATAATTTCTAATGAATCATGTCAAGTGAACATTATTTTCTTCAACCAAATTATTATTTTAGTAGATTAGGGTAATATTGCGCACATATTTTATCTGGATCTCAAAAAAGTTTTTATTTGCTAATGGTTGCAGTAATCTATATTGCTGTTCGATATTGTATTCGTCATCAATGGCATGATAAGGAAGATGAATGAATCTCCTTTAAAATATTAGCCACCCAATGTCATCACCCAATGTGATATGCAAAAGTACAAGGAAGTCGATCAGTCTAAATGTCAGAAGGAATGTCCTGACTGTGCAAGCCTGTATCAGCCAGGCTATGACAAGAAGGGGTACTTTTCTGGCAATCCTGAAAAGTTGAATAATCATTAATCAAATGACTCTAGTAGATCTTAGGTTGCAAGAGACAGCTACTAGCATTCTTCTCAATTTTTATATATTTATGTGTTATTAAAAAGAAAAGAATTAAGTCATGAAGTTCTGACACTCATTTAAAAAAAACATTGATATAATGGATCCACTGGGTAGAGATGATGTTTTAGCTACAGTATAGTCTAGTCAAACAGTGATGTTTGCTTTGATAGAAGATATGTGTAAAAAGATGCACAATTATGTTCACCAAACTGATTTATTAATGATGGCAAACCTATGGCACATGTGCCAGAAGTGGCACACAGAGCCACTTCTGCCAGCATGCGAGAGGTCGCCCAAAAGGGTCCTACTGCACATATGCACGTGCCGCCCACCAGCCAGCTGATTGTTGGATATCTGGTATGCATGCGTGGGGGCAGGAGGGATACGCATGCATGCACAGTGATGTACGGTGTGCACAGGGGGATCCTGTGCATGTGCGCAGAGATGCAGGGCACAGGGGATCATGCACACATGTGCAGATATGCATCCCATGCGTGAGGGGGTCACATGCCATGTGCAAGGGTCATGGGGGGCCATGCGCATTGCCTTCTGGCAATGTGAGTGCTAGAGCGCACAACCACACACACAATTTTCGGCATGGGAGCCCAAAAAGATTAGCCAACCCTATTCTAGTATATATATTCCATATTTTCTCTACTATACATATCTGCAAAAACCTAACATCACACTGTCCAATGCTCTTTATGTCAAAACTGGAAGAATGGCTAAAATATACAAGAGAATTCCCAAGGTATCTTTTATTGTTATTTGAAAAAACTAAACTTGTATTAATCTAGTAGAATAAAAACTTTTAACAACTATGGACACAGAATCTCCTCTAATGAAGTTCAACAAAAATATACAAAGAGTAGATGTCCCCAGCCAGTGCAAACAGTCTCCTTCATTTTTATTAGAGTGGATAAGGAACTCTAATATATATAGAGTCTAATATACTCTTGTATATTGTACACAAGAACAATGTTGCTGGTCAGAAAATGTTATTCTTAAGTGCAGATAAAATGGAGAAAAAGGTTTGTGCCCATTAAAAAACATTATGCAGGCTAACCTCTGCTGAAAAATATTTATTTATGTGATTTATCTCCACCTCAGCCTAAATGAGGTGGAGATAAATGATGCATGCAGAAAGCCAACATTAGTTCTGCTTTTCCAAATGTACAAATTTTCTGTTTATATCTGAAGCAGCTTTATAAAAATCACTCCACAAAGATTTCATGATGAAACTAAGTTGAGGAGAGGTTTGATGACTCGCACAAACAACAAAAAGAATCCCTGCACATCATCTGAATAATCTCCACATTTTAGTATTTCTTTTTTTCCTGGTTAAATAATTCTAGGAACAGAAGAATTCAATAGTATTTGTTCCTCTGTTTATAATTATTGGGTTTATTTATTTAACTTTCATGACATTGAAAAACATTGCTAAGTAGAGAAGAGAGCAACAAAGATGATTAGGAGACTAAAATGTATGATGAATGGTTGAGGAATTAAGTATGGCAAGTCTAGTGATAAGAAGAATGCAAACTCTGCTAACAAATTAGAAATATGGTCATACTTGGAAAAAGTAAATATTAACACTACTTAAATTGAGATTTCCAGCTAAATCAAGAGCTCAGTTTGTGTTCATTAATAAGATAAGGAAACAAAGCATAAAATAAGGGCAATATCAAAAATAACTATAACATGTTTCTTCCCAAAGTACCATCATCTCCATGTGCTTCTTTCCCTGTTCAGTTATAGATAAGATAGTTACACTGAATTATTTGCTCACTGTAAATATTTTCATTTCTATATTTTTCAGAAATTAAAATTTGTACAATTCATCATATACTGCAGATCAGTTGCCACCAACATGACTTCTGAAAAGCATTTGATGTGCAAATCAACAGTAAAAATGGGGTCTAATATATCATATCTGAACCTTACAGGTAATTGTTGTTTTAGAAAAAAAGGGAAAAGAAGAAATTCTATAACTTTTAAATGGTTTCCTCTGCCTATTCAGCATAATTTTGCAAGATTCACATAACATTTAGCAAGTAAATGTTATGATTATTTCATTCCTATTCAACATTATTAGTCATGGATCCTGGCAACTGCCCAGATGAGTGCCTGCTATCATCTTGGCAAATCTTCTTGGCAAGATTTTTGCCATTGCCTGCTTCATAGGACTAAAAGAGAGTGACTGTCTGAAAGTCACCCAGCTGGCTTCATCCCTAAACTGAAATTAGAACTCGCTATCTCCCTGTTTCTTGCTTGGTGCCTTAACCGCCACATCAAATTGGCTTCAGTTTCATAATGAGTACTTTTTATAATCTTCATATAACATTTAAGATAAATTACCAGAGTTTTGGATAATCTGTATTCTTGCTGCAGTCTTAAAAAGATAGCGTTAATGGTAGAGAGAAAGCAAATACTTTTGAAGGAAAACTATTGACACTGCAGCCAATTTATTTAGGTGAAGCTATTTATTAAAGATATTGTGTTTTATATGTGAATTATATTATGATTAAGCTGTATAGTTGTTTCATTTTGTATGTTTTCCCACAAAATTACACCTCCACTATCCACAAAAACAATGAAATTTCATGAAGCTCCTGGAGAAACTTTTCGCTTCTTGTGAATCCCAATTTCATTAAGTATTAAAAGTAGGCATCTGAAAATCATTTGTTTTGAAGGAGGCAAAGTGCCTTTTCCTTCTTATAACCATTCTTTTTATATTAAATTTCAGAAGTTTAAAACAGCCAAAAATATATTGGAGAAAAGGGATGCTAAGTGCTTAAGCCTCACTTTATTTCATGTTAACATCTGAAATGCTGATACTATTAATATTAGTGTAAAATTAAATATTCAATAAAATAATATTAGTTTTAGCCTGGGAACATAATATTATCTCAGTCATCTTTTGAACATGACAGGAGAAGCCCTATTTTCAATCCAAATTCCATTAAGGCAGTAACTTTATTATGCTAATGCTATCTCAGTATCAGCTATGTTACCTTTTTTATATCCTCTTTATAATTATTCATAAATTTGTTTTCTAAAAGTTTGAAACAATTATGCAAAATTTAATTGGCCTAATAAAGTTATATTAGATATGGTTTGTATTATTGTTGTGGTGGTTGTTGTTGAATTGTCTTAACAATTACATTATTTAGTTTTTAAAAACTCCCCATAAAGTTATTCTATGGATTATTTCATCTTTATAATTCATTGTATTAATCTAAAGTGTTCCTCCCTTTTGTAAATTAAAGTCATAGAGCACTGGATTGCAGATCTTTCCCAAGAATTTTCCATAAACTGATCCTTCTTTTTGTATGCATCCTTTTAACAGTGTAAACCATGTTTAATATTAACTATGGTACATTGCGCAGTATTTGTAATCAGCTACAAAAATGCTGATATACGTTCTGTATAGATGCTAGTATGATCTCTGCATTTAGAAAAGCAACAATGCTGCCATAAATTTAGAATTAGACTTCAATTATTTCTCCAATCTTATATAACTCCCCACCACCACCATTCAGTAGAATTCATATATGTATCTTACTGGACAGTTTCATATTTTAGACATCGAATGTTCAAAAAAGGCTTCAAAGTTTGGAACTTGTCCAATTGCTGAACTGATCTTAAGAATTATGAACACAACAAATGTGCTCAGGAGTTACTTTTTCCTCAGTATTCTTTGTATCCCTGTCTTCAGAGATTACACTCAACAAGTCCTTGCATGCAGCAGGAACTTACTCATCTGTTCCACTAAACATATTCATTATTTAAAACAATGTACTCCCTGCCACCTCATTGCTGTAACTGTGGTTTAAAGCTCTTTTTTATACAATACTAACACAGTGGTATAGGTTTTTTTGAAATACCAGTTTTGTTGCCCAAAGACAGCTTTAGAGGAAAAGCTTTGCCAAATGGATTAAATGTCAAACTTTATATGATCCACTGCAGAAAAATACTACAAAACCTGACTTAAAATCTATTGTGTCTCATTCCCTGTTTCTTGTAGTGATCAACCAGAAGCTTCTGAAAAACTCAAAAAGATAGAATAAAGAAACAATAATTTCCTGATGTCATTCTTTAGTGATAATTTCCTGATGTCATTCTTTAGTGACAAAATAAGGGAGCCTTAAGTGATCTTTGAGAACGAACATCAGGTCTAACATGCAGCTCAGTGCTAATTTCTTGCAACTTCAGCTTTTTTGAAAGCGTGCCCTATTTTTTTTACTAACCATATCTTCTGCTTGAATATTTCCTACTAATAAGTAAGAACATCCTCACTCCACTGCTGTACAGTTCTTCTATTGCACGGTTCCTTCTAATACTGAACTTTTGTAATTTTTGCCCACTAATTCCAGTGTTGCTCTCTAAGGCAATTGCTCAATAACATGTTCACAATTACTTGAATTTAAGCATTTGCAGAAGGTTCTGTGAATGTGTATAGTAGTACATTAACAGACAGTTATAACCAAATGCTCTTTATGTTATTAACTGCATAATTAATTCATTTTAAAAGGGTGCTATTTTATTGGAATGTGAAATGAAAGTGACATGATGTTAAAGCAACAATTTGTCATGGCTTAGAAGCTTATATTGCATTTCTATAATCATAATTAAATAGTACAATATCAAGATTAGTTTCAAGTTATATACGTAAATCTGGTAGAAAACTGATCGGTTCTCATAGCACCATATGCTCCTGCTGTACTGAATAGATGTTAGGAACATGATTTATATTTGGTTGACAGGATGCCTAGAAAGTACTTCTTAAAGAATCTTGGGTTGGGCAAAGAAGGGAAATTCAGCATTATACTTAGTTGCCATAATGAAGGAAAGTGGCACATATCACACTAAAGTTTCTTATGACTTACGATTCCTGGGCCTGTGAACTAGAATCAAAAGAGAAATAAGTCAGACTTTTCTGCCCATCATACAAAGCCAGCTTCAATGTGATTATGATTTCTGTTAATACTTACCTGAGAACAACAGTGAAATAGTTACAATTTTTAACCAACCTTTTTAACCATCATTTCTATAGATCATCAGTCTTCGGGTCAAGACATCAATCTTTTGGCCAATTATTCACAAGACCTAATTGGAAATTCTACCAAAAATGAATTTACAACAATTGTTTTACCTATGCTTTACCTCCTTATATTCTTGGCAAGCATCTTTCTGAATAGCTTGGCAGTATGGATTTTCTTCCATATCAGAAGCAAGACCAGCTTTATTTTATACCTCAAAAACATTGTAGTCGCAGATTTGCTGATGACTCTGACATTTCCATTTAAAATTATTCAAGATTCAAGATTTGGATCATGGTACTTCCATTTTTTCCTATGCCGGTATACAAAAGTTTTGTTTTATGCCAGCATGTATACAACAATAGTTTTCCTTGGACTTATTAGCCTTGATCGATATCTGAAGGTGGTAAAACCATTTGGAGATTCCAGGTTGTATAGCATTACTTTCACTAAGATTCTGTCACTTGTGGTTTGGATTGTTATGGCATTTTTAGCTTTGCCAGATCTGGTCCTCACTAATGGTTACCCAACTAGGATAACTACCAGTGACTGCTTAAAACTGAAAACCCCGTTGGGAGTCAAATGGCACAATGCTGTCATTTACTTCAATAATGGCATATTTGTCATTGTGCTGATTGTATTAATAGGATGCTATATTGAAATATCCAAATATATCTATAAATCCAGCAGGCAGTTTATTAGCTCTTCAAGTCACAAAAGGAAACATAGTCAAAGCATAAGGGTGGTGGTGACAGTATTTTTTATTTGCTTTGTGCCATACCATCTATGCACAATCCTTTTTAATTTGTGCCAGTTAGATTATTATTTAGGTGCTTCAGCCCACAAGATCCTGTATTACTGCAAGGAAGTGACTATTTTCCTATCGGCATGCAATGTCTGCCTAGATCCAATCATCTACTTTTTTATGTGTAGATCGTTTTCACGGAGGCTTTTCAGAAAATCAAACATAAGGACAAGGAGTGAAAGCATCAGATCCTTTCAGAGTATCAGAAAGTCAGAGGTGCGGATTTATCATGAATATCCTGATTTGTGACATCATTGCTAAGCATTTTTAATGGTTATTTGTATCATTTTTTTCTACTTGTAAATAAAGGTATTTTGCTTGTTTTAAAAATTGCATGCAACATAGGATTAACATTTACATTCTTTCCATAGTTTTCAGTTTGAAAAGGAAATAGGCAGTCTACTATTACAAAATAGATGTCCACTTGACAATTGAGGTGGTTTTCTTTAATTTACATTAGAATTATTTTTAAAGATATATGGTGCCATCTAGTGGACAAAACAGGGTTGTGATACAATGCAATGACAACAGTGTCTAAGGATAGTTTAGTAAACAGTGTCTAAGGATAGTTTAAAACTGTAAGCTAAGTTTCTTTTCTCCCAGGCTGCTCCCAGTTTCTAAGGCCAACTTCAAAAATTCCAGTCTGGTAAATTGGCAAAGCAGCTAAGCCATAAACGTAAGGCCTTATTGATTGATTCCCTTTTTTATTTGCCCTTCCCATCCCTGCCTTGATGATTGTTCCCTCTAACTAGTCCTCATATTTTCCTTAGTTTTCCCAGATATTCACACACACATGGATGCCATTATTTCCCTTCCTTGCCTATCTTTCCCATACAATGTCTTTTGATAATAATCCTTCTTTTGTTGATTTATAGGTACCATTATTGCAGTGATGCCATAGCATTCAAACCATTCAGAATCCATGGGAATTTTACAACAAAGAACACTGATTGTAACATTTCTTCATTTCTAAACATCCTTAAGATAATGTTTAAAATATAAATGAAAGTGAAGAGAAGCTTTGCAATACTAAGTTTGGGGGCAGGAAATCAGGGGGTGTATACTTCATTCAACATCGGTAGATATCAAAAAGGAGTTCACTGGGTGAGGTAAGGGTTGAATGGAGCATCAGTTTCTGGATAATTCATTGACTTAACTGGCCACTCAGTAGTGGTATTTGACCAGTTCTGCCCGGTTCTGGAGAGCGGTAGCGGTGATGAGCATTGGAGACCGAACCAGTTCTCTTCGCTGCTCTGTGTTTGGCCCACCCGCCTGCCCGGGCTCCCATACTCACTTTTTTGGCCAGAATTCAAAGCACGGCTGCTTTGCGCGGTGCAGAATAGCACTGTGTGACAGCTGCTGCAGCAACCAGCATCATGCAGGCTTGCAGGAGGCAAGTTAGAATGCCTCTGCACCTGTGCAAAGTGGTTGCAACTTTATTTGAATACCACCACTGTGGCCACTGATGGATCAACTGAGATTATGAAAAAAAATAGCATCTGTCAAGCATCAGAGGACATTGTAACCTGATAGAACAGAGCAAAATGGCTGCATAGGACCATGATCCACCATTGGGAGGAAGCATGCAAGGTGTTTTGACCAATCAAAACTAAGCTGTCAATAGATTGAAATGAAGCCCTGAAAATCATCTGCTTAGGCCAGAAAAATAGCATTTTTGAACCAGAAGCTATAAAATACAGATATGAGATTTATTTCCATTAACCTGGGAAAAGGAGAAGGAGGATGTCATAGGTTTTAGCACTCAAATGATAGGTAGCTATACTAGTAGTGGGCTAAACAGAAAGTATGGCTTTGCCCCAATTCACAGTTGCCTAGCTGATATTCTGTAAGACTTAAGTCAAGCTGTAATACAATAAATTTAAATGAGAACTCATAATAAGCTACTGTTAATTCATCTCACAATACAAGATTGGACAACTTTGTCCAATCTAGTTTCCAGTCAGGTTAACTTTGGCATAAGCCATAAGAATAATTTAAATAGCAAACAAATAATCAGGAAAGGATTCACACTATGCCAAGATATGTGGTAGCCCAGTTCCAATCTATTTTGTCCTTGAAGAAAAGAAATACTAATTAAAATTCAAGCCAATCCACTTACTCATATTTACATACCTCAGGTAATCATAATGCAAATCTTTAAAATAAGCAGGAGAAGTGAAGATGCAATTTTGAATTTATCAAATGGAAGTATAAAAAGTAGGATTATTAACAGCAGTTATATGCACAGCCAAAAGATAGCAATGTATTACTGTTAATAACGTATAAACTGACATGCCTAACAAATTCACACTAACATTAATTCAAGGAAAGTTGGCCTTAGTTTGCTTTTGGTTGTATAGGGATTCCAGGCTTATCTCTCTTTTAACTCCACCTCCAAGTTCTGCCACTTCACCTACACTCCCCCTCAAAAAATTTTTTAATGTCTCTAAATGTATAGTTAAACACAATCCAATTGCAACTCTTTAATCTTATGACAGAGTTATCTTAATACATGCATCAAGCCTTTTTGAAATTCATATACATTTAATTATGCATTATTTTAAAATAGGCCTACTTCAAAGGCTTTCTGAACAGCTAACAGCAACATATAAAATGGATTAAAAACATGAAAAAGAAATAATATAAACTCTATAAAAATACTCATCAATTCATATGATGGCCATTCACAATCAACTAAAGCCAGAGAGAGAGAGAGAGAAAGGAGCGGATTGGTTGTACTTGTTTGTGAAAGGCACTCAGATTTGGGGCAATAGAAACATCCAGCATATTCCAAAGACTGGTGCTCCACAGCAAAAACCTGTCCCATGGAGCTTTTGAGGAGTGGGGACTTTATTATTTTAAACAGGCTTTAGAAATTTGATCACATAGGCAGAATCAGTTGTGGCAAGACAATCCTGGATGAATCCCACTGCTGAATCTTACTGGACTTTAAAGGTAATAATCAGCATTTTGAATTGGGGCTGAAAGCCTATCAGCACAATGACTTTGATTTTGAAGTTATTCTAATCAGAAATTATTGTCACACCAGCCACCTAGCCAAACATTATGATAATTGTACATCTCTACCTTACCAGAAAATAGATATCCACCTCTCCTCCAGGTAGTTCTCAGTTGACAACCACATATTTAGCAACCATCGAAAGTTACAATGTCATTGAAATAAATCATTGATAACCATCTTCACACTTATGACCAACACATGATCAAAATTTGGATCATGAGATCAAAATTTGGATACGTGGCAGCTGGCAGGTATTTATGATTTTGTTGCAGTGTCCTGAGTCATATAATTTTGTTCTGACAAGCACAATCAAATGGGACAAGTTGGATTTGCTTAACAACTGCAGTGATACATTTAATAACCTTGGCAAAAAAGGTCATAAAATCCAGCACAACCAACATAATAATTGCCTTACTTAGCAGTAGAAATTCTAGTCCCAATTTTGTTGCAAGTTGACAACTATCTATAATTAGAAAAATTAAGGAAACTTGTTCTCAACAAACTATAGAGAAAAATGTGATGTTAAAGTAAATATAATTGGCAAGATTGTATAAACAAACTCCTGTTTTCCTTTAAATAAATCTGGTTAATAACATTGTTATTACAGCAGAGTGGCGAAGAGAACCAGTTTGGTCTATGCTGATCATCACTCCTCCTGGTTTGCCAGAACCGGGCAGAACCAGTTGAATATCACTACTGCCTGGGACACTGTAGTTGTCATACATACATGTCAATTGCCAAATGCCCAAATGTAACTACAGAGATACTGCAATGACACTAAAATGTGCGAGGACTGGTTGCAAGTCACTTTTTTTCAATGCCATTCAAATTTCAATAATGGTAAAAATGGTTTACAAATGATTGTAAATCAAGGATCACCTCTACTGGCTTGGTTTTTTGAGATTTGAAAGTGTTCATACAGTTGATGCAGTTATCTGATGGTAAGCCCCAATTAGGCTTTCTTCTTAATAAAAATGATCAAGAATATATCTATAATTGAAGTAAACGTAGAATGTGGGGAAGGTAAAACAGAAAGATAACCAAGAGGAATTATATCGAGGGTGATATCAACGTTTAAGGAAATTTAAATATGTACAGAAAGAATTGTCCTAGCACCTATGTCATTTCATTTTTATCTGTCAGCAATGTAATCTGTTTTATATTAGCACCGCTACTTCTTCTTTCTTTTTAAAAGTTCATGTTGAAAAAAAGCAGACATTGTGGTATGTGATATTTCCCAATCTTAAACAACAGAAAGTGAATCTATACTTGAATCAAGTGTTCATTCAAGTGGCACATTTCATGCCACCCATGTTCTTTAGAAAAGTGGTCGCCAACCACTGGTGGTCCACAAGAAAATTTTGGTGGTACACAGAGAAATGCCCCCCCCCCAACGCACCCCCCCAAAGCAATTAATCCATGCTGCTTGGGAATACAAGGCTGTGCCGCCCACATGAGCCATCTACCCACTGGCCCCCATACTTCAGCTGAGTGGAAACTTTATCTTGAGTAGAGCCATGCGAGCTGGAACTGGAAGGTAAGACCAATGGCGAGGGAGAGAAATCCGCCCTGGGATAGTTTGCTGTTGTTGGTGGTAAAGTCAGTCCCATATTCTAGTAGTCACAGGACTGTCCCTTTGGTCATCCTGGAACAGCTGCTCTTCCACCCGGGTGCACTGGCCTGCCATGGACTGGAGGAGCAGCTGCTCCGGGATGACCAAAGGATCAGTCCTGTGACTACTTCAGCTCTGGAATAAGGGACCGTCTTTCTCACCAACGTTAGCAAGCCACTGTCAGTCAAAATTCATATTAGTAGTCCGCGGGATTTAAAATTATGAGTTTGGTGGTCCTTGAGGTCCAAAAGGTTGGCGACCCCTGCTTTAGAATTAATACTGTAGCAATTTGATTGTGTTCAATAATATTAATATTATGTCAGAGTTAAATAGTTATCTATATATATATATATATATATAAAAGCAAAATACCTCTCACGCATCATCACAATATCTCCAGAACCATAAAGCCTACAAACTTGAAATTTTGCACATGTGTTTCTCTTGGCTTCTAGGTGCTCAGTAAGAAAGGAATTTTCAAAATGACCATCAGAGCATTAGTATTTCATATATTATTATTATTATTAGTTCTGATGCTAAGGAGTTCTACTCCCCCTCCCCACCTCAAAAGAAATCTGTTCCAAAGGCAAAACACAAGCAGAGGAGAGGAGTTTCAGTTTCAGTTTTGGTTTCACAGCAGCAACCAGCTTTAGTACAGAACATTTGAGCTAAGCCATGCCCAGGCTCCTAGCTGTCTCCTTCTTGCTCACACAGCAAATACTGCGTCAGTTTCCAAGTAGCCCTCAACTCTCTCACTATGAAAGGATGCTAACTAGATGAATACCGATGAATGATGAAAGGCAGAGGCACAATTTTTTCCCTTATTTTCCTCCCCAAAAACTAAGCCCAATCACATAGTTTCATAGCAAAGCGTGGGTATGGAGCTAGTTTCTTATATAATTAGCTTTAAAACATAAAAAAGAGCATTTAAAAAAAACCTTTGTTTCACGTAATTACATCAGGAATTGCAACTTCTTAGAACCATGAACTTTTCCTGTGCGGGTCTCAACAGATGGCAATTTTCCGTGAG
This sequence comes from Laticauda colubrina, assembly GCA_015471245.1. NCBI lineage: Eukaryota > Metazoa > Chordata > Lepidosauria > Squamata > Elapidae > Laticauda > Laticauda colubrina. The sequence continues at coordinate 29,139,589 of BLBF01000040.1, forward strand.
ATATGACTGATTTTATACAGAAGTTCCCACAAGGACTTTTAACATATTACTCATCATGATTTCATGTATTTTCATTTTTAACCAGTACTTATTTCTCACTCAATATAAAAAGAAAATAATTACAAAGTATGTTTGTCTGCAGCTCTTGCAGTTATTCCACTAATAAGGACATTAACCTTTTGCAAAGCACCAACACTTCTTCCATAAAAATAATGCAGTCCTAAAAAAGATTTTTGCTGCTTCCATATAAGGCTCATATCACTTTGAAAACATTCATTAAATCTAACCAGTTAAAACAAAAAAATATGGTCAAATATTTTTTTCTGCTTAATATGGAAGTACATGTAGAATATTTATTAACAAAGCTGGATATGTTGCTTGTTGCTTAAGTCAACTTCTTGAGAATTTTTTAGTTTATAAGAACTGGGCATGGAAGGAGGAGGAAATTAGAATTTTGGAAGAGTTGCTATAGCTACTAGAAAACTATTGTGGTTCTTCATACATTTCCTTTTGGGGGGGGGCAAGGTTTTTAGATTTGTCACTCTTAATTTAATCAGCCTCTCATGGCCAGCTGTAATATTAGCTGGAAGCTGATACAACTCTGGGACTAAACCAGTGTGGGAAATATTGGGAACTTTATTTTAGCATGGATTTGAAAGGGTACCATCACTTCTGAATCATCTGAAAAACTACCAAGTCCATACTGGTAAGAAGTTACTTTACATTTATTTGCTTTGATTTTTTTAAAAAAATGTATTCTTGTCAAAATGCTTAATCTCAAATCTAGCCATAGGATTATAACTCCAAACTGCGGACTAGAAAAGATATTTAAAATACAATAACTTAGATGAATGCTGAATATGACATGGTATTACTGGTACGGTATATTATTTTAACACATAGTTTTTTGACTATACATCATTCACTTCCAACACCCTTATAAAGGTTGTTGTTAAATCTCAATGCAATTTAAAACTAGTAATGAGAATCAACACACCAGTAAGTTACAAATAAAAATAAAGAAAATGTTTAATTGTTCATTATTAGCGATACATTGCATTAGTTATAGCTTCTCCTGAACTAGTTACTCAAGTAGTTATAAAACCAGTTATATCTCATCTTTGTACCTCTGATACTTTAAAAAAAATCAATAAAGTTAAATCTGATTGCATTTGTATTAAAGCTTACTTCTATCTCAAATATATCAGTATAATTAGCTATCTACTCATAGTTACTGGGATTGAATGAGAATTTAATTTTAAAAAATTGGTGAAAAATAAAAATGGAAAACAAGTTTTGTGTGTATCTGTGGAATGCCAGGAAGGCAAACAATACCATAATTAGAAGGAGAAGTCAAGTTAACTCTTTTAAAAGACTTGTTTTTGTTATTGGACACTTGCAACATGAAGCAAATTTTGCTTGATTAATCAGTGCTAATGAACAAACGACTTACCTCTTATTTTGAATGTTAAGTATAATGTAGCATTATTGAGCAAAGAATATATAGCCCATGCTGTTTATTTTGTACAGAAATATTGCACATTACACAATTACAATATTTAAGCTATATTTATTACTGTGTTATTTTTATTATTAAACAAAGTATAATTCATTGTTAGAAATCTTTGTCTTTCTGTAAACTTCATACTTGGCAGAATAATTTTGGGTTTCTGAAATCAGGGAAATCCAGAGATTTCAAAGCTCTGCGGAACAGAAATGAGGGGAAAAACACTTTTGGTTTATAATGAACTGGATGTGCTTTTTAGGGATAGGTTTGAACTGGATACCAGAATAGATTACATTGCTGTATGGACGGCACTGGAGGCAAATATAGTTCTAGAAAGAGGGAGTTACAAGCTTATGCAATATAGATGTGATAGGATATGGCAACCAGGTATTTCACAGTGTATAACAAATTGTGCTTAGTAAACTCAGAGGGGCCACTAGAGTATAATTATGAAATAATAGGGTAGGACTACAAAGTCAATGGGCTTCTGGAAATAAACAGCAAAAAGAACCAATATTTTATGAAGATAGTTTCTTTCTTGGAAGTAACTTCTTTTGCTTTTCCTGCTTATTCTACTTTGAATGCTAAGAGTTGGTATAAATGCTACTCTGGTTTGCAAGCAGAGAAATGAAATGGGTCCAAATTTCTTCTTGGCCCACACTGTGCTAAGCTGTGATAAAAATTACTGTAGGTATTGTGTTCCTCACCTTGAAATTAACCAGTCTGAAAAGATCACAAGAAGTTCTATGACATTAGTGTCTCAAAACTCTTACCTTTTCTCTGATCTTAATTTGATTTAAGAAAATGGATCTATACATGTTAAGAGGCCATAAAATCGCATCCTGAAATTTTGAAATTGTTTCAAAGAGAAAATAGTTGATACATTTTTATTAGTTTCCATAAACACAATATATATGTAATCCCCTGCAGTTTATTTCTGCAATCTCTTTTGACTTCTCATGTCCAAAGTCAAGTTCAATTGTGTAAATATCACATTTTTCTTTTAGCTGTTCCTTCATTTTTAAATCAACTCATTAAGTTTTCAGCTGTAAATCACAATAGTAGAAATTTCCTATGTATGCAGAAATATTCCTCACAAAGGCATTTATGGATTTTGGAGGGGGGATAGATCCTGTTTAATGGTTGCAATCATTTAACTTGTTAGTGTGATTTAAATAAAGGATATTTTAAAGAAAAGGAAAGAAAGCTGAGTAATACCCTGTTTCTCCAACAATACGGCCTCCCCCAATAGGAAGTCCCAGCATGTTTTATAGGCATGAAATGAAATTAAGCCCCTCCCCCCAAATTAAGGCCTATATTAAAACATGCAAAATGGGGGGAATGGTGGGGGGGGGGTTGCTGTTAGGAAATACTTTTGTTGCACACCCGGATAGGTGCTGCCTGCATTGACCCCTATTCAAAGTGCCCCACCAATGCCGAGGTCAATATCCAAGCCGCCGCCGCCCTCCCGTAGTTGCAAGGGGGGAGAATTAAGTTACCCCCAAAAAGATGGCCTAGGCATTTTTTCAGGGCTCAAAAAAAAATAAGACCCGGCCTTATTATATGAGAAACATGGTACCAATACTGTTCACAATACTTCTCTATATCTTTCTCACATATAATTATATAATCTATCATTTTCATGTACTTCATATATTGCCTTTTGTTCTTTAAACTTCTCACTTTTTTTCTGAAAAACTTAACTCCATCCATCTATATATAGCTTACTTGGTCTTGTTCCTCCTCTCAATTTTATATATCATTTTTATAATTTAGTCCTTATTCATTCACTACATACTTCTTGGCATGTTCTTCAAGACAGCGATTGTTATTTATGTCAAGAGCCATTTAACCCTTGCAAGAGATTGCACTCACTGTCTTTCCTTCAGCATTTCTACATCTTAAAATTTATCCTTCTATTTTCCAATTTTAGCAAACTTTTACCAAGGAAAGTAAGTTCATTTATGTTAGTTTTTCAACATTTATATATAATTTGGATTCAGTCATTGCATTTCTTGCACCTTGTTCTAACACATTAATATTCAGATCCATATTTCTCAGTATATCATGAAGTGAATATGAAAAACTGATATGAACTGCTTCTTTTCTCTCACATTTCCTGCAATCCTCAGTATTTGTCCCATAAAACCTTATGAAAAATAAGCCCCAGTGTATCTTTATCAATAGCACTTTTCTACTGAGAAAGTTTGCCTATAATTTTCTCATGTTCAACTCATTAAAAGAAGGAGAAATGCTAAAATGACAAAAACTGACTTTATAGACTTACATAACTTAAAAGGAGACCGGAAGGAAAAGCTGCATTTATGGGAAGTGAAAGTAGGATTGGAACATTTATTGTAGTAACTTCAGGGTTTGTTTGTTTTTTAATTGTGGTGTCCTGAACCAGAATTCTAATCTAGCCATGCTTCCCCCAGTAAAAACAGGATTACGCAAATCATGAAGGCTATGCGATATATTTTTTCTGTGCATTCGTCAAGGGATAATACACATACTTACATATATGATTTTATTTTTAAAAACATCACATTATGATCTTATATTCTAAATACTTGGTCATAGTGAAGAGGCTTCTATATGTGCAGAAACGTATTTCCATAATCAGGGAACCTGTGGCTATTTCAGAAAAAATAGTAAACATCACCATCTGTTTACAAAAATAATATAGGTCCATTTCATTAGAAGCATAAAGTCTGATATTAGATTAGTTTACTTTATTGTCATTGCACCTCATACAACTAAATACCATCTTCAGTGTATATTATGACTATGAAAATAAACACACATCCTTCACATTCTAAACACTGAATTGAAAACCCCTGATATTGCATTAATATTGCACTATATAGTAGAATTCAATAGAGTTACTGTGCTGGGATAGAAACTGTTTTTCAGCCTATTTGTCCTTGTTTTTATTATTCTGTACTGTCTGCCAGATAGTAATTGTTCCCCCCCCCCCCCAAAAAAAAAAGGTGCCCAGGATGAGATGGAGAATGTTTTGAACTTTCTTAAGGCAGCGGGAGCTTTATTTTCTTTGGAAGAGGGGAGAGGGCTACCAATGATCTTCTGCGCAATGAAGTTAACCCTCTGGAGTGCTGCCCTCTCTGCCACTGTGTAATTATTCTAGTTAATAGATTGTATGTATTTTTTGTGTGCATCTACAGATGCATTTGTATCTCTAATATTTCTGAAAATGACTTTGGGAGACAGAAGCTTAGACAACCATCAAGCAAAAGGTCTCTTAGTCCATAGAAGGAAAAGGAGTATGGGAAGCATCTCAGATGGGATCTTCCCTAGTTTTAGGAAAGGCAAGGGAAAGGAAAGTATTTTTAGATCTAGATTTGGTTATGGTAACACTTACAATAAAGGTAAATTAGTATTCATTATTTGTGCCTGTTGCCTACATTACCTAAAATAGCTGGCATAAGTCTTAAAAGCATCTCATTTACTTTTCCCAAAATTAAGGAGGGTTTTTCCTTCTGTAAGCTGAGATACCTTTTACAAGTAGGTGAAATTAAAAAATGATAGCACATTGTTTAAAGTTGCTTTATAAAAGGTGAGTTTCTTGGCAGAACTTAAAAAAATTGAGCAGAATTATTGCTGCCTAATACTGGACTAGAAAACCACCAGGTAATGTAGCTTTAAACTAAATTGGCAAGTTGAAAAAAGACATTTCTAAGAAGGTAATGGCAAAATATTCCTTATTCTTATTAAGAAAACTGCAAGCAGGTGTTGTTATCAGAGGCTGGCTTCAACTTTCAGTAGAAACAATTAATTTTTTTTCTCCTATCACATTAAAAATTACGATTCTCTGAAAGTACCCAAGGGGCTGCTTAGGTAGTGCATCTCCATATTAGATGAAGTTGTTTACATAAATATAAATATAGTAAATTACATAAATAAATATAGTAAATACAAGCATTTAAAAAATCATATGCTACTTTTGTGATGATTATTTGCTAGAAATTGCTTTGATCCTGTTTGAAATTATATTTCAAAATAGTAGTACTTATTTGAGAAGGTTGCCCTTTTACTTGCAATTGCATGTGACCTTCTGATATCTTAAAAGAGAAAAATGCATGGAAATTGTTTTCTTAAATTTGACTTGATCTTTTAATTTTATTTTCAGGGGCTGAGAATGAACTGAACATGGTCGATTCAAGCAATACTTCAGAAAATAACTGTAATAGCAATAAAATCATTACACAACAAATTATTCCATTGATCTACGGTTTCATCTTTATCGGTGGAATACTGTTAAATGCAGCGGCAGCTTGGATCTTTCTTCACATTCCTAGCAAGACAAGTTTTATTGTTTATCTCAAGAACATTGTCACAGCTGACCTTATTATGAGCTTAACTTATCCTTTTAAAATTTTTTCAGACTCCAAAGTTGGACATTGGCAGCTCAATGTTGTTGTCTGCCGCTTTTCTGCTGTCATCTTTTACCTAAATATGTATATTAGTATAACATTATTTGGACTCATAGGCTTTGACAGATGCTTTAAAGTAATAAAGCCTCAGTTCAGCACTTCAGCTTACAATGTCCAGTGTAGCAAAATTATATGCCTGATCATATGGCTGCTACAGATTGTTATCTCTTTTCCCAATATGATTTTAACAAATCAAACTCCTACGGAAAACAATTCAAAGGACTGTATGAAGCTCAAAAGCCCTCTTGGAGTCCAGTGGCACACAGCTTCAAGCTACACATGCCTAGGAATTTTCTGGATTGTGTTTTTGCTCCTAATAGTCTTTTACAGTTCCATTGCAAAGAAAATATATATTTCACACCAAAAATTTAAGAAAAACTCCAAGCTGGCAAAGAAAAAGACCAATCGAAACATTTTCACCATCATGTTTGTGTTCATCATTTGTTTTGTTCCATACCACCTGGTCAGAGTCCCATATACATTAAAACAAATCAAACCTGATTACAACTGTGAGATTAAAAATATACTGTTTTACCTAAAAGAACTGACATTGCTACTGTCTGCTGCAAATGTTTGTCTTGATCCAGTTATTTACATATTCCTTTGTCAACCATTTAAGGAAAAACTGTACCAAAAATTGCACCTCAAAGTTAAAACATCTGAAGAGTTTGAAAATTCTAAATCAAGAAAGTCAAATGCTATTGTGGACGCAGTCACTATTTTATAAATTCCAACAGTTTATGACCAATAAAGAATATTTGTCCTCCTGACTCATTGCTGTAATAGCTATCCAGAAACCTCTTCCTTACATGATGAACTGATTACTAACTCAATATCTCAAGTAGTACTCAAGTAGTAATTTACAAATTTTGGGACCAAACTTTCCACTGCTAAGCAAGGTAATTTTTAAGTGGGTTAGATTCTTTTTGCCATTGTTTTTAAGTGAATGGCTGCAGTTGTTAAATTGATCTAGCTTCCCCCATTGATTTTGCTTATTAAAGGACTGCTAGGAGGGTCACAAATGGTGATTCAATGACCCTGGGAATGCTGCATCGATTGTAAGTGTGAGGACCAATTGTAAGTCACTTTTTTTCCAGGGTTTCTATAACTTTGAATGATCACTGAATGAATTGTCAGTTTTAAATTAAGGACTACCTGGTTTTTGTTTTGTTTCTGTTTTTCTTAGTATATATCTAATTATGACGATGTCAGCACTATATAGATATGGATAATATATGATTTAAAATGTAGCAAAATAAGTACATCCCACCAAATACCTTTTTAAAAGCCCAACAACCTGGTTTTAGAAATGTTATTGAAAATACTAAAGAAATTGATTGTGTTTCTCCAAGATTTCCAGTCTGTTTCAATATTTTTATTTTATAAAGGAACTCTCTTCCATATTAGCATCACCACAAATTCAACTCAGTCATCAGACATCCTACCAGGTAGCCCACACAAGGGTACGTTGATGGGTGTGTGAAAACTTTAAATGATTTCATATGAACAATAAGGAAAAAGTCCTAGAGTATTCTTCCTTTTAGATATAGCTGAAAACTGGTATTAATTTCAGTCTCATTTGTAGCAGAGAGCTGTATGGAATGGAATGAGAAGCGAGCATTGCCTTTTGAGGAATATGATTCTTCCTTAGAAAATCAGGATGTAGTTCAATTTTGATTCCATACAGCAAAAGTGTATCAACTTGCCTGCCAATTCAACAGAATGAAAACTGTACAAATGACAGACATGCAGGCCATTTTGGACAGCAGATAAAACATTCAGCATAAAGTTGAATTACCAAATAGAGGAAAGAGACTCTGTTGATCAGAAAGCCAAACAGTGAAAAAAGGACAGGATCTTGCCAGAAACAAATACTTGTAAGGGCGTGGACCCACACATAGACTTCTCTAAATACAGTACTGTTTATTCTTACCATGCTTTCCAAATTAAAGACTTATGTTGGCCTTAGCTTAGCAAAGTATGTGTTTGTACAGTACATGCATACATTTGTATAAAGAACTTTACAGTTTCTTAACCGTTTCTTTTTCTCCCTTCTTCTTCACAAAGGTATTTGTATCTATGCTTTGATATCTTCATTATGTTAGACAGCTAAACTCCATATTTTCCAAGCTTACTTTTAACCTAGAAAGGGAATGGCAAAGGGCAAAATAAATCTTTTTGAGCCTTTTGGAATTCCAGGACTCTTGTCAAACTTTCTTCACTGACTCCTGGTTTGTCATTTCCAAATGCTTAGTCTTAGTTCTTTTTCACGAGGTAATTTTCTTGCTTGTCTCGCTTTCAAGTCATGATTGCACCTGTTAGATCCCGAGTTATAGATCAGAGGTTTTCAAATTTGTCAGCTTTAAGACGTGGACTTCAATTCCCAGAATTCCTCCTCCAGTCATGTTAGCTCAGGAATTCTGGAAGTTGAAGCCCACAAGTCTTAAACTTGCCAAGTTTGAAGACCCTTGTTATAGATTCTCATTTCTTCAAAGTTGCCCTAACTTTTCTTTCATTCACATAACAGCCCCAAGCTACATAGCAACCAACTTGTCCACAGCTCATTTGTTGAAATATTTGCTGCAAAAGGCAGACATTCCTTCTCACAGGAATTAGGCAAGAAGATTCAAAGTCTTTCTGTGATTCTTTGCATGGGGCTGGCCCCTAGACAAAAATCTTAACTTTGAACCTGCTTAAAGTGCAACTTATTAAGTTATATCATATACAAGGTACCATTACTGGTTTTCAACAACATGATACTGGAAGTTGTATTTCTTAGCATTCATTTGTTGGGGTATCTGCTGGAGAGGGATCAAAACAGTCAAAAATTTAAGTTTTGACCAAGAATCAAAGCCTGATTCTTTCAATATATATGTCAATATTGTCTGCATGTACAAAGAAGCCAGGCTTCAATTGTATGATTTGCACATGCCGTCTTAACTTTTATTCACCCCATTGGCAGATGCCCCTTAATTATAGTTCAGAAGTTGAATCAGATAGACAGTAGATTAAGATTAAACAAGTTGAGGTTTAGCGCTGTCTGACTTTTTTTTAGAGATTTGCCATGATCAAGCAAGTTTTTCTTGAGTTGCATTTTTGTCATTTGCTACTCATATCACTAATGACACCAACCTAGGATTTTCCCTTAACTTCAGAAACCTCAAAACTCTTCTAATCTGCTTTATTAATATGCCTATATCTCATGGAAGTCAACTTCAAATTCAAACCTCAGTGCCCAAACACCAGCAACAAATATGACAATACTGGGAGAAACATTAACTAATGAGTAAAAATAATCAGAGATTGCCGTAATGTCTTTGCATATTATGTTTTGAATTATTCCTCTTCTTTCTTGCATTAGGGTTACTTTCTTTGATGTCACACATACTATTATAAAGCAATGTCTAAATTCGATTATAGCACTCATCAAAAGAGCACGCAAAAGGAACTTGGGATGTTAAGTCTGTAGAAAAAATACTGGGGTTAAACAGCAACAAGCAGGCATATAAAAGGATACCACAGGAAAGGAATGGTGTTTCTATTGTCACAAACACTAGAATAGGAAGTAAAAGTATCAATTATAACAATAAGAATCTTGCAGAAGTTGCCAGAGACATTTTCTCAATAGCTTGTAAATCTGTTGAATATATGTGATGGAATAGTATAGGAAGATTTCACAAAAAGTTTTTTTTTAGCTAGTCCAAAATGCAATAGCCTCAATGCTTACTTGGCAGTCATTTTATTACTACACTGTACCACTGCTATAGGAACAATACTGGTTACAAAATGTTGCAGAATCCAAGTCAAGGTCTACCTTTAAAGTCCAGTATGTCTTGAAAAGGCTATCTAAAATAATAACAACCCATGCTTTTCTCAGATGGTTTGTGCTTGACTGGTCCAGAGAGGCAGATAAATCCTAATGAAGACTAGCATCTAACAGGAGGCAGCCCAGCACCAGGCATCTTCTGTGGGAGCTCCTCTCCTTTGAAATAGCTTCTGTCTTGAGGCAAGGATGGGTCCCACTCTTATGGCCTTCTGGAAGCTGTTAAAGATACAGCTGAAGCAAAGGGCTTTCAAAGATCAGTTGCAGAGTCAATGTATATAAATTAATCAATATATGATTTTTACTGAATTGTATAATAAATTACTATTATTATTGTACTTCACTATTCATTATTCATTTATTATTATTGGGTTTAGTATGGTTTTTTTTATTATTAACTGTAAAACACCAAGAGTTTTTCCGAACTGCATTGGGAAATAAATACCGTACTGTTTTCAAGTTCTTTACAATTGATTGATTACAATTGATTATGTACCATTTTATCATTTTTAATTCCTAGTGATCAAAAGATTATCTACTCCCAATCTATTTCATGTCTCCCAAAGGTGCACTCATACCTCTGTAACTGAGTCCATCCACTTTGCTGCTGGTTATCTTTTTCTTTTCTTTCGTTCTATTTATATTCCTATGCATCCTGCTTTCTTCATAACAATACAGGACTGATTTATTATTGCCTTATTTATCATGAAATCATGTCTTTGCCGTTATCACTAAAGTGATAATTTGCCTTCAGTATCTTCCTATATCACTGTTGCACCTTATAGGTGCCTGCTTGCTTTAGCTGAGCAATTGGGGTGGCCTTCACATGGCATACATTCCCAACATTAGTATACACTCCTGACAGACTTCACTCCTTGCTCCCTGGAACATACCACCACCACTACAATAAGGTAGCAGAATAGTACTGGGGCTGTGGGGGGAAGAAACTTTGAATCAGTGCTGACTTCTGTCATCCAGATAGACAAGTCCCTCAGTTTTCTTTACTAGATTTCAGAAATCATTTGCCCTTGCTTCCTTCTTCAGGTTGAGACAACGTGACTGGCCCAAGGTCATCCAGCTGTTTCACATCTAAGGCAAGACTAAAACTCATGACAACATCTAGTTTCTAGCCTAGACTTCTCCAAACTGGTTTGCTTCTCTGCAACAGATCTCTTTAATAGTTTTAGATTTAATCTGTTTTAGATTTCAATGCAAAGCAGACCAAAGTTCTTCAGAGTTTTCTTTCTCACTTTAAAAAAAAAACTGGGACTATATCTGACTTCCAATTATCTGGCATGTCACTTGGATATTTCTGAACCAAACTAAGAGGTGATTAGCCCTGCCTTTCTTCTCTAACCTGTTCTCTGCAATAAAATCTTAGGGCAAAGGAGAGCACCAATACATTTTAGCACTTTCATAAGGAAATGAGATTCCCTTCCTCCCTCCCTCTACCTCTCCCTACTTCTCTCTCTCTTTTCACATGTCTGAAAAATAACTTTGTGTTGTTCTTAGTGTCTTTTATCAACCTCACCTCATCTTAATCTTGAGCATTTCTTGATGCTATCTCTATATTTTGGGCTCTATTTTCCCTTGTGATTTATAATTCACTCATCTGCTAAATATGCTTGTTATAGGTTCAGTTTTCTTACTTTTTTGTGCATGTTTAGATCCTTTCTACTGCCATCTTTCTCCCAACCTCAATTGAAATGGTTTACAAATCAATTTCTCCTACTTCCTTTTTTTAAAAAAAAATTACAAGCCCCTTCCATTGCATTTTCCTCATTAGCTGTTCCCTAATACCATGAAATGCTATTAGAATTGCTCTGAGTTCATTAAAACCTACCTTTTTTGAAGTTCTAGACAAGTGTTTGTCTACACTCAGCATTAATTTCTCTTAAAAATAAAAAGTCCACCACTGCATAATACTGTATATTACATTCAATGCTCCTATTACTCCCATTTCTTCAGCAAAGTCAGTTAAATTTTGAGTTAAATCAGTTGAAGGGAAGGTGAATCGTTACACAACAGAGACACAATAGAAATTCTACAAGAAAACTAGCTTTCTAAAATTCATTATTGCATATTCTTAACTTTACTTACTCTCGCTTCCCCACACACACACAAAACACTTGTTACAAAAACAGTGAATGGATTTTCTGCTACTCTCCGACAACATTATTTTGCATAAGATATTGTTCTATATCTTTCTTTATGCAGCTTCGAAGTAGTTATCTTGCACAACTAAAGATTTTCAACTAAGTTCTGATTTCACATGCATCAGCTGGAACACTTGAAAGACACAGGAAATTCTACTTCACCAGCCACAAATCAAAGAAAGAACTCACTAGGCAACATTAAACAGAACTACTTCTGTTTTTCTGAAACAGTAAATAAGACAGCAGGTATGTACCTCTTAAAATATAATTCATTATCATTGTCAAACTATTTAATTTCATTTGTAGTATTATATTTCTTTCTAAATCTCCAGGATAATGTTGAGCTTCATCAACATCGTTACCAAGGGTTTACCCTGAGATAAATTAAAGATGTGAGAAATTGAAAGGCAATTCAAACAAATTATTTCGGTGCTTTCAAATATCTAAAGTAATTCTATGACAGGTACAGGAATCCGTTACTGCCTCAGAAAATTGTTTGTTATGTTATTTAGACCTTTAGATTTAGCAGAATGACCTACTTCTTTTTAAGCCACAAGTAGAGGTGTAAGTAAAATATGCCAAATATAGAAAACAGCACATTTTCTCTAACAGCAGCTCCATGCCAGCTCCATTGCCACCGCCATGCAATGAGCTTTACTAAAAACTGCTGGTCATCCCAGCTCAGGTCTGCTCTGAGCAGGGCTCAAAATTGCTGAAAATTCAACAAGAGGTTCCCACAAGTAGATATGAGCCTGTTCTCCTATCTGTGTGTGTATGTGTGCATCCATGTGTTTGTGTGCATTCCTGTTTTTATGTTTGTGTGCATTATGTGTTTGTGTGTGTGTGGGTAACTGTGCACAGGTCATCTCAATTGAGCCCAAATTTCTGTTTAGTAATAAAGTTAGTGAACTTTATCCCATTTTATGACCTTTTTTGCCATAGTTGTTAAGTGAATCACTGCAGTTGTTAAACTGTTAATAGTGAATAAGAAGCCAGTGAATCTGGCTTCTTGGTTGACTTTTTTTGTCAGAAAGTTGTAAAAGATGATCACATGACCTCCAGGGCACTGCAACCATCATAAATATGAACCAGGTGCCAACAGTCCAAATTTTGATCATCTGACTATGGAGATGCTGCAGTAGTTGTTAAGTTTGAAAAATGCTCATAAGTCACTTTTTTCAGTGCCATTGTAACTTTGGACGGTCACTTACAATGAATGGTTGTAAGTTGACAACTATTGTAGATAGGTTCATATGTTAATTTTAGTCAAAGAATTTTAATACTAATAATGGCAACATCCATACATGTCACATATCTGGATGGAAAACTAGCACCCATATTCAATCACTTCTGGGTTTTGTACAGCTCTCTTTGCAAGGGGATCAATTGGATTCAGCATTTATTCTTTGGATGAGCAAATATTCCAAAATACCTGAGTTAAGAATTTGTCTTGTTGATAATAGTTTCTTTTCAGTAATTGCAATATTACTTATTTTAGGCAGCTTATGCTAATTTACCATCATACAAATCAAAAAACATAGACTAGAAACAAGAAAAAAAACAAATAGCAAATATACTTAAATTATTAAAAGTAATTTATAAATGTTATTAAAAAGAGAAAATTGGATTAATTCAAAGGAAGGTCCCAAACTACTGTAAATTATGTAACTGATCATCCCAATGATAACTAAGTCGAATACACACTACTTTAGGGGCAGCCTACAAGCGTCTTAAATCATACTGGCAGTATTGGCTGGAAATACAGTATGAATGCCATATGTATAATGTACCAATAAAGGGGCTTTGTAGATCAGGGCTGAAATGAGGTGCATAATGCTCAGATAATGTCCACTGACTTTTCTTATTATGCATTATGCACCTCATTTCATTATCATTTTCAATACAATGGAAATAAATTGTAGTCTCTGTGGTGAAAATATAGATTTGGCCTGTTATGTCAAGATGGTAAATTATTAAATTTATAAATTATAAATAGAACAGAACTCACAATAAAGGCACCCAAAGTCAGAAACTCAAATGATTCTTGCTGTGAAAACCTCATTCAAATAATCCATGATATTATTGCTTAAATTTCTTATTTTTTTCACATAATTTCATTGATGTCACTTTACAAACCAATAGAGAGAAAAATGTACATAATATCACCAGTAGGAGATTAAATTTAATTCCAATATCTGTTGTACTATGATGGCAACTTAGATCACATCCCACAACAGGGAGCTTGCTCTTAATTCTGGACTAGAAAAAGATAATGGGATATCATCTAGGTTAACTTTTCTTCTTCAAAGCCAATAAAATTTTAGGATAAGGGAATCATCATAGATCAAATTTGAAAGCTTCCACATCTGATGTTTTTCTAAAGAAAATTTAAACAGGCAGAAATTTCTCATGCTTTCTATGGCTTAGGAATTCTGGAATTCCCATTCAATAAGAATGAAAACATATATTCCATTCCAGTAATCTGGAATTATTAACTGTAATACATTTATAATTATTCACCAGTGAAAACAAATTAAGTCACCAAAAGAGTTGTATTTACAGCAGTGGGAGAAAAAAGCCTGACTAAAATGTGACTTTCTCTGATCGCAAAATTACTAACTACAAAAGGAATGTAAAAGGTTCATGGCAAGGTTTATACTAATAAAACCTCTTCAAACCATTGAAATGCCTACTTAGATTGGGTATCATGTATTATTACAAGTTTATTCTACAGTTAACAGTAAAATAACAGGCACAGAACAGGATGCAAAACCACTTTTGAAACAATACAGCATACCAAGCTCTTTCTCTTTCTCTCTCTCTCTCTCTCCCTCCCCACCCCCCATCCTTGGTGAAATATAGGTTGATCAGGAGAGCCCATGGGATGGTGGGGCTTTATGGTTTTTGGTGTTTTTTTTACTTTTTTCTTTGCTTTGCTTTGGTTGCCTTTTTAATTTTTTTTCTCTTTTATGGTCATATTTCTGGTTAAACAATTAGCAAAGAAATAAAAGAATGTACGAAGCCAGATAGTTGAAGAAATGCAAAAAAGAAAGTCCCATGATTGTGATTGCGAAGGTAGTGGACAATCATAATGTGGTACTAATAAAGGAGGATATTTATAGCTCAGGGTTGAAATGAGGGGTCCTTGGTGTTCTCGAATCTTGGATGTATTTTTGCAAATGTTTTATTACCCAAATTAGATAATTTTTTTTTCTGATTTCTCTTTATCTATTATTGACACTACATCTTTTTTAAGAATGAGAAGGCTCATAGTAATATTTCATATATTTATTGAAAACTCAGAATTCATTGTTTTTCATTTGGGTGAAGTTACTTTGCTTCTGTTTCCTAGAAGAAGCAACTGCTAGTACATGAGGAAACAACTGATTTTACAATTTCCTATTCAGCATGTATGCTTTAACAATTTACTACAACTGTTACTACTTATACTGGTACAAAATTACTACTTTTGTTTCAGACTAACACCTTGAACTTGATGTCAACATTCTATAAGACACTGTTAGTTACATCTTAATTAAGCTACTTTTAAGATTATTGGTAAGCAAGAGAGCTTTCCCTGTCACAATGCCTGCCCTTTTCCTATCCTGACATTCAAAGCTTTTTAATATTCTCTCCCTCTCTCTCTCCCGCCCTCCCTCTCTCTCTTTCTCTCTCTTCCCCTCCATCCCTCCCTCTTTCTCTCTCCCTCTCCCTCTCATTCTCATTCTCTCTCTTTTTCATTCACAGATTCAAGGTGATTCCTACAATTTGCCTCTACTTTGAAATATTTCAGATGGCTTCAACCAATTCTTCAGAATGCAATATTTATTCTCAGATGCAGCCATTCACTTATTTTTATTACTTGATTTTCCTAACTGGATTCATTGGCAGCTGTTTTGCTCTCTGGGCCTTTCTGAAGACCAAGAAGCATCACAAATGTATGAATGTTTACTTAATTAACCTATTGACAGCAGATTTTTTGCTGACCCTTGCCCTGCCAGTGAAAATAATTGTAGATTTAGGAGTTGCCCCATGGAAACTGAAAATATTCCACTGTCAAGTCACAGCATGCCTGATCTACATTAATATGTACTTATCAATCATATTCTTGGGATTTTTGAGCATGGACCGGTGCCTCCAATTAACAAAGGGATACAAAATCTATAGGATTCAGGAACCTAGTTTTGCCAAGATGATTTCAGCAGTGGTATGGTTAATGGTTCTCTTCATCATGGTACCAAATATGATTATTCCAATCACAGAGGTTAAAGAATCACCAAATGTAGGATGCATTGATTTCAAAACAAAAGTGGGAAGAGACTGGCACGTGTTCACCAATTTCATATGTACTGCAATATTTCTGTATTTTTCAGCTATGGTGCTCATCTCTAATTTTCTTGTGATCAGATTACTTTTTCAAAACAAAGGTACAGAAGATTATCCCAGTGTAAAAAAAGCTCTGGTAAATATCCTTTTAGTTACCACAAGCTACATCATATGTTTTCTTCCTTACCATATTGTTCGAATCCCATATACGCTGAGCCAAAGCAAAACTATAATCACAGACTGTTTCCTTAGAGAATCTCTCTACAAAGCAAAAGAATCCACTTTGCTCTTTGGTGTATCAAATCTGTGCTTCGATCCCATTTTGTATTTTTATCTGTCAAAAACCTTTAGACTAACAATGACTAAACATTTTGTATCCTTTAAAGGTAGACACGTTTCTCTAGATGATCAAGAAATGCACGAAGAGAAAATGCCAGAGTTTCAGGTTTCAGCTGAAACTGCAATCCTTTCCACATGAACAGGACATTAAAAATGCATTTGACTTCCCACTTCATTGGCATACTTTGGACTTCTATGGTTTGAATAAGGTTGGAGACTGTTGGGGGCGAGCGGTGGTAAGACTGAACAGAAGGAGAACATGGGCATTTTGTGTGATATGCCAGCGTATACTTCATCCTCTAGATCAGTGGTCTCCAACTTTTCCAGCTCGGTGGACCAGTGGAGGCAGCGGTGGTTGGGGGGCAGCGGCAACAGTTTTGCATGCACAAGAGGCACTTTCACAAATGCAGGTTCATGCACATGCACTCCTCCACCACTTCCATGGCCAGGTTCCCAACAGGCTACAGTCCAGCAACAGGCCACAGACCAGGGGTTGGGGATCTCTGCTCTTGATTGCAATTAACCTCCCAGAAGAAATCATGATTAAATAATTAAATAGTAAAAGTTAAATAGTAAAAATATAGGATCATCATCATCATACAAAGCTATAATTAAAATAACTAGAAAATAGATGAAAGTCAGGAAACATGAAAGCTGGCTAAAAACCTCATTTAATAGGCCTGGATAAGAATTAGCTCTCAATTGTTACTGACAAATGTCTCCAAAATTAGTCCAAAGGTTATTTCATTTCATCAGTGAATAATTGTTACTGATAGATGTTTCCAAAGTTCAAATTTAAGAAGTTTTGAGAGTGGTGGATCACAAAAAGATCTTAAAATAGATCCATGCTTTCATGCTCTGCTTAACACTAAATAAATTATTATTTTTCTAGTTTTAATACAAAGATAAACTATAAGCTATTGGAAGAGAAATTCGAATCCAATTCTAATCCGTAGGTAAAAGAAAAAGTACACAAACTGAAAAGTTTTTCATGCATGCATCTGAGCTGAATATGTATCATTTAATATACTATTTTCTAATTTATTCTTCCCCTTATTGCGCATCTGCCATTCTTAAAGCAGAATAGATATGTGTTGGGTCATTATTTCCAAATTGATGACCTTCAAAGCTATGAAAATCTTAAATACCTTTGAATAGGGGAAAAGACAGTTTTCAAAGGATTTCATCAGAAGAAACTTTTTCCCTTTTGGATAACTTCATGCAAACTTTTCCTTCATGAGGAACTCTACTATTTTCTATTACATTATTATTATTCTCTAAAGAACACCTTTTCTTTAGAAAAGCTGAAAATGTTAATCCTATACAAAAGAATGTCGAGCAGACTCCAGGAACATGGAGGTTGAACATTGGTCCAAGAAAGAGGGCAAGCATGTGAAAAAGACTTAAACTAATTCTGCCTTAATTACACAAGGTATCAGTTAATCTGAAGAAATGCTTTGGTAGGCTTTAAACATTACTTCATCCTATTTGCAATAAGGAGCATTCCAAATATATATAACAGGTACTCTAAGCATGGCAGTAACTTGATACAATTAAATTGATTACAATTTTCAAACACACAATCAGGAGGACACTCAATTTTCAGAAATGGAGGGGGCACAGATTGCCAACTCTGGCTCTAATCCTAATGTTTCACACCTGTGAAATAGTGCCAAAAGACCAGCATTTTAAATTATTTATAATAATTTAATTTATAAATTATAAATTTATAAAATCCATGGTGCTTTCACTAAACAAAATGCTTTTATCAGTCTGGCCAAGTTCTTGCAGTTTTCTTGGCAAGATATTCAGAAGTGGTTTGCCACTGCTTTCTTTCTACAGCTGAGAGAGACTGCCTGGCCCAAAGCCTCTCACCTGCCTTTATACATGAGATGGGATTAGAACTCAATCTCTCAATTTGTGACTTAATGCCTTTTAACTACTACACCAAACTGACTCTCTGAAGGTAATGTCGAAATAACAAAAAAAATTCATTCATAAGAATTGAATCTTTTACATTATATCATAATGTTGATTCTGTCCATCCCAAGTTACATTTCTAATTGATTAGATCCCATTATATATAATAGATTAAGTTTAGTTATGATTAAATTGTTACTCTTTTCGGTGAAGTTTAATAATGCAGAAGCTAGTTGAAGAGCGAGTCTACATGCAGCTAAATTGAGATGTAGACTACAGAAAACAATAAGTTGGGAACCGAGTAAACTTACACAGACACATTTCCTAATTAATATTTATAAAATGGATCTCATTGTTCAAAATTTTGCATCAACTCTTAAAGATGGGAAGGGTTACTTACCAAAGGTATAGGAAAATGTGTAGCATACTGCAAATGTCGAAGGAGATGGTAATTTGATGGGAAAATCAACTCCCTTCCTTTTTCTTTCTTTGTAGACTTTTCATTACTTACTGAAGCTCTTCTGTTTTGTACTGGTATTGAATTCAGATTTTCACAAGACTCCCCAGGCATTGGAGAAAAGATCTAGGCCATTTAAAATATTTAATATTATAAACATAAATGTCCTCCAGATTTATAGTATGTTATTTTTTAAAAAAATAAACAAGAAACAAGAAATAAATCAAAGGTATCTATGATTTACTTTGAATACATTGGAATTATCTTGAATTAGGCAATAGTGAATAGTCATGTTATTGAGGAGGTTAGAATAGCATTCAGTACTAACAATATACAAGTTGCTACACTAGCAAACCCTCTACATTCCATGAAAGTAGCAACAGACAATTTAATGAACAACTTCCTATTCCAGCTCCTAGCCTTTATGTTGCTGTAATAAGAAAATGGACCAAATGCAAAGCTTTTGAGTAAAAAGATAGGGTAACTGTTTCTAACGCCAAAGAAACCTGTCTATGTACAGGTAGTTCTCAACTTACAACTGTTCCTTAAATGACTGTTCAAAGTTACAGCAGTTTTTCAGCAGATGAGAATGCCACCAGGCTACATAAATAGTGGTCAGGGGCTGAGCTTTTCTCTATGCACAGAAGAAAATACCTTCTCTAGACTGCAGAAACAGTGCTTGAATCATGGGGTGCAAGCCCAGTTTCTGCATCCCAATAGTTGAGCTCCGGGCAGCAGGCAGTACTTTCAGCCAGTCCTGAAATGAGGGAAGTCTTCCCAGCAGGTGGGCAGCAGCTTGAAACTTTCCCTGCCTGCTTTCCCACTGTCTTTCTAAGGAAGCCAACGGAGAAGATTGCAAATGACAATCACATGATTGGAGGGGAGGGGTAATTGGCAATAGTTGTTCAGTGAATATCCATTGCCATGCAACTGAAAAATTGTCATGTGATCATGGGGAAAGAAAACATTATATTTTTGGCAGTTCTTGAAGAATGGCCCATGAGTTCCACTGCTCCATGAGCTGCACTGGTTGCCAGTCTGCTTCCAGGTACAATTCAAGGTGTTGATAATCACCTGTAAAGCCCTTCATGGCCTAAGTCCAGAGCCAGGATAGAAGATATGCTGTGGGATCCATCAGTCCATTTGTTCTGGGCAGCAGATTTCAAGAGAAAGGCCTTCTCTGCCATTGCATTTGGGATACTTCCCAAGGCCACCATAACTTGGAATGGCTCATTAAAGGACCGGTTTAAATTGAGGACTACCTGATATCTGGTTCAATGTGCATGCAGATATTTGCAAGTTTTCAGTTAGTATGAATTTTTTTATGTTTAAACATCAATTCACTGCAATTTGCAAGTGAAACAATCACATTTGCAATCATTTTATTGCAGGATTTCTACTGAATCACACCAATCTAATTAACTTAGTACTATCAGTTAGTAGTAGCTGTCCAGGATTTTAGCAAGTGAACAATCCAACATTTTGGTGTGGTTTTTTTTTTACTTCATATAAGCAGCAGCATCAGTTAGCATGCCCAAGAGAGAGAGTTTCTTTAAAACTGTTTTTTCAATTCTTCCCTATACCACTGATATAAAGATTGGAAATAGCCTATCATGAAATAAGGTGAAATGCCTATAAATTCATGCTAATATTGAATTAAATGCTTGCAGTTAATTTTATATAAATTGCGCGGAGGATTAAACCTTTTTAGAAACATCTAAAACTAATAGTTCATATTTTAGCAAGAAAACAATTACAGCATGCTTTTGTACAATACTGTATATCAAGGAAATGTAAAACATATTTTTCTTATTTTATAAAATGGGAAACATTCATCTTTGTTGTCTGCCACTGATGACTAATTATTCAGAAGTGCTTATTTCTACACATCACACCACGTTCAACATCTTCTTTGGAATCTTGGGACTCTACATGTTGAAATTTCTTTCAGATTATGTGGCTATCCATTTTACAGTAACAAATAAGGGCCAACATAGCTAGAAGGTCTATGAAAGAAGGTTTGTATTTCAGGATTTTCAACAGAAAAAAACAAAAATATGAAGTTATGCCTGAAGTTGTGCATGATGCATTCACCACAATGGCATTTTGAACATTAATGAAACTAGATGAAAAAGTTATAAAACCTAACATGATACTGTTTTCTGCTAGACAAGTTAAGGTATGTGAAAATGTGAAAAGAAATGTATAGCAGATAAGCAGGACATATTCCATGATGTCATGTAGCAAAGGGAAGAATGAATATACATTGTTTGTGGGTTTAAAATAAGAAGTTAAACCTACTGGAAATTCCGAACCAAAGTCTGTCTTAAAGTCATTCTTGTCTACATCATCAAAAATATTAGTGGTTCCTGAGTCAATATACATGTGTTCCATAAGGCTATGTTCCTAATTTTCACCAAAAAGACAAAAAACAAAAATGTGAGTCAGATAATGAAAACCCGTTAAACTAATCACAAATTATATGAATTCAAGCATAATATAAATTACTTATTATTATATGAAGTAAGAGTGAATATAGTCAATGGACATTACGATCAAGATAGGTTATCTTTGGTATTGTGCTGAAAATAATAAAGTTAACACGCTTGAGCAGACTGTACTCAGGAGATCAGTCTGTAAGATTGTTTACAATGAAATGAATGATCTCCCAGGAAATGTGTATTTCTGCTGTGGGATCAGGTGTTTCAACAAGGAGTAGCAAATCAGTTTTGGCTGCTCTAAATGTATTTAAAAGGGGTAAAGAAATATTCTTGTAGTTCCAAATAATAAGCAATTTTAAATGTATGTAAATTTTCTCTCAGACAACTGGGCCTCCATCCTTCTTCCAGTCATATCCCATCTCGAGGACTTCTGTCAAGGCTGTTTCTGAGGGTTCCTCATTTCCCCAATACTGATGATGTTGGATAGTGAAACATTTGCAAGAAAACCACCAAGTTCAGAAAACACCAAGTGCCCCACAGAAATTACTGGATTTTACCAAACACTTCAAAAAGGGAAACAAGAGCCTCTTTAGTTAAAAAAAAAAGTTCCCAAGATTTTGCTTACAAATCCTAACTATATCTTCTTTCCTGTGTTGGAATAATAGACTTGCACTAACCATTGTGATCTTTCAAAGATGTGTTTTTTCAGGACATCTCAAGTTGCTGTTGCCTAGCATGTATTGGCACAACGATTCTATAACATTTATGTAGTGCTTCTTTAATTTTTTTAATATTGCATTTGTATTGTGGCTTTTAAACTTTGTTGTGTTCATTTTTATTATTGTAACTCATCAGGAGTATATTTTGGGAAGTATTTGATTGAAAGAAATTTATTTGTATTTTTTTTCAAAAGTTATTATTTCTATTATTGTTTTTTATAAATACAATTTGATCTAAGGGAGCCAGACAATTACAACATGATAGGTGTCACAGTCAAGTAGCATTTTATCATTTCATCTCAAAGATTGTAGCAAATGACAAATTATCTTTTAAACTTGCTGTTTCAGATTTCTTCTAATGTTATATCAATTCAGAAGTTAAATAATCCAATCTTACATACATACACTATTTATTAAATTTATCTGCCACTCATCTGCATGATAAGGCGACAATGGACTCCTTACCTCAAGTTTCACATCATGTTCCTTAGAATAGTGCTCATCCATGTTTTCTCCAGTTGGTGAACGTGTTCTAGAAGCTGCAGTGACAGATAAGTCTCCACGTGATATTAAAGTGCACATGTAAGCATCATGTGAAAAAACATCATGCCGTATAAATTCACCAAAAAGCAGCACTAGGTTCACAAATTCAATTTTTTCATATTCACCATTTGGATCAGCTGACAATAAATGAAGAATTGAATGTTGTTAAATTCGCAATAAATCCAAGAAGGTACAAAAAATAATACAGTTGCTGGAAAAAATAATGTACTTAATCTTAATTTGGAACGGATATAATTTGATACTTACGTAATGAGGGGGCTTGAGTATCTAAAAATCTAAGGAGAACATTCTGGAAAACAGGGAGGCTAGAACCAGCAAATGATGCTGAAGAAATGGATTCCTTTTCATCCATGATTTCAACTTCACCACATCTCTATAAAAGTATGCAAAATAAAAGAATAAACTTGTGGTATCACTATTAAAATTACTTTCACCCCCCTTCTTTTCCCAGAAATTACAAAGAATAGCTAAATTAAGGAGAAATGACTTGTCAATTCATTTGGACAATGCGATAATCTATGATGAAATCTAATTTAAGAGTTACTTGAATCTTGGTTTAGTAAAACACAAATACAAATTAAGAAATGGCATTCAAGTGTAACTGTGGGTTTTTGTTTTTGTTTTGCTGAAGAAATGAAAGGATATTCCTACATCGTTCTCACACACTAAAACCATAAGATACCTTTTATTGATTATTATTATCTGTTAACAATATGAAGTAATAGCTACCAGTTCCTTAGCTGGGGTTGGTCTTATACATCAGGTTCTTTCCAAGAAACTAGAATATTATTATTTGTCAGTGTGGTGTATGTATGGATCCAAGCAGTGTGGCCTTTTCCAATCCACATAAGCAAATTTTGGCAATGTGCAGATTTTCTGTATCTGATGTGGTATGAGCCAAAACTTTATACTTTGTATTTAGCAATCCCACAATATTTTCATGTTTATTTTCAGCTATTTTTTTTTCAGTTCTATGTTTCCACTCATTTTCATTCGTGGTACATGATAGGTTTTGCAGATGGTCCAATGAATCATTTGGGTGACTATGTTATGTTGTTATTTACAGTCAGTTTGTGTGATCTTTTTCCATGAGATGAATCTACTGTTTTCTGTTTCTGTGCACAATCTGCACTTTGAATCACTTGATTTTCAGTTCTGCCTTTGATCACATTACTTCAAATAGCTTGGTTTTGCACAATCAAAATTAAGCCTTCGGTCTCTTTTTTTTATTGTGCAAGGTTCATCTGAAATTACTTTCTTCTTGATCTTTGGCATAAATTAAACCATGTAATGTTTTTCATTGACAGCATTCTGTACTTGTTTTTATTACAATATTTTGAAATTCAACTTTTTGTTTCCTGTAAATTTAGTTTAGTTCCCATTTTAACTTGCATTAATTGTTGGTTTTGGCTGTCTTTTACATAATTAGCCAATCCTATGGAATTTCTCAGTCATCCAGGTCATGGTTGCCCCAGAGATGCTTTTTCAAAAGCAACTAGACTTTGTTTTTCTTGAAAATGTTTCATTTTCTCTAAGCAGGAGGTATGTGGTGTCATATCTCCCACCCTCTATTGAGAACATTAAGATATGTTCAATCTTAATGCAGATGGACTCTTTGACCCCTCTTTCAAACCAAAAAAGGTTTGAACCAAAGAGGTTTGAAAAAGAGGTCAAAGAGGCTATTTACGTTAAGACTGAACAGCGCTCTCTCAACAGAGGGGGAGGGATACAAAACCACCTATTTCCTGTTTACAACAGTTCTTTCAGAAGTTCCAAGAAGGTTCCACACTCATTTGCACGACTTAGGTGACCTTGAGGGCACAAATAAACCTCCAAGTAGCCTCCAGGACTCTCAGAATTAGTGCTAATGACCAGATGACTGCGAAGAATATAAATCCTTCCATCGTCCACCATTCAATCAGAACTGAAGAAACATCTTGAATGAGAAGTGAAACGCCTTCTAGGAAAAATAAAGCACAGTTTCTTTTGGAAAAGCATCTTTGAACAGCCACTGCATACTTTTCTTTTGACAGTTTGTTTCACCAGAAGTAAACCTCTGCCTCCATCTCCAGAGGGCAGGTATAATCTATTAATATCACTACAGGGATGTAATATATAGTATCCAGTTAATAATTCCAGCAATGTACCATGTCACAGGTATTGCCCAGCCATTTATAGCATTGATGGTACTATTATGGTTTGCTGCACAGTCAGTCAGATGCTTTGATTGGATTTGGCATTTTTATCCACTAACTGAGTCTTTCCCAAGGACCTAGGGTACACAGAATTTGTTTGATGGTGTTAAAGGTATCATCACAAGATGAAAGATACTACAAATAAAAGTATTTCTATTTGCATGTCTTTGTGTGATTTTTTTATCCCCAGTTATTTCTCTCCTATTCTGCTATGTCCAAATACTGTCATGTTCATTACCCAGATTTTTTTGACATTTGTATCAACAATTGTTAAGCCTGAAATGTCATGTGGCAGATGCTTGTCTGTTTAAATTCTAAAATTACACAGCACTTTAGCTTCTTCACTTTCTGTTGCTTTGTTTATTTTGTGGTCCCAACAATTACTGCAGGCCAATGGTATTTCTAGCAGATCTTCCAATGTACTCCACTTTCTGCTGTTTTATATATAAATCTCTTTTCTATTCTTCACTTGGTCTTTCTTGTAGGTCAATCTGGTTTCTCCGGTACTTCAGTAAACCTTCATGGTATACTAGCTTCACTGCATCTTCTACAATGTTTCCCAAATATTCTTCCACACCCCTTTTTCTTTTTCAACTGTAGGTATACTTGCAACATTCCATGCCCACCTATTTTCCTGTCTGTCACTATTGCGTGAAAAAGCATGATTCATTGACATCATTTTTCTGGTCTTCCTATTCAGGGATTTTATTTCTCCTTGAGCCCAGTTCATTATTCCAACTGATGATTGGAATTGCCCAGTTTATAATTGCATTATCTTGCATATTTGCATATTTATTCCACTGAGTTTGGACTTTTAGATCTTCTTCATACTTAGGATATATTCACTTTTAGCCTTTTTCTTGATTTCAGTGTATATTATTGTTATTATTATTGATGATGATGATGATGATGATGATGATGATGACGATGATGATGATGATTTAATCTTTAATTCCATTCACAGTCTGGCACTGGTAAAAACTTAACAGTTCAAGTCCTAACCAAAGATCTGTGACCTATTAAGACCTAAAAGTATCTAAGCATGTAGGCAGTTTCAAGTAGAGTGTTGTTGTTTTTTTGCAAAGTCAGAATACTGAGGTCTAATAAATTCAAATTTTTCATGTATCTAGGCAGTTTTTGGGTGTTGCTCCAAAGGTACAACCATTGATTTCTTCCTCCATAGTCACTCAACTTCAATTTTAATTTTATAAATCTTATAAATTTGTTAATTTTATTTTCTATTGTGGACATTTTAAAATATGATAACCGTTGCTGCTTTTTCTTTCATTTGCTGTAAACCACCAGGAATCAGTTCATTGCAGTAGGTATACATTTAACAAATAAATAAATATACACACTCTTCAACACTGGAACATCTTCTATAATCTTTTTGTAAATAGGCACTGATGAGACTAATGAGACTCTAGGTTTTATACAAATACTATCTACAGAGAACAAAACAATTCATGCAAGCCTCCATGAATTAAAAATATTACTATGGTGGTTCCTGAGTTACATGAATAAAAAGGACCTATTGCATCTATCTACTATATTTAAAAATCTTCTTTTACATGATGTAGTAAAAGAGAATATTTTACCATAGCCTGAAAAATCATTTCAGCAGCTTTAAAATTGCAGTTTAATATTTTCTTTAAGTTATACAATTTTGATTATGTACCCTGTATAATTAATAGTGGACTATATAAAGTCCATGTCTAAATGTTTTTTCACTGTTTTGTCCCAAAAATGTGAGAAGCATGCTAATGCTCCTTTAGAATTATCCTAAAGTTTCTCTATAGACAGATTTGCATTGGAGATCAGGAATATCATGCTTGATTTCTAAAAGGTGAATGAAAACTTCCTTTAGAAGTGAAGACTAGCAGATAACTTACTTCTGCCTCAATTTCAGTTTGCCTCTTCTCCAATAGTTTAGCTACAGCCATTGCCCGGTGCTTACCAGATCTTTTATTACTCACAGCCCATTCACAAAGCAATGTTACCACAGCTTCATCATTAGGTGCAACCTATTAAATCACAAACACAGATGTGTTATTCAATCTTTGAGATTTGTTGACCTTTTTATTCTTCACTATTCACAGCCTTGAAGATAGCTTTCCCAGAGAAGTGAGATAAAATGTATGTTTCAAGAACTTCTTAATTAAATGCATTCTCAGAAAACTTAAGATGCCCTGGGAAGGAAGGAAGGAAGGAAGGAAGGAAGGAAGGAAGGAAGGAAGGAAATTTCTTATATGGAATAGTGTGAGGATGGAATTAGCTGACTGGATAAGGGTCGTTGGTACTGTAAAGGAGTCTTGATCAGAAATGAGAAGTCCCACTCTCAGTCTCTACAATGTGGAGTTCTACAAGATTCAGTATTCTTTCCACCCCTGTTTAAGACTTATCTGAAGCTGCTGAATATATAATCTTATTATCTTATGGGGTGAGAAACCATCAGTATGTTGATGATATTGAGCTTTACATCTCTACCCTTAATGATGTCCTCCTTTTTCAGTGCCTGGAGACTTTGTGGAACTGGAGCTGTAACAGCCTTCAGCTGAACCCTGGCAAGACTGAGCAGAAAAACCTTTACGTAGTTTCTTTTCAGTAGTCCATTAGAATGAAAAAAATAAAAATGAAGATTATGAAAACACAAGAGTGCTACTTTTGATCCAAGATAGAATAGAATTGTGAATGATTAAAAAAAAAACAAAGGATGAAACAACAGCAAGGGAATGTTTTAAGAACTTAGTTTTGATAGCGTTTTAAAGAAAACTTTTTAACTTTTAAAAGCCTTCAAGTATTTCTAATTAATAATATTTTAATTTATTTCTGACTTTTAAAGTTTCTAAATACATTCTTCAATTGTATTCCACTGTTTCCACATTTTTGTTTTCAAATTTTGTATATTTTATCTTTTACTGAACATTGTATTGATGGTTTTAATTCATAAAAATCACAAAACTGTTACCAAATAGATTTTACACACAATCCACAAAAATTGCATAACAACATTCGCATTTCACTAAAAATAAATAGCAGAATCTAAGAGCCAGTTTGGTGTAGTGATTAAGGCATCAGACTGGAAACCAACTGGAAATAAGTGACCGAGACACTATGAATTGTAGTCTGGCTTTAGACACAAAACCAGCTGGATAACCTTGGGCCGGTTACCTTCTCTCAGCCCTAGGAAGGAGGTAATGGCAAACTTATTCTGAAAAATCTTGCCCAGGCAATGTCTGAAATTAGAAACAATTGAATGGAATAATACAGCAAGAGAGAGAGAGAGAGAGAGAGTATGTAAAGAATATACACATGTAAACACACACACACAAATACATTTGTGTGTGTGTGTGTGTGTTTGTATGCTGTTCACCTTCCTTCGGGTATTATCCCACGTCATTGTAGTTGTGCTTTTAAAGT
>BLBF01000040.1:29172906-29200277 GCA_015471245.1 Laticauda colubrina
GAATTTATCTGTGCTGGGTGGTGGTGGGATTGGGCGTTGAGGTAGCGGTTGGTGTGTGTTTTCTTTTGGTATATGGTGTGTCCCAGTGTGCCATCTGTTCTTTTGTAGATTAATACATCTAGGAATGGTAGTTGTTTGTTTATTTCCGTTTCCATGGTGAACTTGATTTTGGGGTGTAGTTGTTTTGCTAAGTATTTAGCTAGGTTTTGTAATGGTGCTCCTATGGAGCTGACTATGGGTCTGAGAGGTTTGCCTTCTTTGTGTATTTTTGGGAGGCCGTATAATTTGGGGCATCTAGAAGATTTTTCTCTTGGGATGATCGTCTGTTGGATTTCTTTGCTTATGTGGCTGGTTATAATTTTCTTCTTGGTTGATTTTTCTAGATATGTGGTTGGGTCTGTATTTATAGGTTTGTATGTGGAGTCTTGGAGTAGGTCTGTCAGTTTTGTTTCATAGTCTTTTCTGTCCATTACTACTGTGGCATTTCCTTTGTCTGCTGGGAGTATTATGATATTATTATCATTTTTCAGGGTTTGTAACGCTCTGAATTCATCTTTTTGCAAATTATTTTTGGGTGGTTTCGTTGTGCATAAGATGTGAGTAACCTGGTGTCTTATTCTGTCAGAGCCACGGAGCCAAGCTGCACTAAAAGCCTCCAACACAAGAAGAGACTGTTTCCAGCCAATCAAAGCCACAAAACAGACAGAAGAAACCAGGAACACCAATCAATCAAACTCCAAGTCCAATGAAACAGGTCCAGGCTCCCAACCAATCAGAATGGACCAGCCTCAAATTTAAAACCAGGAGCTGTAAGACCCATATCCATACAGAAGCCTGAAGATGGCAGATGAGATTCTGCTGAAACGTTGCTACAACTTTAACAGAACTACAATGACGTGGGATAATACCCGAAGGAAGCTAAACAGCACACATGTAAGTACCCGCGAAAACCTAAGAAAACAAATATATATATATATATATATATATATATATATATATTGCATTTTATATACATACATACACATACATATAACATATATGCATAAATATACGTGTGTGTGTGTGTGTCCATATATAATTAGCCAGTTCCATCATTCTATAATATGTGATGAATACTGCGAGATATATGTATGTATGTATGTACATATGTATTCATTCTAGTGTTCATCACATATTATAGAATTATGAAATGTGCATCTTCAATTAGTCTTATCTGCAACATTAAATAATTGAAAGATACAAAAACTAAATATATATATTGCATAAATGGGTAGCTTGGGGGTTTCAATCCACCAGCATTCCTTCTCTGGATCACAGAATTTCCAAGGATGGATGAGGTCAGAAAACTGATGTGGGTTTTTTTTTTCATTTGAAGTTAAAATAAAGGGAGAAAATGTCCATCTCAATCCCTATAGCTGGTCTAATGTACCCATTACACACCTGAAACTGAAACTCTTACAAAACACACTACGGCCTTGTAGAAGGAAGGGAAAAATTGCTAAGAACAGGATGTTCTTCCCCTTCCCTTTCTTTACCATCTGTATAACAATTAGCCCCAAGATAATGAAATGGAGAAGCCACAGCTCACCATCTCCAATTCCTAGTATGCTAGGAATTATCTACTTTCTGCTGGTCACCCACACATGAATTTCACTCTTTCCTCTCAATAAAGACTGAAGGCAGAGCATGTAATTAAATCTACAACTAACAGTGTCTTGGCTTATTAAGAACAAAACTAATGTGTTGCATGCTCAGAGCTATTTTAGGCACTACCAGCATTGTGACCACAAATAGTATGAAGATTCATGCCATTTCCTTCCTTAGGCCACTCTACATCTGGTGCATCTGTTAGGGATAACATTGTTCACCCTAACTGTTTTAGGTGAAATACTAACTATGATTCATAGTTAATGTATGCAGCTTTAACTGTAAAATAGCAACTGTGGGTGTGGTTATGAAAACCATATAAAAGTAGCAAGGCTACAGCTTGCTCTCTCTCTCTCTGGCTTTGATGATCCCTGATTACTGCTTGGAAGCAAGACTGCATTTGCTCGAACGGGAGAGACAACAACGGACTGATTTATGAGAACTGACAATAGGATATTCTACATGGACTTTGCTAACTGAATATCCCTGAATGGACTGACTACTTGGTAAATGAATATTGGACTGTTTTTGACTATGCTATAAACTTATACTGGAATAAAATATATTCTTGATAGCACAAGCGTATCTGTTATTTTTACTGTATGTTAATAAACATACAAGCTTAGCTCACTCATTTATCTGTGTGCCTATCTGACTAACGCTGCACATTCTGTTTAGCTTGCCTACCTAACCCTGGTTGGGGAACCCAGGCTTAACAGCATCAAATTATAAAATTAGCTGGGTGCTGTAAAAAGTCTGTAGCATCATGCTTATGTATCTTACTGCCTTACACCAAAACTATTGACCTTAAAACTTCAGAATCTCTATGAATCACAAGTCTGTTGTTCCAACTTTTATTTATATACCATGCTCCAGATTCTGCTTAATCTATACAACACTTCTTTGCAACTTGAATTCATATGAAGTGTTCTAACAGTGATGATTAAAAAATTAAGTGCCAGAGTCTCATCTATTATTAGTATAAAGAAAGATGTGGAATACTTTTTAAACAAACAATTAG
This sequence comes from Laticauda colubrina, assembly GCA_015471245.1. NCBI lineage: Eukaryota > Metazoa > Chordata > Lepidosauria > Squamata > Elapidae > Laticauda > Laticauda colubrina. Next base: position 29,175,575 of record BLBF01000040.1, read on the forward strand.
TTGATTAATTATATGTCAACAGATTGTGATAATTCTTAGCAACTACATTCAGCATGACAATCTATCCCTATCCCAGTCTTTCAATGCAGAAGCATCATAGGGTATATCCCATAGTCCTTGTCCTAAGTGAAGTTCCAGACTAACATCATTGACCAAAGAGGTAAGGAAGATCTTGCAAGCAAAAATTCAAGCCACAGCACTGTAAGAAACAATAAACTCTTCATTAGGACAGTATGACTGAATTTGGTTCTGTAAAAATTCCTTCCTTGTTTGAAGGGAATTTATGTCACCAGATGGAGGAGGGGAAAAAATATATTTATATAAATTTATATAAAATGTTTTACTGGTGGTATTTGGCACCAACGAGATTGGCTAAGATATCTCCCAACATAGCCCAAAGTGTTGGAAATGTCATCCAAAAGACGGTAGCTTCTATCATATGTGATGGTTATGTCCTGAGACCAGGAACTATTGGATTAAAATTAAAAATTGGATGCAGGAAATTACAGGATATCAAATTGAACCTAAACTGGAACTCTTCCTATGAGGAATAATTAAGGATCAATACCCAAAAGAGATAAATATATTATTTTATACATTCTAACAGCAGCCAGGATAGCTTTTGCACAAATGTGGAAAACACCTAACACCCCTCCAGAAGACTTAGTTCTACATAAAATACTGGAATGCGTGGAAATGGATATGCTTACACTAGAAATGAAAGACAAGAAAAACTCCGAATATTACTCAGTCTGGTATAAATCGTACAAATGATTAGAAAATAGATAAAAGAAATAAGAAGAATGGATTAGTGTAGTTAAGAGACCTCAAGAGAATGATACAGTAGACATATAAATATATAAGATAGAGATAATTATAGTAGAGATTATAGTTATTGGTTGCTATATATAAAGTATAAGATATTTATAAAATGACAATATGTGTCAATGTCAAAACACTGTCACAGATATGAATGTGATTTGTATTGGTGGAAAATATAATAAAAATCTATTTTTTAAAAAAATCATTCCTTGTTGAAGGCCAGGTCACACCGGCCAATGGATGCAAAACGTATGTAAAAAGGACACAGCGGATGAGCAAATTTCCATCCATTGTTATCCACTCTCAAAAGTGCCCCAAATTTGCATAAACAGAGTGGACAACAACGGAAAGGAACGGACGTGGGGAGGATTTAGCGGGGATGTAAAGCGGACGTTCGTAGGAAGCCTAGTGGATGGAAGCGGATGGAAGCGGATGACACATCCGCAGGGCTTCCGGGGGAGAACAGCGAAGCGGATGTGTAGCGGAAGAAATGGATGCGTAGCGGATGCGTAGCGGATGACGCGGATGCATCACAGACACCTATAGGATGCATAGCGGATGCCTAACGGATACAAAGCATTTACTGCGCATGCGGGGAGGATGAATTGCGGAAGCTCTGTGGATATAAAAGGATGCAGCTCGCAAGCAGGTCACCATTCAGAGGAAAGACTGCTGTCAGAGACATCTTGAGAGAACACCATGGGGAAGAAGAGGAAGCCTGTGCCTACTCCTGCCAGCCCTGGCAAGAAGGACAGAACCACCATCCCACCCCCTGGCGCTGACTCTGAAGCTGCTGGTGCTGCTGCTGCTGCTGCTCCTGGTGCTCCTGGTGTTGCTGCTGCTGGTGCTTCTCCTGCTGCTGGTGGTGCTTCTCCTGCTGGTGCTTCTCCTGCTGCTGCTGCTGCTGTGGTGGACCAGCCCCAAGGCCCTCAAAGCCCTGCTGCTGAAGGCCCTGAAGCCCCTGCCAGGGGGAGGAAAAAGCAAGGCAAGGAGAAGGGGGAGAGGAAGCAGTACTCCATTTCCGAGGACCACGAGGAAGAGGTGCTGGAATGGCTGAGGGAGAACGAGTACCTGTGGAGGAAGGGCCACAGGCTCTATCACGACACCAAGCAGAAGCAGGCAGTGTGGAAAGAGACGGCGGAGAGCCTGGGCTACACTTCAGATGTCACTTCCTGGGGTGGTGGAAGCATATGCACACCTGGTATGGCAAGCTGCACCCGAAGAGATCCGGGCAGGCCGCTGTCAAGCTAACTGACCGGGAGACCTATGTCATGGCCTGGTGCAGCTTCCTGGAGGGTGAGATCCGCCACCGGGGAGCAGCCCTTCTGTCAACCCTCTCTCTCAGACAGCCCACAGAGAGCCACTACTTTTCCAGCCAGGAGACAGCTACAGTGTCTAGGCAGGTGTCTTTGGAGGGCCCCATGACAGAGACCCCCCCACAGCTGCACTCCCTGTGCCAGAGGACGTGGAGGATCCCCTGTCTCAGATGGAACAAGAAGAAGCAGCCACCAGAGACCAACCCACACCCACCCCCAGCTCCACCTCCACTGAAAGCAGGCAGAGAGGCAGATCGGAGGGACAGAGGGACACTGTCCTCTTGGAGATCAGGGACACAATCAAAGCCAGCACAGATCTCCTCTCCCAGCTGGTCCACTTTGACATACCATCCTCAAACCGCAAGCCCTTCATCACGTACGTGGGCCAGACCCTCATGGAAATGCCCGAGGCCCAGTACTAGGCGATGAAGGAGAGGATCACAGCTCTTCTGCACCACCACCCAGGCCCAGCTGAACCTGCTCCTACCCATGCAAGATCTGCTCCTCCACCCCAGCCAATGTCACAGCCCTTCCACGGATTTCAGCAGCCCCTCGCCTACCAAGCCTACCACGACCAGGACTTCCCACAGCAGAGGCAGCCCTTCCCAGTCCAGACCCAGGTTCCTTGGATGCCACAGATGCCACAGATGCCTCAGCTGACCCAGCTGCAGACCAGACAGCCCCACTACACTTCTCCTTCCTCCATCCCACAGCCAAGCCCTTCCTCAGAACATCTGTCATCAGTCTTGGGTCTCACATCCCAGGTCCTTGAGGAAGTGCTTCTCAATCTCACGGGACTGAATCAGCTCTCTGAGAGCTTCCTGCACACTCCATCTCCTGTTATAATCTCGGGGCCAGGCACCCCAATGGCGTCTCAGACCAGCACTCCAGCAACATCCACCTCCACAGTCCCTGGCCCCTTTACATCTGAGACCATGGGCACGCCTCAGAGTGACTGAGAAGAGTGCCAGAGACTGAGTTGTTACCTGTTCACCTTATCTTTGCTTAAAGACACTTTACTTGGGTCATTTTGCTTTTTAATAAAGTCATACAGTTTGTTATTAATAAAGGTTATCTTTGCTTCACACACTTGGTTCATTTTTTTTACTTAATAAAGTGTTGGGGAAAACTTTGAAAAAAGGTTTAAGCCTTTGTATGCTTGTGGGATTGGTAAGGATAGCTATGGGATGGATAGCTGTGGGATGGGTAATGATAGCTGTGGGATTGGTAAAGATAGCTGTGGGATGGATAACTGTGGGATGGGTAAGGATAGCTGTGGGATGGATAGCTGTGGGATGGGTAAGGATAGCTGTGGGATAGATAACCTCCAGTGCAAGCATAGTGGAACTGTATGGTCCACCCTCCCAGCTGCCACACATATGGCCCTTTATTATCAATAACAATTTATTCATTGATCAACAAATTTCAACATAAACAAAACTCTTTATTCATGCCCTATTCATTGTAAGGCCACTCAACATACATGGCACTATTTCATCAGTGTGATGAGACAGGCTGAAGGAAGCATCCATTAAGCATCTACCATCCTGTCTTGCCACTCCACTGCTCCAGCTGGGGAGTTGCACCAGTGTGAGGTTGCGCTGCTTCTTCCCTCCACGTGAAGCTCTGTTGGGGCCTTGCACATCCACAGTGTCTATCAGGTTTAGTCCTTGCCTCCATTCACCAGGCTCCAATGTCCCCATTGCCTTGTTGGTGGTCCACAAGCCTGTTCTTCAACACTGGGTAGCGGGTGCGCATGAGATTGTGCAGGATGCAGCAAGCTTCCACAATGCTCCTCACGGTCTGTGAGCGATGCTGCATGGTGGTGAGAAGTACCTGGAACCTGTTGGCCAGGATGCCAAAGGCGTTCTCCACCACCCATCTTGCCCTGGACAGCCTGTAGTTGAAGATCATCTCTTCACAGGTGAGGTATCTGGAACTGTAGGGCTTCATGAGGTAGGTTCTGAGGGAGAAAGTGTCATCACCCATGATGAAGTAGGGCACATCTTGTGTGTCATTGGGTAGGGGGTCTGGATCGGGAAACCCATGATGAGGTCGCATTCCAGCCCACCCTTGAGGTCACTGGCGTTGTATACTTGGGCATCTGAAGCTGACCCGTTGCCTGAAGCATTGATGTACATGAACTTGTAGTCAGCATCAACCATGGCAAAGAGGATGATACTGAAGAAGCCCTTGTAGTTGAAATAATTGGACCCTGAGTTGGTTGGAGCTTTGCAGGCCACATGCTTCCCATCTATGGCTCCAACGGTGTGGGGAAAGTTCCACCTCTGATACCACTGTTCTGCAACTTTCCTCCAGCCTTCTTCAGTGATGGAACACTGGAGGAGCTCCTCCATGTATTCTTCGATGATGGCCTGCACTACTTCTCTGACCACAATGCTTATGGTGTTGTGTGGCACCCTCCAGGCATACTGCATGTTTCTGTACATGGTCCCAGAGGCCAGGTGGTGCAGAGTCAGTGCCACCTTCAGTCCAGGGTCCAGGCTGGGACAGAAGTTGGTGTTTGCCTTGGTCAACCTGGGTCTCAGACGCTTCACAACTTTGTCAAACATAGCTGGTGGCATCCTCATGAAGTGCTGGGATGCACGAGTCTTCATTCCTCAGCTCCACCATCAGCTTGTCATAGAGTCCAAACTCCGCTCTTCTCCCGATCCATCGTCAGACCCAGACAGTTCTTGGACGTCTCCTTCTTCTCTTTGCGTAGAAAAGATGAAACAGTCTGAAGAGGACTTGGTTCTGGTCTTGAATGATGGCGGCTACCAAAAGGAGTGTGCGATGATCCATGGTGGAGATCAATGGATGATATGGAAGAGCAAGAGCAAGTCTGAAGAGGTCTGCACACCAGGACTGCTGGACTGATATTGAGATCCAGGTGATTTCCTCCCCCTTTTTATAGGAAATGTCAGTTTTCCGCTAGGTGTCCTTCCACATACTCTAGACATCCTCCAGACATCCTAAATATCCGAGATACGTCCCATATACGAACATTTTGTCCGTTTTAATGCTTTCTATACAAGATGCATCCACTTTCATTCTTTCTATGTCCGTGCTACTAACGCTGTGTGGACGTTCCGCGTAACTTTTGCTTCCTCCCTCTTTCCGCTTTCCACTGGAGTGGGTGTGAGTTGCGCGGATGGCCAGAGGATGACGAGAGGATACATCGGACGTGTAACAGATGACAACGGATGTAGAACGTTTGTTGCCCATATGTGTCGCGGATGTAGATCATACGTGGCGAAAAGTTCATCTCCTCAAAAAGTTTTGTGCAGCTCAAAACTTTTTGAGCGGATGAAATAGCAGTAGACGGATGTTTGCCGGATAAAGCATATGAAACACGTACGCATTGAGTACACAACGGATGCATCGCATTTTCCAATGGATGTCCATTTTACATCCTCTTTGCATCCGTTGGTTCAGTGTGACAGGGGCTTTAACAGAGATCTAGAAAACTGGGTGGTGGGTGACAGCAGCATAAATAAAGCAAAAAGGGATAAAAAACAGTTTGTTCTGCCTCACAAAATCTAAACATTCTTAAGCAACTCAGAATAACAACAGTGACTTTCTGAAACCTATGTGTAAATGTTTACAGGAACTAAATTAAATTTTCTATTTAAAAAGGAATATGTGATAATTTTTGAACACTTAGCAGTAGCTTAATACAAATAGTCAGAAATGTGTAGAATATCATTTTTTAAAATGTATTGATGACTGAAATCATATCACTCATAATTTTAACCCAACTTTCAAGAACTTTCAGGGAAGACTGGTATGGTTACCTTTTGACCCAATTCTTTCTCCCATGGAAGATTTTCAATACCTTTTATGGCTATATTTCTAGGTTTTCTCATATCACAAGACCTAAAATGGACACCTAACACAAAAAAACGTTATCAAAAAAGCACAACAAAGAATGTTCTTTCTGTGCCAACTCAGAAAGTACTCAGAAAGTTTTACCACTGGTTGGGTGGGCGTGGCTTGGTGGGCGCACTTTGTGCATGTGCACACACTTTGCATGAGTGCACACCAAACATGTACTTTGTGCAGGCACTGAAGCATTTGCTTAGGCACAGAGGCATTCTAACTCACCTCCTGCAAGCCTGCACAATCCCAGTCATTTCAGCAGCTGCCATGCAGCACTCTTCTATGCCCTGCAAAGCAACTGCACTTCAAATTCAGAGGATAAAGGTGAGTGTGGGAGCCCAGGTGGGCCCAACAGCAGAGTGGCAGAGAGAACTGGTTCAGTCACTGCTTGTTTGAACTTTGCTTAAAAGTTTCTGGAAGTAAAAACCTACATTTGCTGTACAGTGTATCTGTGTGCTGTGTGTGTATTATTCAAACACTACTCTCAAATACGTCTCCTTGTCTCCTTGTATGTGCTTATTCTCCTAATGGGGAATTACCTCAACACTGATTATGGGTCCAGGCCATACCAGGCTCAGATAACTGAGAGTTAGTGTGAATGCACAGTACTGTATACAGACAGCTCTTTACTGTTTAATTGTGGGTTACTATCCTGGTAAAGATGGCACAAGATACTTCAACAAATCTATCACTGATAACCCAGTTGCATGGAACAAACTATGTTTCCTGGTCTATGAAGTGCAGTCTATTTCTGCATAGAGAAGGTTTATGGAATGTAGTTCAAGATCTACCAGATGTAAATGCTTGGGATCCAAATAATGAGGACGATGCCAAGAAGCTTGCTGACTTTAAACAGAACAACGAACAAGCTCTTTGTATAATTGGACTATCACTGAGTGACCAGCAGCTAGTCCATATTGGTGGAGAAGAGTCTGCTTCTGAAGTGTTGGGAGAATTTGAAGAAGATTTATGTTTGTGACAGTGTAGGTACACGCACACATACATCTTACACGTAAACTGTTTTGAGCACATCTTCTGAAAGGTGAAGATATGTTAGCTCATTTAAACTTCATGAAAAGAACTTTTCAAGAGCTACATGAAAAAGAACTGATATTTTCAGAACTGCATCAAGTTTACACCATTCTTTCCTCATTGGATGAAAGTTATGATGATTATGTATCTTCACTGGAAGTCCTGCCCAGAGATAAACTGACATTGACTGACATAACTGAAACATTATGAGAAGAAGCAAGAAGATGGCTGGATAGGGACCAACTGAGGAAGGAACAACCACAAAAAGAGGATTTGTCTTCAACTGCCTATACTGTTAGGAAATGTTTTTCTTGTGGGGCTACAGGACATATAGGTAGATTCTGTAAGAAGGGAAAAAGACAGAATACAGAATCACCAGAAGGTGATTACCTTCTGGTAATCACCAGAAGGCTAAAAAGAATGTTAGTTTAGCTATGTTTTGCAATTCAACTGTAAACCATGATCGGTGGGTTGTTGATAGTGGAGCATTGCAGTGCCTTACTAAAGATAGAAAAAAGGTTTGTATAGATGTCCATGGGTGAACAACATGTATCATTGGCAAATGGATGGAAGATTAACGCATCAGGTGAAGGTCCTGCATATTGTTCTTATATAAATGAACATTTAACTATGTTATATGTACCTAAACTGAAATTTAATTTATTATCAGTAAGGGCTTTAATTAATTATGGTTATGTAGTAACCTTTAGGGGAGATAACTGTATAATAGAGAAAGAGAGTAAAAGTGTTACTGCTCATTTAAGGCCATGTCACACTGCCCAACGGATGCAAAAAGGACACAACGGACGAGCAAAATGTTCCATCCATTGTTATCTGCTCTCAAAAGGGGCAAAAATTTACATAAGCAGAGCGGATAACACGGAAAGAAATGGATGTGGAGAGGACGCAGAGCGGATGTATAGAGGATGCGTAGAGGATGCGTAGAGGATGCAGAGCAGATGCAGAGCGGATGCGTAGAGGATGCGTAGAGGATGCAGAGCGGATGCATAGAGGATGCAGAGCGGATGCAGAGTGGATGAGCTGCATCCGCTTTCATCCTTTCTCCATCCGTGCTACTAACGCTGCACGTCCGTTCTGCTTCCTCCCTGCGTCCGTTTACCGTTGGAACGGATTTGAGTTGTGCGGATGCAGAGCGGATGCCTAGCGGATATAGCAGATGGGTAATGGATGCAGAACGGATGTCCCCCATATGCCTAGAGGATGCAGAACGGATGCATTGGATACATTTTCCGCTCAAAAGTTTTGGGAAGCTCAAAACTTTCTGAGCGGATGAAATGTCAATAAATGGATGCTGGATGGATAGAGAGGAAGCAAAACGGAGGCAGTGAGTACATCGCGTTAACCAACGGATGGCAAGCTTTTTTGTTCGTTTTACATCCTCTTTGCATCCGTTGGTGCAGTGTGACATGGGCTTTAGAGAATGATTTATATGTGATACATGAAGACCAGTTGCAGATGGCTAACTCAGTTTATAACAATGTTAAGCCATATGATGAATATACACATTTACATAGATGTCTAGGGTACATTTGCATAGATGTCTTGGGCACATTAATTTCAAAATGCTCAAACAAACTGTTGAATTGTCAGAGGGAGAAAAATTGAAACTCTGTAGCAAGTATTTACACTGTAATGCTTGTAGTCAAGAAAAGAGTAAGGTTACTCCAGCAAACAGACTAAATGGGTTTAAGACTAAAGAACCTTTAGAGGTTGTTTTTGCTGACATAATTGGTCCTAAGAAACCAAGTTTAGGAGGTGCCTGTTATATTTTGAGTGTTATGGACCATTACTCACAATACGGTTTCTGCTATCTTGTGAAAAACAAAACAGAAACATTCCAACATTTCTTTAACTGGGTAAGGTTTGCTGAGAGAAAAATAAAAAGTAATTACTTTAGTTACTGATAACGGGACTGAGTTTGTTAACAAAAGATTCCAAACTATGTTTAAATTGGATGGAGTCCAGCATAAACGTTCTGCACCTTACAGACCACAACATAACTCGTTTCTAGAATGAAGAGAGCAAACATTACAAGCCATGGCTCGCACTATGTTATCTGATTCAGGTTTGCCTGAAACACTGTGGGGTGAGGCCATAATGTGTAGTAACCATGTCTCAAACAATGTAGTTAACACAGCAACTGGTGAATTGCCATTCATTCATTGGCATGGCAGAAAATCAAATTTAAGTTATTTACACACATTTGGAGCTCCAGCATATTCCCTCACAAGTAAGACTGAAAGGGCTACATAGAGTGAAGAAGTTATATTTTGTGGGTTAAAAGGTCAACCATAGATCATTTAGATTTTGGGATCAAGGCACAGCTCATGTTTATTGTAGTGCTAGTGCAAAATTTCTCAAGCACATTGGGTGAAATAAACTGGAACAGGAATCCAGTAATGATATTATTATTGACACCCAAATAGTCCCTAAAGATAAAATCACTAAATCACGAATAGCCATCAAAGAGGAAGGACAGGAGGAAGTAGTAATTCAGGCACAGGAGGAGGTAGAAGAACAGGAGCAGGTGGCACAGGAAAGTCCACCAATAAGCCCTGTATTACCAAGATGAGTAAGTCCTGCATTATCAACCCAAGTAACATGACCACCTGATAGATATCAGGCTAGTGTCATATGCCAAGTGAATACAGTTCCAAGTAATTATAGTGAACTAAAACTGTATCCTACTAAGGATCAAGCTGCTTGGCAGAAAGCAATGGATAAGGAACTGGAATCATTAAAAAAAACTGGAGCTGTACGAAAATGTTAGGTTACCACCAGGTAAACATGCCATAGGATGTAAATGGATTTATAAACTGAAAACAGATATAGATGAGACTGTTACCCATAAAGCCAATAAAACACAAGGGTTCAATCAGACAGCAAATGATTACGATGAGGTGTTTGCACCTAGTCTGAAGGCTACTACATTAAGGACAGCATTAGTGTGGGCAGCTAAGGAGAAATACATTGTACATCATTTGAATGCAGAGACGGCATATCTGCATGCACCATTGCAACACACTATTTATTTGAAGAAACCTTTAGGTCTCAAAAATGATAATACAACTGATTGCTGGAGATTGAAAAAGAGTCTTTATGGATTGAAGCAATCAGGATATGAGTGGAACCAATGTATAGTTAAAGAATTGACTAGGATAGGTTTTGTAACTGGCATGGCTGATTCATGTATGTTTAAAAGAGAAAGTAATGGTGTAATTTCATTGTTGATATTGTTTACTGATGACATAGCATTAATCACCAAAACTGAACATGAAGCTACTAAAATAATCTCACTGTTAGATAAGAAATTTAAAATAAAACAATTTGGAGAAATCAAACAATATCTTGGTTTAAAGATAGATAGAACTAGGGGAGGATACAAAATCTCACAGGCAGATAAAATTAACCAATTACTAACAAGTTATAAAATGGAAGTTTGTAAGCCGGCTAAGACCAATGAGCCAGGAGTTTTGTCATAGTGCCTTGTTCAAACTCCTATTTTTGATAAGAACATTTATCAGTCCTTGATTGGTTGTTTATCTTATCTCAGTGATTGATCAAGGCCAGATATTGCATACGGTGTTAATCAATTAGCAAGATTTAACGCTGAGCCAACTGTAAGCCACCGGCAAGCTGCTAAACTTGTGTTAAGATATCTGAAACAAACAATGCATTATTCATTCTATTTGGAGCCTAAAGATGAACTGAATTTAACTGCATTTGCTATGCAAGTTTTGCTTCAGATATAAATACATGAAAATCTACATCGGGTACTGTAGTATTCCTGAGAAAAGCATTGATTGGATGGAGGTCTATTTGACAGAAACTTCTAAGTTTGTTAACAATGGAGGCTGAATTCTCATGTTTATCTTTACTATGTACAGATTTAGTTTTGTATAAGAAACTACTAATTGATATGGGAATTAATGTAACAGATTCTAATGTTGTTTATGAAGATAACCAATCAGCAATACAGATGGCTTCAAATATTGCTGTTAAGACAAGAATGAAACACACAGATTTAAGATATTTCCATGTGAGACAATGTGTGCAAAGTAAAATGATTAAGCTAGAATACTGTATGTCAGAAAACAATATAGCAGATCATTTTATAAAGGCCCAAGGCTCCATGAAGCATAAGGCTTGCTGTGAGGATTATGGAATTAGAATGTAAGGTTGTATATATTGTCCTACCCAAAAGGGGAGAATGTTTGGAATGTGAGTCACCTAACAGCTATTTGGGTTGGAAATATATAACCCAGGATAGACATTTTTATACTGTCTCTTTAAGATAATGCAAAACTATAATTGGGTGTGTTTTCTCAAACGGCCATAAGATGGAGCCAGAAACCTGGGTTGCCTCAGTCTTTGTCTCAGAAAGTCTCAGTGAGTCTCTGTTTCCTTCTGTTGGAGAGTTTTGCCATTACTCTTAATTGACTGCTATTTTTGGATTTGATGTAAGTCTGATACTGAACTGTTTTTGACACTGGACTTTGTTATTTGATTTTCCATGGACTGAAAACTGACTGATTTAACCTGTAAATGACTTTGGACTTTGGATCGTTGTTTATAAGATCATAGTTGCCTTTTTTGAAGATTTTTGTGTGGACGTATGTTGAGTGTTGTGTGGACGTATGTTATGTTGAGACAAAAGTCATTCATGTTGTGGTCACTATTGGAAAAGGGTTCTTTAATTTGTATTCCATAAATTGAATTCAAACTATTACAGAAGATGAGATCAAGGCAGTTGTTAAGTCTAGTGTTGTTTAGTTGTTCTAGTCCCAGATTTGTTACTGCATTGTAGATTAACTTAACCTATCAGAACATGAGTGTTTAATATTTGAAAATTTGTTTACTAAAGGTAGATTTCTTTCCTGTAGGATGGTAAATGCACCGTACATTTAAAAAATAAACTGGCTCTTAACATATAGTAAATTCTATAAATAAACTAAATGTGTATTGCTGATTTTAAGTAAGTTGTATGTTACCAAATTTTCAATGTTATGTTAGTTGACAAAACAAAAGAAGAATCCAAAGGTCAATCCAAACATCAAAGACTAAATTTCAGAAGCTGCAGCTTCATATGTGACAATAATCTCAGCATTTATTTATTTATTTATTTGCTTCTGAGCTCTACAAACTGTCCTTTGCTGCTCAATCTTTACAATAGGAAATCAACTGAAAATTCTAGTAATTTTAATGTTTACTTAAGTCAAAATTTCTGATACAACTTTCAGCAAAACCAACTAATAGGATTCTCTTTTTATTTCTGAATTTTCCTCAAACTTCATTTTGTTCTGCATATTAGTAATGCTGTCTTCTGATTTGCAGACAAATTTCCAATTTTCCATTTACAGTGTGCTAAATAATATTCTGCTGTAAAATAACCTCAATGCTTTTATAGAGCAAAGCATATATTTTTCCTATGCCAACCAAATATTATCGCAAGCCTCCTACCACCCATGACAGGAAGAGATTAAGATTGTGTTGTGGCCTTTTACTGAAGTATCACCCACCATAGAGCCACTAAAGCAAAAAAGAAAAAAAAACTTTGCAGCTGAAAAACACATTAATACATCAATAAACTGACAACTTTATCTGTTAAACCAGAAATACTAGCTAACTGTAGATTAACCATAGCTGATACTAACACATGTTGCAGCCATATTTAACCAAACTTTGACTAAAAAGATATGAAAACACAAGTTTCAAAGTAAGGCAGGAGCTGAAGCGATATTTGATCAAACTCTGACTAAAAGGATATTAAAACACAAGTTCTTATGTAAGAAATAAGGCAAGGCTGTCAAACTCACGAGCCATGGGCCAGATGTGTCACATGATGGCCATGCCCAAGCCCAGTTTAGCAAAGGGGGGAAAAGTCATGGTACATCACATGACGATGCCATGACAATGCAAGTTTGGCATCCCTGAACTAAGGCATACAATAAAAGCCAGGATTTAGAAAAAATAAGAATTTCTAGACTGGCTGATTTATCAGATAACCAAGAAAGTCAGCACAAACTTGTCAAATCTACTTTCTCTCATGTTTGTATCAAACAATTTCTTTACTTGGACCACAGGAAAGCTTTATATATAATATAGCTTGATTTCAACAAAACATGTGACCGAGTAATTCAATGTGAGTGGCCTGCATGGGATAATATTAAATAGAGGTTTAACTGGTTTTAAAAGAATACTCATTAATTATCTGATGCGATTAGATAGAGATCAAGATTCAAAGACATATACTCTATTGTTTGAAAGTTCAGGACATAGAATAATGGATCTAAGTTGCAAAAATTTTATATGTTCAAACTGAATAAAAATTATAATCAATAAGTTGCTAAGAAGAAAAAAGCACAAAAACTATTTTGAAAAAGAACAGCCTGAAAGATACACATGTCTTTCTAATATGGTATCTAATTTAAAAGAAGATACACTGTAAGATTTTTGTTCTTTTTTGATAAAGAAATAAACTGCCATCTAGTGGTTCAGATGCAATGTTTTTTCAAATTTTAGGTATATACAAAATAATATGTTAATTTTACTTATTCAATAAACCATGATCAACTGAACCATGATTTAATGGTCATTATGGTCAAAATATAATATCAGTATTTTATTTGACATAATGAGAGACAGAGAAAAATGCTGCATTTGTTAGATGAGATTAAGGTTCTCACATATATCCTGGAAAGTAGATTTTTCAGCTAACGATAGTGTCATTTTCATACTAGTTTTTTGACCATGTATTCCAGAAACGTTTCTCACAACTTTCTAAAAATATTATTCCTTTGTAATTGAGAATTGGCAATTTGTCCGATTGCAACCAGAAGCCAACATCAGCACATATAGAGTTGTAGCATTTGTTCTGTCAATTGCAAGCTAATTTCATCACGATTTCTGAAGTTTTTGTCATTTCTATAGAAATGCTGGATTTGGTAAACAACTTGGCTATCGTAAAAACAATCATAAAATCAAATGAAGTCATGTAGTGACTCACTTAAAATCACCATGACACAACTGAAAATCCAGTCCCAACTGTGATCATAAACTGAGGATTACCTGCATGAATAGCTTTCAACTGACATGCAATTTTGCCAAGACTTGAGGTAAATATACATAATAAAAGTAACTGAGATTTCTAAATGTTGTGGCCTAACTATTTACTGGTTACATGTTCTATAAAATAGTGCTCTTTTCCCCTTTCCTTTGATAACATTAATTACTGCAATTCTTGAATAAGTTTAAATGAACCTCTGTAGTAAATATTATACTGTTGGATTTTGGTATATTTACTTACACATCCTTTTTTGTTGTTTTTTTCACAGTTATCAAGTTATAACACAAGTTAGAATTTTGAACCATAAGCATGCATCAATATTAATAGCATTTTGAATTCACGTTGAATAATTTAAAAATTCAAATAACATTCCTAAATAAATGTAAAGGGTGGAGCTTATCTTCAGAGGACTATAAGTTTAGCTTCACAGTCTAGCTTTCACCCTCAGGATCTTTTGGAAGTGTCCCATCCAATATTAATTAATTTAGTTATTTATTTATTCATACAGTCATACCAGTGAAATAGCTGCCCATTTCATGAGGTAACTTTACAATAGATAGAATACAAAAGATTTTAAAAAATTAACACAAATACACCAAGAGAGACACATATAAGACACTATATCCTTGGGTTAAAAAATATAATTTTAATACAATTATTGAAGCAGTGATTAAACAACTAGCCAAGAGGGCTCATCTGACCCAAATGCCTATGTATTTAAGGCCTTGCAAAAAGCAAATAGGATTGGGACCTATTTCTGGGAAAATAGGGCACTCACAGTAATAACCAGTTCTAATCTTACTTATTTTTTCCCAAAGTATTATGCTGTTACCTATATGAAGAAATTAACACCTTCCTCATTATATTTTTTAAGATAAATCCTATATTTGAATGTATATTTCTACTGTGATCAAATCTCCACTTGTTTTCTCAGAAGCACATCCTCAGAAGCTACCAGACAATAAGCCTTGTTGAACTCAGTAGGACATACTTGGGATAAAAAGAAAAGAGGCTGCTGTTAGCCTTGTTTTTTTCAAAGCTAATCAGAAATGTCCTTCCACCAAAATATGCTACATAAGTACAATCAAATCCAAATACTAAAAGGAAAGCATTCATATTCAACCCTGTAATTTTAGTGTTAACCTGAATGTGAAAATAAAAATATATTCCTCTGCAGTGTTATAAAAAAAAAGGTTTGTACAGTTGTTTACATAAATATTTGGTTTCAGCAATAAATTAGCATAATAAAATTTATTTTGAATGCCAGAGGAATGGGAGAGGGCATCTAGCATCAAATTATTTCTGGAAAAATGTAACTACACATTTATCGTGCTGTTATATGCACAGCTGCTTATTTGACATTTCTGTACACAATTGTCAAATCAAAAATGTAATTTCTCAGCAAGTTGGAATCACAAAACATAACATAAATGAAGTGGCACAGCACTGAAAAAATTGCTTCAAACTTTAATTGATGCTTTGAAGACTACATTATATCCATAGAGTCACAATTTGAAAATCAGTCTTGAAGCAAATATATTGAAGAAGAATACAATGACTAAACACTAGGGGAAATGAATATGAACAATGTAAATACCTCCTGGTTATCCTTATTATGGGTTCCCCAGAAAATCTTGTTATAAAGGCTTTCCATTGAGTTGCTAGAATCTGAACGATCAAAACAGTGTCTATCCAAAACCTCCAAAGTGTGCAAAACACGGCTGATAGTAACCCCTGGATAAAGGGAAAACAGAAAAGAAAAAATATGATGATACATTCAAGTTGTGACATCAAAATTATTACAATTCGTTGGAAGAAAACTGATATCGATTGGGAGCTGCCCTGTGTATCGTTTTATGGATCTCCACTCCATAATGTACTTTTTAATTGTCTTATCACTAACCTGTTTCCCATAAGCCCTACCTCTATCCTAAGAATTCTCTCTCTCCTAATTAACTGCTATAGGATTTTGAAATGTGTTGATAGCTTTAAAGCTGTTATTGTTTATTAGGCACTTAGTAAATCTATAAGGTAAATTTCTCTAACCAGTGTCCAACAGATCTCTTGAGCTATACATTCCAATCAGCATGTCCTCCAATGGGATTTGGAGTCTGAGATCCCTGACTGGTACCATATTGGGGAAAGTTGCTATAGCATACAAACCTTAAAAATGCTAAGAACATTAACTGAGTAGCTTCTTGCACAAACACTGATAAAACTTTAAATGGCATTAATGACAAAAATATTTGAGTGCAAGTGTCTATTCAGTTTAAGTGATAAAAATTTACTTGACTGAGGGTGTTCCGGTTTGCAAGGCTTCAGCGACGGCAGGAATCTGCGACTGTGCTTGGTTTCTGCTGCGCTCACCACTGGAGTGCCCCCGATCCAGCTGGATTTGGGGGCTATAGCTACAGAGGTAACTGAAGATAGGGGAGATCCAGCAGGGGTCCAGGGGAATCTCAACCCCCCTGCTCAGCTGGCTTAACTCCCTTTTCCGAAAGCGGTGGAGCAGCAGTCAGCAATGGCTGCCACAAAGAAGCTTTCATCCAGTAAGAATGTGCAGGAGGAAGCTGAGAAAGTGAAAGTTTTTGGCTAACTGGGATAATAAGTAACATTTAAATACCCTGGATTTTAAGTTTCATTAAAGATACATCGTTCCCGACAAAGACGGGAAAAGCGGCAAATGAAAGAAAAAAGGGAAAGTTTTTTTCTCACTCTCCTTCCTTACAGTGATAACAAATGAAGGGAGAAATCGGAAAAACCCATTTTGGCATCAGCAGGTAATCCTGAAAATTAAAGCCAAGGGGTCAGTAAAGATTTCTGAGCATTGGGAGAAAAAAAACTTTTTTTTGCTATAAGTGGGAAGGGAGAGGAAAAGAATTAATATTAAGATTTTGTTGGAGGAGGCTGCTTGGAATTTATAAGATCAGAGCTTAACTGTAACAAGACTTCTAAAAGATATATTTTAATTGGAGCTTTGAAACTGAACTATAACCCCAGGAAGAGAAAGTATAAAAAGAAGAAAGTGCTAAACGAAACAGTCTGTGTGTATTTGGATTGCTTGGTGACTTTGGGACTTATCATTATTTGAAAGACTAAAAACATTTGGGTTGTATAAAAAAACTTTTCACAATGGCACTACTTGTTGATGAACTGAAAATTGAATTTAAAAAGCTAAAAGAAGAGGAACAAGAAGGGAAGGGCTCTTCTGGATCTGTTTTCCATTTTTTAGAAATGGCGATTTCTACCTACCAGAAACTACAAGAACAAGACTGGGGTGAAGAAGAAGCCATCTTTTATGAACAAACAACTTTAGCTGGGGAAGAAAAGGGAAAGAGGGGAAAGAGAATGGAGAATTTAAGACTTAAAAAAACAACCAAAAAAGGGAAAAATAAGGTGAAAAATCAATATAATGTCAGAAAGCAACAGAAAAGAGGAATACAGAAGAAGGTGGAGATAAAGAAGGTGGAGATTAAGAGACAAGGGGATAAAAAGGCAGGATTGGAGAAGAAAGGAAGGGGAAAAGGGAAGAGAAGTTACAAAGGTTTAAAACAAGATGTAGAGAAACAAGATTTATTCAGAGATAGTGAGTAAAAATATGATTAAAAAAGAGATTCTGCAAAAGTACATAAGATTGTATTGTTGTATTTATATTTGAAATAATGTCAGAAAACTGGATTTAATAATACAGCTTAATTTGCCATGGATTATTGTTTTAATTATATTATAAACTTGTTACTCTTTTTTATTTTATAATTTAGTATGTAGCTTTAGAATGTACTAAGCAGAATCAGAATGAAAAGTATATATTATTTTAAGTATTAAATTTAGGGGAAAGATTTAAAGGCGTCATACTTCAATCAGTGATTACAGGAGAAATTTTGTGTTAATGAGAAAAGATAATAGAAAATTGAAATAGAACAGACAAAAGATATACGCATAATGTTTTAAATTGAGATGAAATAAATAAAATAGAATTAAGAGAGTGAAAAGAGAGGAGAAGCTATATAGAAAATGTAGAATGGTAAATAAGATATGAAATGGGATAAAAAGTGAGCATGAATTTGAATTTATGTCTGTACAAAAAGATGGGACTAAGCCGCTTTCCAAAAAGAAGTTTTATGTTTTTATGTTTTATGTTTTGTTTGTGTTTTGTTTATTGAAAATCAATAAATTTTTTATTAAAAAAAAAAAGTTGATTGCAGAAAATACATTTTCTTTGAATGTGCTCAAATGGAAAAGTTTTATAGATTTAAAACATGAAATAAAATGTCAGTTTTTTCAAATTATTGTATCATGAGGCTCAACAGTGAAACTTGGAACAAAAATCTCTTGGGAAAATGGATAAATAAAAATATGGAACAATAAAACAAAATGAATCCTTCAAATAGTTGGCCTGCTTACCAGAGGAAACCATAATTTTTCAAAGGAACAAAAAGAAAGATAAACTGATATGTTCCCAGACTTCTCTCCTCTTTTTCTCCTTAGAGACAGATTTTGATTCTTGGGATCTCAGAAGTATAAAAGTACATGCAGCTTCTTACTTATATCAAAATAATCCTTCCAAAAATAATCTGGTCACAGTGTTCCCAAAAGAATCCCAAAATATGGCAAAATAGTCAATAAGCATAATTTTTTGAAATATAGAAGGCCAGATGTTTACAGATGTTTTTCTCTTTTTGGAAGACAGGCATTTTTTCACTGATTTTTCAACACACACATAAGCAAAAATTACCACTTTTAAGCATCAAGCTCCCCCCACAAAAGAAGAAAAAAAGAAAGACGGCCTTGAATGAAGCTCAACTCCTAAATGTGAATATGTGGGTGTGGGTGTGCACGCAGGCATGCAGTTTTGGCAGTAGTACAGAAGTATTTCTATAGCCTTGTCCTGAGATGTTTTCTTTCACCTGCCAAATCTATCCCATAGTTTTCCTGTGATCTCCAACATTTTCTAACCAGAGGCATCTTATCTTTCAAACTCAGACAAAGAGCAGCTCTTGAAAAGCACCATACAAAATTAGCACTGTTATTTTCCTCTTGGCAATGTATTACCAAGGAATGGGAAAGAAATTATTTGGATTATGTTGATGATTTATCATAATAATGATGGTTATTTTTACACAAATAAATAACACAGTCTAATAAGCTAAGTATTGATTCTAATTATTCAGAGCTAGAATAGTTGGAATCAGTATCTAGACTATTGTAGTGTGATATTCAGATTCATGGAAATCTCACTATAAATAGTTTGGATCCATATATATACTATACCACACACTGGGTAGAACTTCCCAAGTTCCCAAGTTGGGAAGAACTTGATGCGGATGAAGGCTAAGTTAAGCTAAAGAACTGGCAGCTGTTGATTTCACTTTATTCTGTATATAATTGTAATAACAGTAGCTACATTATTTCTACTATTGCAATCACTGATTATCTTTATTTATATATTAGAAAATGTATTTGCCTCCCATCTTGTATCCAACGACTTATTTCAAGTCAAGTTATTTCAAACCCATGACAACATTTTTGAGAAATTTTAAAAACTGACATAAAAGTATCAACAAATATTGTTTGCACATACTTATTCCATATTAGTTCATCTTCCACATTCAATGGACAATACCAATATATTTAGAATAAGGCTTTAATCCAAGACTGAAAAGCAATAAATGGAACCTAAACTGCAGCTATCACTTAGTTTTAAAAATCAATGAATTTCACTGGATGAAGTTCATAAAGCTTCATGGCTTTTACAATCCATTTTGGTGTCTACCTGCAGTTGATTCTTGGCACTTGTCAAATGACCACCGTACTTCAACAGCACGGCCCCTTTGTTTTATCTGCTGTTCTACTTCAAAAATCTTTGTACGAACCTGTAAAGAAAGCAACAATTGTATAATACATACATGCATAATGTACTACATATCACATAAATGTTAGGTACCGAGTGCTGGCTTTTCCAGAGCATGAGGATATATATTTTAAAAACAAATAAGTACAGATGAACCACAGGAAAACAGGAAAGCAATATACTCTTGTAAGTTACAAGAAAATAGTCCTTTGATCTGAAAAACCTTAACATTCATTTTCCTGAAAGTTTTAATGAAATTTGTTAGCATTTGAAAAATAAAACACACTTTGTTAACCAATCATTACTCCTCTGTTGTAAAGGAACAAAGGAAATCTATTTTCAACAGTTCAGGGAAAGAATGTGTTTCTGAATTCTGTTCAGAATTATGGACAGGATACTATTTATGTAGACAGAGGGGACTAATCATCTCAATATTCCATACAACTGCTCAATGTTTAAATCTTTTGAAATGTACAGTATTGTACAATTATTACAATATTTCTGAAAATAGCATAAAATAAAAATCAAAGCAGTATGACTTGAAAGGCTGCATATTTTGGATATTTGAATATGAATATTATTCATTGATTACATTTATATTCTGCCTGTTCTCTGGGAGTTCAAGGAGACATGGATGATATCCATTCATTTACCCTCAAAATAGCCATCTTTTGAGGGAGGCTGTGAGCTCTTAATGTTTGCCTCAGTGTAACTAACTATTAATGCACAATTAACTATTAATGTGGAAGTAAGTATTAATGTGGGGGCCCAGTGAAATAGTAACTGTTTTCAGCTCTGAGCAGGTAACCCAGGTTTAAATCTTCGCTCAGACAAGAAGCTTGCTGAAGCTTTGGGTTCACTCACTCACTTACTGAAGCTTACCTCAAACAATTCATGTTAAGGAACTAAAATTAGGAGATCCACATGTAAGTCACTTATATTGGCTAATTGACAGGCCTTCTTCATAATCTGATGCAAAACTATGTTAGTAATTCTTTTAATGCTTTTTTCTATTTGAAAAAGAACAAGTTAAATATTAAATTTAATTTTTTTAAAAAACAGCTAAAATGCTTCCAACAGAAAAAAATGATAAGGTACTGGTATTTAGCATATTGTTCAATTTTTCAGTCTCCATAAAAACTATTAAAACAAGAGTTTGATGGTGGTGGTGATAATGTCATGGAGCTATTTCATTAAAATTGAATGAGCAAAAGTCCTTACTGCAGAAATAGCTTTAGGATAGCTTGAGTTTAGACTACTGTCTTTATCAATAAATAAAAAATACAGAAGGTGATATCTTCAAAGATGTTTACATTCACTTTAATAGGGAATACAACTTCACTGATATTAAAGATGGTCCATATCTCTTGCAAATGGTTCGGCTTATATGTTATTTTACAACTCTTGGCAATATTAAAAAGGGCAAAGAACTTGTATGGAACATTGGCCAACATATGACCAATCAAAGCCATTTCATTACATTTGAGACTCAGGATGTATGTACAATGTTGGTGAAATGGTACCTTCACAGACTTGAAAATTACACAAGTTTATATGATGTATTCTTTTATATGAATATTCCAACATTGTCAGAAAGTTCATTTCTAACACATTTATCACACTCTTTTTTTCGAACTTTTTACATTCCATGAAACAACCTCCTACCCCCTCTTAACATATAAATATATGAACTCTGCAATGAAGAAGCAAGAAAAGGTGATGCATGATTGGAGAGACAGCCACTAGCTGTGAAATGAAATTTTTAAAAGACAGAAATAAGGGATTTTTCAGCAGAATGGATTGTTCATATTTTGAAATACAAATAAAAACTACCTGCTGATTGAATACAGAATTTCCTCCTGGCATTGGTAAGCTGGATGGAGAAACTTGAAGTAAATCCAAAGGTGAGCCAGGATTTATGATTTTACTTTCATTTGTAGAATAATTCCAGACCAAGGCACTTGGGCAACAGAGAGTTATAGTCTGAAGTAGAAAATAGAAGAATTTAAATGATGTAATTAGATTATTCAATTTTACAGAAAGCAGCAAAAAAACTTTTACAAAAAACGGTTTTGTTTTTTTAAAAAAAGTGTACACAATTTGTTCAAAATGTCCTTATATCTATTTCATTATGTTCATTAAAAATATACTGGTTTAATCTCATTGCAATTCAAGAAATAATACACATAACATATTTCAGTTCATAATACAAGTGCATAAAAGCTACTTTTAAAAGTTAAACATTGCTGCTCTGAATTGTCAAACTGAAGCAAACCATCAGAATGGATTTAAAAAATAAAATAAAAATAAAATAAAATAAAAAGAATAAAAAGAAAATCATTATTTCACACACACATCCCAAAAAACTAGAGCTTCTATTTGTTTCTGTAGACCACTTTTATTCGAGATTATTGTCAACTAAATGAACAAAAGTAGATGCTTAGTACTATTATCTTCATATACGTTAGAAAAAATCAGTGTGAATGGGCACAATCCTAAACCTTTTACTCCGATTTTATAGCTATTTGATTACTCTACACAGTCAGGAAAAAAATGACCTTTCTAGAAAATATCTCAGAAAGTAATGAATAGTCACTCAAATATTTCTCAGGAAAGATTCTATTTAATTCCAATCTCTTCCTAATTAAATTTCAAATTTTTCTGAGATATTTTTAATGCACACACAATTGCTTTCCATGAGGAGAGGGAGGGATGGAGGGAGAAAGAAACAGATCCACAATGCAGTACTTTTTCAACAGTAACACAGCCAATAAATGTTATTTCAGAATTTCCTCTCTGCTATGCACTTACCTGAAGCATGCAGCTCAGGCCATAAACAAGAGGGCGGTGTTGGGGGCAGGAAAGAAAATCTGAACAGGCAAGCTGGGCAGGATTCACTACAGTACCAGTTGTCGAAGAACTGGAAGCTGCCAAAGGAGGATTATTTGGTCCAATAATAATATGAGGCGAGTGGGCAGCTATGAGGTTAGTATTGTCACTTATCAACGAAGAGACACGTCTGGCACAGAAGTAAGCAAGGCGACGCGACAGATAGGCTGATTGAACAAACTCTTCAGAATACTGAAAGATATTAATTTTTTAAAAAGTCATCATCAGAGTGTATATCAAAACTCCCCACACAGTTGCTATTGCTTTCTTTAGCATCCCCAAACATCCAAAGGTAAATCTTACACTAGTCTCTCTCACAGTAGGAAAAGTTTGGTGTATCAAGTCTGTCAGATTTTTTTTTCCATTACAACTTTTTAAACCCATCTTTCCTAAATCAGAGTTGGCAGCCACAGGACCTCAAGCACTTTTACATGATTTCTTAGCCAACTTCTGCCCCAGATCATTCCCACCATAGCCAGGCTCTGTGTTGTCTATTTTGTCTGGTTTAGGGGAAAAAAAACTGGTGAGCGATAAGCGATACATGAAAATCAAACAAAACCCTCAGAAGAAAAAAAGCAAGATACTAACAGAATCAGTAGTGTGGCATGTAAACAAAAATTATAGGGTGAATTCTAAAATAATGTTTAAAATGTTAAATAACATAAAATCATGATTGGAATCTTTTCAGTCACTCTTATGATTTTCTATACAGGAATATGTAAGCAATGTTTTAAATGGGCCACAAGTTGCATAAAATCTCAAGATTTCCACACACTTGCCTGAAATCTCACAAGATCTATTGATGCAATTTGGGGATTATTGCCAGCTCTCTGTCAGGCCTCTAGCAGCTATGTGAATTGAAAATGAATTTTTGTTGGCATGAATTTTACTGAGTTCTCTGTACCAAGACTTATTAAGGTGAAAGTTAAGACTGATACAATTCCAGAACTGAATGAGCTTAGTATAGAATCAATATATATTAGGAGTTTGAGACTTGAGATTTTCTTCAACAGCCTTAAAACTGTTAATTACAGACAGGAGGCAGGCATTGTAGCTGATAAACTGTAAGTTGGAAGCCATTCTTTCTTTAAACATGTTATTTGATTTTTTATCTGACACCAAACCTTACATTCCAATTATAAACAAGCTACACTTAGTTTAACATACTGAATTCTGAAAACATCTGTCTGAGTATTTTGGCACTGTGGCAAATTATATGAACCTTTGTACCTGCAGCATTAGTGGTAGGAGGAGTTTCAAAAGTTCATCATCAGCTGGTCTTATTTTTTCCAAGACATCCAGGATCCATGTTAAATATTCATGTCTTTCAAGCATTCCTTCCTTAAGGAATTTTAGAAATGCATGTAAAGAAATCCCCAAATCCAACAAAAAACAATTATTTCATTGCTTCATATGCCAATTAAGAATGCCACAAAATTTATTATCACAAAACTGACATATAAACCATATGAACATTTTAATATATTATAAAACAATGTTAAAATTTAAAATTAACAGTTTAAAAGTCACCTACTGGTTACCAACACATCTGAAATGACAGCACAGAATCATTACCATCCTTCAGTATCAATTCAATTCTTCCTGTGATGGTGCTTATGCAGCCAAACCTTACCATTCACAAACAAAAATCAGAAAAGCAAGCCAAGATTTACTTCAGTGAAATGCTTGTATCTTTGTCCTTTGTACATGAAACACTGCCTAACCAACACATATTTCATATACAAAGGACAAAGATACAAGCAAATTGAAGGAGCCCCTATGGGATCACCACTGTCACCCGTCATTGCAAACCTGTTCATGGAA
>BLBF01000040.1:29205277-29223252 GCA_015471245.1 Laticauda colubrina
AGCCTGATGATGGCAGATGAGATTCTGCTGAAACGTTGCTACAACTTTAACAGAACTACAATGACGTGGGATAATACCCGAAGGAAGCTAAACAGCACACATGTAAGTACCCGCGAAAACCTAAGAAAACATATATATATACATATATATATGTATGTATGTATGTATGTATGTATGTATGTATGTATGTATTTATATATATATATTGCTCTTATAGTCTATTTTTCAGGCTACTTACTTACACTGAAAAAATTTTTCATGCACTTACAGGTATAAGTGTACCTGATATGGAGTGGGTGCCTAATATGGAAAACAGAATGCTTCCTCTTTTGAGAAGAGGCAGAAAAATTGTCGGGAGAAGAAATAGATTTAATGTTTGAAAGTTTGAATAGAAACTTTCTACTACAGTTTGTTGTGTAGAACTACCAGTTGTAGTATATTTTAACTGTTCTCTCCTTTGCAAAGATTGTGTATCCAAAATATGGTAAATATATGGTAAATATATGCTAAATAAACTCTATAGTTTTCTGGGGAAGAATGTGAATGGGAGGAATTATTGGATGATTCTACAGAGGTACATCTTTTTCCAAGTGTACAAGGTTAATTTATTCTGCAACTAGTATAGTTTTTTTTCCATTAAAGATGCACAGTTTTGACATTTATGATGTTGTAATACCATTACACATCAATTAACAGCATTTGTCCTTGCTTAACAACTCTAATTGGAAACAGAAGTTCTATTGCTAAGTGATGCAATTCTTAAATGAAACAATATGTGATCACACTGCTTAGCGAAAGCAGCTTTGGTGGTCCCAGTTGCAATTGCTTGGCCAGGAACATGCTATTTTAGGTGAGGATCTTATGCTTCTCCTGTCCTGCTGTGTCTGTCTCCACTTAAATTCCTCCCACATATCTATCTACCACCCAACTCTGCCTTTTGACTATCCTGCATTCCAATGTTCCTGTATCTCTACCATCCCAGCTGCCTTCACCATCTTCCTTCTCATGCTGCTAAGGCCTTTCATGAGTCAGTGAGGGCAAGAGGGTGCAGGAGGGTGAGGGTGCAGAATGGAGTGCAGGGTCATAGGGATGGCAGAGGCCAGACTGGCAGGAGAAGCAGAATGTAGGGCAACCAACTGGACAGAGAGGGGAAGGAAATAAATGGTAGGAGAAGTTGATGAATGTAAATGCAGATGGGCTGCGAAGCACCTGAATTCTAATCAACTGACCATGAGAGCACTGCTATCGCCATAATTCTGAAGATAAGTCATAAATATCATTTGTTCAGTAGTATCATAAGTTTGAATAGTCACTGAATGAATGGTCATAAAGCGAGGACTACTTGATAAAAGCAGTAAATTTGTAAGCTGTTTCTTTGCAACTGTTTAATTTTGAATTAACTGACTGATAAGTCTTCATTGAATATGTTTAACATGCACTTTTTCACTATAGCCTGACATTTCTTATAACTGCACACATAAATATATGCAGATTAATAATTTGTGGTCAGGGCAGTGATTCTGATCAATGCATGAGATGATGAATGACATACAATAAATGCAAATCTGTAATGTTATGCTGTTGCTACCACTGTAAAGTACACATTGTGCTTTACAGAATTTCATCCTGAACTACAGAACATGACAGCTTCATTATAAAAAGAAAGGTTACCTGGAACATATAAAATGCCAACTTTTCATTATATTCCCACTGCTTTAGAGCATGTTCCACTTCACGAGGCACAACTACAGAGTTTTTTCCTTGGCTTGTAGTCATGTGATAAAATTCTGCAATTTTTACCAATTGTTCTCTTAGGTACCTGGTAGAGATTTGAGTCCATTCTATAGAGACACAAATTAAGTAATAGTTGACATTTGTTTTTCTTCAATGGCAAAACTGCGCCAAAAAAACTCAACACAATTTGATTTATACTCAGCTGAGCTGTTACAAACCCATAATCTCAAAATAGTGATCAGTGGGAGATCCAGTTTGAATAGCTTTTAGCATGACAGTCTTTACCACAATGCTTTCAAAGAATGCAAGTTAATACCTGTAGTTTGCTAAAGGAAGTTTGTTATGCAAATATCTTGGATGGATTTCATGGATCATGTTTCGGTATTTTGAGCAAGTAGAAATAAATTGTAGTTTGATATGAATCAGGTTTGAGAATTCATTCGAGAATAAAAAAATTTCAAGCATTTCCATGTGGTATCCAATCATCAAATGAAAATAATGTGTATCACTTTATGAAATTAAATTCAGAATTGACTATAGGCTTTACATAAAGAGACTCTTAATGTAAAATAAGAGTATTTCAAATAACCTTTGAAATTAATATTAATTCTTCTCTTGCTCTGGGGGAGTCCTTATCTGATTCTGACACAAACTAGAGACTTCAGAGCAGGATTATCTTTTGCAACATTTCAACAGTTGAATCCAAGGAGAGATTCTAAACCCTAACACGGACAGAAGTCTCAAAAACTATGAGTAAGGGATCGAAAAGTGAAAAATTGTTCAGTTACAAAGAACATATATTTATCTCCTTCACACAGGTCTACTTAGGAAAAATCTTTTCTCCTAAACACAGAGTAGACCTGAAGGATGGAGCTTTAAGGCAGAGGCATACAAAACTGAAACAAATGTCATTTTGCCTTTAGAAACATTCAGCAAACTAGAAGTTTCATTTAAGTTCCATTAGGCTGTAGAACTATAATACCTGACTGCCTGTTGCTTAGAAGTTGACCTCTGGATTTACTTAGGTTTCTGTAGCTATTCACTTTCTACCATCTTATGGCTATTATATCAGCTACAAAACTGGATGGCAGCAGAAAGAGCCAGATTATCTGACATAATCTTTCCTGAAATTTGTCATTCAGATCTATTAATCCTTACCATGATGTGAGTGGGTTTATTGTTGCTGGATTCTAATTATGCATTTGAGAGCAACTCAGTTTACCGTTTCCAGAAAAGGACAGCAACACTAGTGTTCTGACCTAGGCTTCCCAAGATCATGAAGTAGACTCCTCATCCCAATAATTCACTTTATTTAGATTAAAGTGAATTCCTCTCCAGCAAAGTCCCAACAAACAATCTTTCATGAGATTTCACAACTACAGACCTTTATCAGGCTTGGAAAGTTGCTGGGCTGATATCTTCCAAATGCCACACTGTAGCAGAAATTACTTGGCAAGAAGTCAGGAATAGATATTCACCCTAATGAACTAAACTAATTGTCTCCTGCAAACACCACTCCCCTCTTTCTCCTCTTTATTCCCTATGGGAGGGGCCATTCACCGTCCACACGTGCTCTTACTCTTGAGTCGACCCTTGTTCCTTAACTGTTCCTTTCTCCTGGCAGGTCTGCACATGCGCACACTAGGAAAAGGCTCCAGCTGTTCTTCTGTCCCACTGATCTCTGACTCTGAACTCAGCTGAAACTATCACACGGCCCTGGCCAAATCTCTGCCTCTGATGCAGATACTCGTCAGAGCCTTCCCCAGACTCCAGGACTGGCCCATGTTCCTCCCCAACAAGAAATGTGGAACAATCCATTTTGCTATTCAAGACAACGGTATGCACTTCCAATAATAGCTACCATCCAATAAAAGAATTAATTCTCCTGATCTCCCTTATTTACATGTCTGTCTTATTATATTTCTGAAATCAACTTCCACGTACATATCATGCACTATAAAAGGAGAATGCAGTTTAGGAATGTTAAATCTTTTCCAAAATGCAGTTTTAATCCCCAAACATACTTTAAACCAGAGGTATTTTTTTTATCTAATACATAACATGGAGTTACATTTAAATACATAGTATTGATTTTGTTTCATAGAGTTCAAAGGCAGATGTTATTCATTAAAATACATGGAAACTGACCTGAAAACTTCTACAGTGTCAAATGCTTCATATAAATGATCTTTACAATGTTCATTTTTGAACTATTTTGGCACAGCTTTTATTCGTTGAGAATCACACATCTGAGTGAGGGTATATACTCCTCAAACTAATGGGTAGAGTCAAAACAAAACTCAAATTTTGTTTTATTTGCATAATTTAAATGAAATTAAATATGCTTAAAATATTTGGCTCTGGATATATAGTTATTGATTTTCCCCTTCTATAACATGAAAAGTAGCATTTTGGAATAATCCTTTAGAGTTTCTTAACTACCTGCATCACTTTGGGAGTTATTGTTGATTATGTCTTAGTGACTAAATTACTTCCAATTTCTACAAGCCAAAAGTTTGTTTTCCACCTTCCATTTTCCATATCATTCTTATTTTCCATAAAAATGATATGTAAGAATGATAAGTTTACATTTCCATTTCTTTAGAGATGTAATAATACATAGTTTCTTTATTCTTTCAAGAGATTTTATAGAAATAAAGTAAGATAATCATTTCAATATTATGCCAGTAGATATTTCAGAATCACTATCAAAGATTTATGAAGTACTGTATTAATGTTACAGACAGAACATGCCAAAAGGAAAAATATTCAAATCAAACTGCCAACATATCACCTTTATAGCAAAATTCTACTTCCAGCTGACTACTGAGTGAGCTTTTCAATTATCATAATCCATGCCTTGAGATGCTCACTGAGATCAACATATTACAGAGTAGATATGAAACAATCCTAGATATAAAATGATGCCTCTGGGCATTCAAGAAAATAAATTTGTCTTATTACTTCTACAGATCAGTCAATAAAAGATCTCTGAAATGTAGTGATACAGCTATTAAAAAACTAGAATTCATTTTATTTGCTATATCAATAAACATGCCACAGTACAGTGAATGCTGACATTTTAGTTAGTGCTGTAAGTATTTATTTACCTCATCAAAAATATCACTTGAAGCCAAGATTGCCAAACATACTTTGGCCATGTCATGAGAGCTGAGTCACTCAAAAAGTCAACCATGATGGGAATGATAAGTAGAAATAGGAATTATGGGGCTGCCCTAGTACTTGCTGGTGTGGACACTATAAAATATGACACTGGGATAACAATGGTGGATCTGAAGGAGGCGGGATGAGACAGAGGGGCCTGGAGAGAGCTTATCCATAGAGTGGTCAAGGGTCAGAAACAGCTGATTGACTGATGACAATGATGTAAGTAGTTGAAGATTTTCAGCTTTAGTTAACAAAACCTAAGATACAATTTGACTTCTTTTCAGTTTAGTATGACGGATGTCATAATATTACAGGTAAAAGGAACACTATGGCTTGTTCAACAACCCATGTTTTAAACAACTTGATGTTGTGTAAATACAGTTTTCTTACCGCATTACAGTTTTCTTACTGCAATGCTATCGATTTCACCAGTTCACCAGAAACAGTCCAATTTGAAAGAAATAAATTACATTACATTACTCTTCTCCAGCTGTTTTAGTTCAATACATCTGGAAAGCATGAGGTTGAAAACCTATTTTACATATAACAAGTCATATGTTGCAAAGCAATTATATTTGCTTAGAGGCATCAATAGATAACTATGAAGACAAAAATCTATAACAAAAAAGCAATTGGAAAGAATTATTATGTGAGGCGGGTTTAATTAGGCATCCTAACTTGTCACATCAGCACTAAAGTAAGGAAAGCTCTAGCCATATGCATATTTGTTATGAAACTCAACTAAGCACATCTTATTGAGCAAATGCACAAATAATACAGAACAGCTTAATATGCAAGAGTGAATCTACTTTGTGAAAAAAATGAAGGTATAAACATTTTAAAATAACAGCAGCAACCAGAATATTTATTTAAAAGGAACACCAGTGTGATTTTTTAAATATACATCCTTTTATTTTAAACTCTGTAAATTACCCTTAAAAAGTAAAATGCTTTGCATGAGAAGTGAAAGATACTGCATTTTTCAGAGTATACACTTTTTCCCCTAAAAAATGGGTGGAAATTTTTTTGGGTGGAAAAAGTGGGTGGAAATGTCTGTGCATCTTATACAGGGAATACAGGCCCATTTTGGGCTTCCAGAGGCCTCCATGGGTCCCACTTTCACCCTTCCTGGCATCGAGGCCAAAAATGGGTGTATTTTTTGGCTGCCGTATGCTTATGAATGCAGGGGAGCCTGAAAACAGGACGTGCGGAGGCTTTGGGGTGCCAAAAACAGGCCCATTTTTGGCCTACAGAGTGCTTCTAGACACCAAAGAGGAAAAAAACAGGACGCACAGAGGCAAAAAACTAATGTTTTCTTGTTTTCCCCCTTTAAACCAAAGTGCATCTTATAGACCGGTGCATCTTATAGTCTGAAAAATATGGTAATCTGGAACCCACTTTTATTGTGAGGTGAGCTTTCAAGATTAGAAGGGAAAAAGCTAGTGAAAACAAGTCCCCTTAAATGAATCATGTTGGCATTTAAACAAATGTGGAAAAATCTGAAAATGTCTGGATGCAAATTGACTGAAAATACAGGCAAAAAGGCATAGAAAATTCCATTATCTTTATAAACTTTGCTAGAAAGATATGAGAGATATAATGTAAATTAGCTTTGTTTCCTTCCATTATTCCCTATTTTCTTAATTTATTTGACTTATTTTTTTACTACTTTCCTCCACACCAAATCATGTTTATCCCAAAGTAAATAGCATGATGGGTATGTATTATCTACCAATATCAATAATTTAAATAAAAGGAGTGATCCATTTGGGAAATTGAATATAGAGTGACTAAATTTCTAGTTAAGTTATGGAACTACCATTTTTGAAAACATGGTGTTCATAATGTACGTGCTGTAAAAACCAAGTATCATTAATAGATACAGCCTATTTGTCTGGAATCTGCTCATTTTTTTTCATTGAGGATAGGAAGAGAACAAATCAATACATTTTCTCTGTAGGTCATTAATTATGCTTCAGCTTTCATTCTGTTCTTTTGCTGTACTAAAAATTTAAATATATTTTCATTGATCAATAATGAGAACCTAAAGAAATGGAAGCTTGATTTTGTCATTTCCTGATACAACAAGCTTTTGGTTCTTGGTTTTTTGAACTGCACCAACACCTACTGTAGTTTATAAAGCATACAGGAAAAAGTGAAGCTTATCAACTTATATCCTCCATACAATAGTGCAATTCCACAACGGTGCAAAAATGTGCATTAATAAGATGTTACATTCAGTATTTATTACCAAGATTTGGATCAGCTGTCTGGCGTTTCTTGATTTTAGCTTCAGAGATGGCTGAGTAGTAGGCACAAGTCATTTTTATCAACCATGCTGCTCGCAAGAGTGGCACAGAGTATCTTGCTAAATAAGCAAAAACGTCTTCCTTTTTGCTGAGAATTGGGACCTATATTTGAAGACAAAGAAAGAATTTTAAAAGGTGGCTACAGAACTCTAAACCTGTTAGATGACAAACTGTAAAATTTAATTCAACTACATAAATGTAGTAATAAATGAATGACATGTAGAAAAAAAATAACAATAGGAGTAATTAGAGAAAGCAAAAGTTTGTATCAAATTAGTCAAACTGTTGCTTTTTGGTATGTCAAAAATAATGTATAGGTTCAAATAATATTGAATTAATCTGGATCAAATGAAATTATATATTATTCCTATTAAAAGCTGTTTGGTTTTAAATAGCAAGTTAAAATACACTTGCTGGCAAAATCAATATTTTATTCATTGATCAAAGTCTTTCCCCATTTTTTTCAAAGGATATTGAATAGCCATAGTAGCTATAATACGCTGCTTGAGAAAAATGTTTGAGGCAAAATATGATAAACGTATATATTCGGTCACATTGGCAGCTCTTACATCTAAATGTAATTAACAGCTCCCATAAATGCCAATCCTTAAAATGCCATGTATCATAAAGGTGCAAGCCCAAAAACATTACATCTAAGTCCTGTGAAAAAGAGATAAGTTCTGCTAGTGCAGTTAGTGAACACATTTAGCTAAATTTCTAAATTAGAAATTTAGGCTTGATCTTAACAATATCTAAAATTGGCTAACATTTCTACTCCTCAAGAAATAGATTTTATCAGGTTTCCTGAAATAATGAAAAGTCGGCTTCCTTCACTCATCGTTAGGTCTCTTATTATTTTCAAAATACTGAAAATAATAGGAGTCTAGAAGTTTACACACAATATGTTCACAACTTTAAGGGCTGACTTGCTTATATTGTTTCATACTAAAGTCAGCCCTTAAAATTTAGTGAAAGACAAGATTCTAACATAACTTTTTCACAGGTCGCAACCAGGAGTTTCACGCAGATATAAATTTTTAGCAGTTTTACTCTTTTTATTGTCTCTGACGAACTTGCAGAAGTTTCAGTATCTATTTGTGCAATATATCATCGTTACTTACAACTCACTGGAGAACAAGGTGTCATTTTGTCCATTGCATTCCAACACAGACAATAAGAGGGCCATAGCAGTTATTGTTGCAATTATGTACAAGCCAATCATAACTCTGAAAATCCAGAAGTCTGCTCTTATACAATATTCTCCATGGCCATTGAGTAGCTACCGCTATCTGATGCTGAAGATCACTTCTTGCCAGCATTTTTAGCATTAGCTAGAGATAGTACTCTTTGTTATCAGTCATTCTCTCCTGCTCCACCTCATAACTCCCTTACTCAGCTTGACCAGTAACTAAACTTAACATTTTAAGCATCTACCCAAACTGACAATACTCGGCACTATCTCAGATGACCAAAAATGATTGGTGGTTGTTTTTCCCCTGACAAGGGAAATGGAGGAGAAAAATCCACCAATCCCTTTCCCTTAAATAACTTGCAAGGAGTAATTAAGATATCATTCACTGGCCTCATTACTGCTGCACAATAGCAATAGGAACAAAATTGTTTCGTCCACTAAAAAGATCATAAGTGATACATTGCACAAACAGCTGTAGAAACTTGCACGAATCCTCAGAGATCATTTAGGTTGGCATGCTTTTCAGTAGGCTCAGCATTAGGTCTGTCATAAGAAAGAATAGGGGTCTCCAACCCTGGCAACTTTAAGACCTGTGAACTTCAACTCCCGGAATTCTGAGAGTTGAAGTCCACAAGTCTTAAAGTTGCCAAGGTTGGAGACCCCTGCAATAGAAACGTTAAGAAAGGGAGATGAAAAAAAAGCAATACAGATCATTAGCGGTAAAAACGGAACAGGAACTCGTAATTTCTTTTGCAGGAAGCTGCCTTCATCTTGTTTATTTTGTTAATATTGCACTTTAGATTCAGATCAGAATCATGTGAAATCCTTCCTCTCTCCCAAATAACGAAGAAGTCATCCAAGTACCTTTTTTGCTAGGAAAGTCAGAGGTTTATTTCCTGCCAAATCCGCAAACCACGTATGAATTGCACTCTGGGACCGAGCAGTAACTAGCCAGTAATTGTCTTTAGCATTTATTTGCAATTTCTTCTTTCCTATATCCTGGAATGTATTAAGTTTTAATTTCTCTGCTAATATGCTGCTAAAATAAGCACCAATCTGATAAAAGAAGAAAACGAAAACAGAATAAGCATTTTCTAAAACTTAAATATATACAATGTCCTGGATTAAAGAGATCAAGTGTTCTTTAACTAGTACCTTGATAAGATTAGCTCCTCAATTCTTTATTGTAGTAGTCAAAAACTTGATAAGCGAAAATGATCTCCCATTATCGTTCAAGTATAGATATTATGGATATAAAAGTTATTAACACTCAACATTAAAATATCCCTTAGGCTATAATAAAAATAAACTTATTATTAAAGCATATTTGCAGTTAAAAAAACTGTCCAGAAAAGCAAATGTTAAATTTGAAATCTGTGACATTTTCCTTCTTTCAAATATCAATTAAAATCATTTGTAACAGTAGATTCTTGATCGGCATATTGAGAATTTCAGCGTTAGGAAATCCACATCTTTGACCCTACATGCATTCACCTACGTATTCATAATTTTCAAGTTACACAGATTAAAAAGTTTAAAAAAAAATGAAGACACACATTACCAAATCAATAAAGAAGGTATTGTAAAACGGCATACAAAATTAGAAATTCTTAAGAGGAAGCATTTTTTCATTACAAAAAAAACAACAACACATACCTTTGATGGGTTAATAACAATATTCCTAGCAGACCCATGTTCATCTCCTGAGAAAGGTGGCTGATTACTGAAACCTTGTTTTACATTTACAGCAGTGAGCTCATCCTACAAATAAAGTATAATGTTAACTTAGTTTTGCAGCAGGTTCCAAATTTAAGTGAGATCAGATTCTCATTAAGGAATTAAAATTTATATTGTGCTATGAATAAGATATACATTTCATGCATTCTTTGCAAATGCAAATCTGTTTATGATTTTTTGTTATAAACATTTTTATACAATTCTCTTATATTATCTAAAAGTAATTAAAATTTGGCACTTATCAAATTGACCTAAATACTTTAAAAAGAAACATGTCTAGACAATCTTACACATTAATGATACAAACAGTGGGTTCTTAAACATATAGGTAATTATTTCTTCTACTTCTACTACTTGTTTTATCCTAAAACAATATCCCGGGAAAGCCAGTTTGATGTAGCAGTTAAGGCATCAAGCTAGAAACTTAGTGAACCATGAGATCTTAGTCACACTTTAGACATGAAGCTGGCTGGGTGAACCTGAACCAATGTTTTTATCTCAGTCCTAGGAAAGAAGCAATGGCAAACCGCTTCTGAAAAAATCTTGCAAAGAAAAATGCAGGAACTTGTCCCAGCAGTCTTCAAGAATTAAATATGATTGAATGAATGGAAGAAAAAAAAAATCAAAGAACTTATCCAGATTGCCCTTTAGGAATGAGATGATTTGTGAATAATACAAAAAAAACATGCTGTTATATTTGAATATTTTGGTTTACTCTGTTACTTGTTTCAGTTAGCATTTTACATAACAGAAAAAAATCATTCGACCTCCCAGGGTACAATTGGTTACGGTTGTGATTCAGGTGACCCTGAAAACACAGCTAAACCTCCAAGTGGCCTCAATAGCTCTTAGAGAGAGTGCTAATGACCAGGTGGCTGCAAAGTAATACAATCTTTCCATTCCCCACCCCACCCCGCTTCCATTCTATCAGAACCTATCCTTCTATCCCACCACCATCTGAACTGATGAAACTTCTAGGATGAGAAGTGAAACATTTTCTTCTTCCTCCTCAAGGAAAAAACAGTGCAGTTACCTTTTGAAAAAGAAAAAAAGTACCTTTGAGACAACTATAACCTGAATGACTGAGAATTTTCCACAGAGATTTAGTCTTCTAGTTTTAGTTAATCTAGTTAATTTAGTTAAGACTAATGCCAGCCTTAACACAATGCACTATTTTGTTTCATTCTCATAAAATTTGGCAACAAAAACGCTCTGGATTTCAACAGAGATCAAAATTCAAATCTTTGCCATTAGTTTTGAAGCTAATTCATTTCAACAGTGAAGATGAACCAGCCTTCTGTTTAAACAATAGCACAGCTTTATGAATGAAACTGTGATCCATTGTGTTTTGTTCGGAAAACACACGAGGTAGACCGGGTTCCAACAACAAATACTTTTATTGTTAACAGCTAGTAACGGAACACCGGCTGAAGCCGGGGCCAGCCCTTTTATACAGGCTGGCTTGCCTGCTTGCAGCCAATGGCAGCTATTTAGATTTGCCGCCTTTTTGGTATCTCTTTGGATTGGTTCCTAGTGAACCAATCCACTTGTCTTTTCCTTAACCAATCAGAATGGTAGATTTGGAGTCATCCACTTTACATACAGAACACATTGTAACCCATCCGAACTTCTGTTTAAAAAATTCAGATGTAATTTTGAAGATATCCTTAGTATCAGTGATAAAAGACCTCTTCCTTGCCTCTACAAAAGCTTGTGAAACTTCTAACAGCAATCATGTGCAAATTAATTATAAAGTGAAAACTCCATACTGTGTTACAGCTTAGCATTTAAAATATTTCTGCCTCTAGCATATCATCTTTCCATTGGAAATTAACTCCTATTTACAAATCAATAAATCATCCAAACTTCTATTTAAAAGATGCAGATGTAATTTTGAAGATATCCTCAGTAACTATATCTTTCAGTGGTAAAAGACCTCTTCCTTGCCTCTGCAAAAGCTTGTGAAACTTCTAACAGCAATCATGTACAAATTAATTGTAAAGTGAAAACTACATACTGTGTTACAACTTAGCATTTAAAATATTTCTGCCTCTAGCACATCATCTTTCCATTGGAAATTAACTCCTATTTACAAATCAATAAATCACCATTATATATGTTGCCTAAGTTTCTATCTTGCATATCCTAGCTACTACGTGGAGAAGTAATGAATCAAACAGCCCATATCAGAAAGTATAATGTTTTTCCCAGTCCAATATATCAGGCCCATTTAAGGGACAAAAGATAGAGATTAATACTACATTTTAATGTATTCTCTAAGCTATAAAATTTTTATTGAAAAACAAAAATGAAGTTCAACTATGTACAACATGGGTATCAAACTCGCCATGTCACATTGCTGTTACGCAACATATTGCGGTGTTTTTTCCCTTCCTGGAGCTGGGGTGGGCATAGCCTACACATGATGCATCCGGCCTGCAGGCTGTCAATTTGACATCCCTGTGTCATATTTCAAAATGCATATAAGGTTTTCTTTTACTTTTTTGAGCTAGCTGAGGTACTTTTGAACAAAAAGTCTTCAGGCTTGTAATCCCAGAACTTCCCAGAAAAATGTACATTCAGTCTTAAAGTTTGCAGCAAAAAAGCCCACATGTTTGCCTATCAAACAGTATCATACACAGTCCCTGATTCAGAACAATATGAACCTGATGAACAGCTTCAAAGAACGGCAACCACAAAGCATTCAATTGATTTGCACCATAGATCTTATTTTTATCCAAGAATTGGATGTTGTCTGTTGGGAATAGTAATTTTTGCTATCCATAGATACACAGATAAATTTTAGATATAAATCAGGATCAGCAGACAAAAGATGTGGTAACAAAAATGTTCTATCAGAATAGGCATTTCTAACAAAAGTTCTGTCCACTATTTATCATCCACAGGTAGACCTTGACTTATAACCATTCATTTAGTGACCATTTGAAGTTTTCATTTAATGACCACCCAGAGTTACAACAGCACTGGAAAATGTGATTTATGACAGTTTTTCACACTGATAATTGCATTATCCCCATAGTTACATTATAAAAATTCAGACAATTGGCAGTTGGCATTTATTTATAATGGTTCCAGAATCTCAGGGTCAGACAATCATCTTTTGTGACCTTCTGATAAGCAAAGTCAATGGAGAAGCCAGACGCACTAAACAACTGTATTACGAACTTAACAACTGCAATGATTCACTTAATAACTGGGGCAAAAAGTCTGATAAAATGGCACAAAATTCACTGAACAACTATCTAGCTTAGTGAAAGAAAAGTTGGGTTCATCTGTGTTTGTAAACCCAGGACTACTTGTAATTCCTGCATCTTTGGTCTTGCTTAATGGAACATGATACTCACCAATTTCTATTCTCATCACTTCTTTGATATTTCATTAGAGCCCAGCTTCATTATCTAGAAGTATTGGGATTACAACTCCCAATATTTCCAGTCTATATGCCTAAAGGTTTAACAGCAATCTATCTTGTTGATCTTGTTTGATGCTTTAGGGGTTATTAAAATTATTCAGCAATTTAAAACCAGCTGTAAAAAACAGCAGTGATTCAGACATGACATACTGACCTAGTTTATTCCTCACATTAAATCACAATTGGCTGGGTTCATATCCTGCCCTAAGCTATAAACAAAAATCTACAAATGATAGTAGTTGGACTCACAGAAGACAACATGACAAAATGAAGCAAAATTTATTTTGCCATGACATAGGAACCCATGCTTTCCAAGTAGAGAACAATCTCCTCTTGTATACCTCAGTTGCTTTCTTCTGCTTCTTCACTAGAGCTACAAACTAAGATTCATTCACAAGGAAATGATGGTTAAAAAGGACCAAGGTTGAACAAAATGAGTTAACATCCCCTAGGGAAAAAAGTTTCAAAGGTGGTTCCAAGTGTTAAGGTAATAAAATCCCTGATTCATTTTCACTTTTATAAATCTATGTGATTGCTAAAAGTCAACACCACTAATTTTACATAATCAATCAAATTCTCACTCAAATCTGGAGAAATTCATAATCTGCATTTAAACTACGTGTGCAAGACAGCCCAATCACATATTCTAATAATAAATTGATTCTAGTTTAGGATGCAATCTGTAGGGTTACAATGGTATACAACAATATACAGAATCCGCAAAGCATTTAAGACCATTGTTGCCCCAGATTCCATCAGTAATTTTCAATTGTTGCTTTTTATATCTTTTTTAAAAACCAGTCTTGTAAAAAAACGTACGGTGTTTTACCCCAAAATTTACTTTTTCTGAATTGTCTTTATTCCATTCAATTTATGTCATTTCGGTGCAGTCTTGAGAGACAGAATCACACAGCAATTCAGAGAGTAATCACTGTTCAATGCACAACTGCACAGAGGGCCTGAATAGCCTGAATCACAACAGTTTTTATACAAAAGAAGATTTTTTTCTCTCTTTCAAGTTTTACACTTGGAAATTATTGGCAGATAATTAAAGCAAACCTGAATTGTAATTCCCTGACATTCTACATATGCCAAACAACAAATGCATGTTTATTTTGAAAAAGCCTTGAGAAAATCTATTGGATTTATTCACTACAAAAACTGCTTAGCCTCACATCCAATTCTTTCAAAGAAAAAAAAGTTATTTTTTTTATAGTTTTGCACATAATCATTTAGTGTACCACATTGTTTGGGGGGGGGGAGCAGAAAAATTAGAATTACTCAAAGAAGACAATGAGTTCCACACATAATTTTGCAGTAACCTTTCCACACTTCTTGAATTTTGTATTATCTAAATTATCTTTTCTATTTCAAACAGAAATAGAAATTTCAAATCCCGAGGGGTTTTTTCAAATCAATATTCACAAACTAATTATTTCAGAAGATGCTTTGATACTCAGAAAGATTCCCATATATTACAATATCATTGCTCTGTGAGGAAACCTGAGCGTCATGTTATTAAGATTTCTTGGTTTGAATCCCGATGTGGATATCAACAAGTTCAGTAAATTCAATTTATTTTGTTTTGAACAATAATCAGTCATTATATCAAATCCAAACTCATTCAATTCCTAATAATACCAGAAAATTCAATAATACCAGAAAACTCATTCAATTCCTAATAATACCAGAAAATTAAGTATTACATTCAAGAAAGAAAGACCATGGAACCAGTTATATTGTTTCTAAATGTTTATAATATTGAAAAATAGAATACTCTAAACCTATGAATTCTAAATTAAAGAACCAATTGCTCATAAGAGCTACATAAAGCCATTTTGTCTTAACTAAAACTTGGGATATTTAAAATTGGTAACATCATCAGTGCTATTGACTAAGTGCTATTAACCAGTACTGATTATGTTACCTAGTTTGTATAATGAAATGTCTACAAGAAAACAGCCAAGCTCAGAGAGCACCAAGGACCTCTCATTTCAACCCTGAGCTACAAATATTCTCCTTTAAATGTATATCAGCTAGAAAGGTATCACCCAGAAAATGGCTTTAGTCAGGTTCAATTCAGAGTTGATAGTATATCTATTGGATGAAAGTCAGAATTATCCACCATTAAATTAATATAAACTTTGTGTAAGAATTTTTACATTTGCTGGGATGAACTCATGGCTTTTTCTTTGTGGCTTATGTCCAAATACTTCCCCAGTATAATTTCATCATATTCATAAATATTCACAGGAACTTTCAGATAACAGACTAAAAAGTATACAATAAGGTCTAAAATGGTTTCACTAATCTTAGTTATACATAATTACAGAATTACATAATGACTACTATACTCACTTGGAGGGTCAAATACAATGGCCCAGAAACAGCCCCCACCCTCTTGGGCAGTCAGCAGACTAGAATTTATCTAGAAATCTGTTCACACATGTCTATTTAGCCTAAGGCTACAAATCATCAAATGCTCATAAAGATCTATTCATTCCACATCTCAATAGAGATAAAGCAGGTTGGTAATCTTTATAAGGATGACATTCCTTTCTCACTATGACAGCTCTCCTATTCCCACTTCATGTGACAACTCCAAGATTGCCATTTCGGTAGCAATGTGTTTTTCCTTTTTGAACAAAACTTTGTTGGTGAAGTTGACCTGATAAAATTGTCCTGTTTTTGAATCATAAAAGGACAGGCTGGATCCAGCTGTCCTGTCTTTGATAAGTAAAGTTTTGTTCAAGTTGTTCCCCATTAGCTCCAATGTTCAAACTTTGTCCCAAGTTTAAGGACCACTCTAGTAAGTAAAGGTCACATTAAGCATATACAATCTTTTCAAGAAACCAAAATCAATTTCAACCAATACAGCAAATTGAAGAATTAGACCCTTTTACATGATGGCTAAGAAATTCTTCAGGGAAGCTTTTACAATTGCAGTTTATTTCAGTACTATTTTAATGGCATATTTTTATGCAAAAAAGAAAGAAAAAGAAAAAGTGGGCAAGGTCAGTCTAATGTGCATACATTGAATGAAGAACTATCCCTGTTAAAACTATATTAACTCTTAATGCTTTAATTGTACAATATTGCACAACTATATATGTAATTTTATTTATTGCTCTGTATCAATCTATTGGCTGGAAAGCAGACCAAAACAAATATATACAAGACTTCCCTTGTTCCAGGAAATCAATACAACAAATTAACACATCAGTTCAGCATATTAGAAAGGGCCATCGGATAGGTTGTATATACAGTGTATGCTCAAGGAACAAAAGCAATTATTTTAGATATGTTGGTTATTAAATTTGTACATATTGGATGGATCTAGACAGCCTATTAAGCCATAATGTGTTTTGTTCCATTTTGAATTGTGGAATGCATGAATCTAGACCATTATGGACTACTTTATTTAATCACACTTTGCTGAATACATGACTATTGGCTAGGCTTAAGCATCACATTAAGCAAGAGTCATTGCTTAATAAACCATAATGGCTAAATTTACTTGACAATCTAAGCCAAACCTAACAAATCACATTATATTTTAAATTTGTTTGTGATGAATAAATCAGATTAATTTGGAATTCTGGGAATTTATATTTACATAATCAATATGTATAGAAAGTGGATTAAATAGGAACCAAGGGAATTCAAGCCCATAAAACTGCAGCTGAATTGAAATCTCTACAAAGAGAGATGCTAGATCAAAGATTATTACTTTAGCATAATAGTTTTTTATAATCAAAACATGAACCATATTTCCACACCAAAGATTGTGAGTTGTATTTCTTTAAAACTTTCTGAAATGTTAAGTAGATGGCATGAAAATATAATACTCTAAATCCATATACCACTGGTGTATGTATGTTTGTATATGTGTGTATATATTAAAAGGAAGAAGCAGCTGCAAGCTCACATTACTCTGAGAAGCACAGAGCTGAAGAAACAAGCCTGAAGATGATGAATGAGACTTCATCGAAATGTTGCCTAGATACTTCCAATTCTACGCGGGAGAAAACCCGAATAACCAAAGATCCACATACAAATACCCGCGAAAACCTTATTCACTCAAGTCCCAATAAAAGAAACTCTTGAAATCATCAAAAATAAATACCAACCAGCCAAAGACCTCATGGAACTAACAGAACACTGCCTAACCAACACATATTTCATATACAAAGGACAAAGATACAAGCAAATTGAAGGAGCCCCTATGGGATCACCACTGTCACCCGTCATTGCAAACCTGTTCATGGAAGAATTCGAATCCAGAGCCCTGGCTAATGCCACCCACAAACCCAAACTATGGCTAAGATACATCGATGACACATTTGTGATTTGGCCCCATGGAAAAGAAAACCTAAACAATTTCCTAACACACCTAAACAAC